>QEPC01007860.1:1193994-1205378 GCA_003113815.1 Sphenodon punctatus | reverse complement strand
TAGACCAGAGTGGCTAGAGTAGTCAGGGATGATGCAGTGCAGTGGGGGCATGGTACACAATTAGCAGCCCTAATCTGTCCACAGCCGGACCCCCTGGTCCCTTACTGGCCAAATGAAATGTGAGGTAGAGGCCCTCTATCCTGGACTTGGTCTGCACTGAAACCTCCAAGCGGTCAAGTCTTCCTTAAAAACAATGACTACGCCTCCCCCCCGATCCTCTAGCCTGGGCTGGTGCTGGACGGAGTACCTGGCTGGAATGAGGTTAGCCAAGATTGGAACGAAGTCAGCCAAGATCAGCCCCAACATCTCATCCATCCAGGTCTCTATCACACACACAAGGTCAGCATCCCACTCCAAGATGGAATCATGGATGACAGATGATTTATTGGCTACCGACCTCACGTTAAACAGCACTAGTGACAGACCTGGGTCGCCTGAGACCACGAGTTCCTGGTTACCTGAACTGGGGAGGGTTGAGTGGGGAACAGGCACTAACCACCTGTCCCTCCGCTCATGATGACACCATTCCCTCCCCCTTGGACCATGCTTCCCCCAACCCAGGATGACCCCTATTGCCACTCCTCCGCCCTGGCAGGTCACCCCCAGCCTGACTCCCACCCCCTGGCAGCTCCTCCACCTAATTATGGAAGAGGTTTATGAAAACCTAAGCCTAATTATCTTCTGGAGGTGTTGTAAGACTTTATTTGGCCAAGTCTTTGGCAGGTAAGGATAATGATTGAGGTGGGGTGGAGGCTGGGACTTTGGTGAACTTTGTCTATACTTACCCATTTCTGTTTTAAAACTACTGGTATCTCACCCTGAGCTTTTCAGAAAAGAAATTTAAATAAGAGCTGAGCCACTAACCTGTATGGGCACATCACCAGATCTTAAGCATGACAAGTGCTGAGAAATAAGAGACAAGAGTCACTATCCAGCCTTTTACTCCAGAGTAATCCCACAGAATTAACTGAGTAAATGGTTTCAGGACTGCAGCAACAACCCTCCTTCGGTTCACTAAATGAAATCTGGTGCATAAATACCAATTAGTGGATGATCACGTAAATGTACATTTTACAATGGGGTTGGACATAGAACTCTCAAAGTACTCAAATGTGGGCCTGGAATGTAAAAAAGGGATTTGGAAAAACGCATCCTTCCTTGAGTTACGATTGGTGGGGGGAATATTTTCCTCCTCAGTTCATGAAATATTCTCCTCATTTTTGTCAGGTGAGCTAAGTCAGGTTTGAGAAGGAAGAAACCAGTCAGAGGCTTGCTGCAGCTCTGAAAAATTCCCAAGCTGGGGCAAGTTGAAATCGGAGTTCTGCTAACTGTAGTTCTTATATGCTGCGTCGTATTTCTGTTCAACAAATGCACTTTCCTGCAAGGTCAGAAACTAGGAGCTACTCATCATTTTGCAAATTAACAAAAAAGCACAGCAAAGAATGAAATGGGCATAATTGCTGCAAAGCTTAGTTACCTAGCTACACTGCTATAAGTGCTGCTACAACATCCCTAACAAAGTTATTTAACTTTTTGAGCAATAAGCAAAATCCTTCTGTATTAGGTGAAGTAAAAATAGCGACTTGTCTAATGCTAATGTAGGTCAGATCATAGACCTCTAGAAATGAATTGTGACGGTCAGAGAGATGGGGATCAAGTCTGGGTCATGAAAGGAATGTTGATGTGTATGTTGTGTGACTAATTTAAGTTTTTCAAAAGTTTTACTGTACTTGAAAAATGGTAGTGGAATTCCAGAGCGAAGTTGAGAAGGTAGTTTTCTCCCCAAACTTAATTTTGACTATTCTTATTCCCATGAGTGAGGGATACAAGGACCATGAACCTAAACACACACATGCATTCATAAGGTGAAAACAGACATAACAGTAACTCCACTTTAACACTTTCATTGTTCAAAATAATTTGTCATAAATAATCTTAAAAATGAGACAAAGGAAAGTTATTTACACTAGCAGTACAAATCACTGATATGACAGCACCCATTCTGACAGTTAGAGGACTCCCAGGGAATGGGTAGGATGCAAATTGAAATAAATAAATTTGATCCCATTCACTTCAATCAAACTCATGCTCAAGTTAAGTACTAGTATGACCCCTAGAAGATTTGGTCATAGAATTTGGATTTGATCCTCACCCATTAAAGTCTATGGGAGCTGAGACTTTAACTTCAAGGAGGATGGGATTGCACCTTTTGGCCCTGATTCTACACCTATTTGCACGCTCCTTCCTCCATTAATTTCAATAGGACTAACAACGCTAACTCCACTTTAACACCGATTTAACATTTGTTATGCATGTTGCAGGGCATCATAGAGCACCGCTGAGAGGGGATCCCCATGACAAAGTCCTCCTGCATGGTCCAACATCTCCCAGGGACACTGCTCCCCCCCCCCCCCAATCCACATGCAGCAAAATATCACAGGTAGGAATTTACTAGAGAGCAGGCTGTGAACAATTGCTGTCTGTGACAAAGTCGCCCTCCAGGGTCCATCGTCTCCCAGGGGCACTGGCACCCCCACCAATCCAGGCGCTATGGGGGGATACAATGGGGGGCTGGGGTGCAATGTGGGGGCTTAGGTAGGCTTAATGGAGGGCACAGCGATGTATTTAAGTGTAAGGAGGGGGTGGCGCAGCCTGCTCTGTGTTAAATCCCTACCTGTGATATTTTGCTGCACATGGATTGGTGGGGGTCCCAGTGCCCTGGGAGATGTTGGACCATGCAGGAGACCTTTGTCACAGGCATCCCCCCTCAGCGCCACCCCAACCCACTCCGTCAGCACCCCCCCCTCCTTGCACCTCACTGCACGCTCCGTCTGCACCACTCCCTCCTTGCTCCACTCTGCCCACCTAAGTCCCTGTGCTGCACCCCAGCTCCCCACTGCATCCCCCCCTCAGCACCATCTCCTCCTTGCACCCTGTGTGCTCCCCTAAGCCCCCACGTTGCATCCTAGCCCCCCACTGCATTCCCCCTCGGCGCCTGGATTGGTGGGGGTGCCAGTGCTCCTGGGAGGTGTTGGACCATGCAGGAGGACTTTGTCACGGGCATCCCACCTCAGCGCCACCCCAGCCCACTCCCCGTGCTGTCAGTGCCACACCCTTCTTTTACCTCACTGCACCCCCTGCACGCTCCCCATGCTCCCAGTCAGCACCATCTCCCCCTTGTACCCCTTACCACACCACCTGTGCGCTCCCCTCAGCCCACCTACATTCCCGTGCTGCACTCCAGGCCCCCTTTGCATCCACCCTCAGCACCATCCCAGCCCCCTCACTGTGCTCCCCGAGCACCACCTCCTCCTTGCATCTCATGCACGCCGTGTGCTCCCATCAGCCCACCTAAGTCCCATGCTGCACCCCTCAGCGCCACCCCAGCACCCTCACTGTAACCCCCCTCAGCAGTGTCCCCTCCCTTCACCCCCTACACTCTCTCCTCAACCCCACCCGAGCCTCCTCCTCATCAGTGCTCCCCCCTCATCCTCTTTCCTGCACACTCATCTTAGGGGAACTAGGAGTAAGGACCCAACTTTAGCTTCTTAGCCCCCTTCACTACACTTTAATGTGCTCTGGTTAAACAAGGGTAGGAATAACTCACATTGTGGAAGCAGGGCAATGGTTTCAGTCAGAGACACTGAGTATGCTCAGTTCTAATCAACTCTGTAGATTCTACCCCGCTCCTGATTTTTCTCAATAAAACCCACTCACACTTTTTTCCATCCAGGTTTTAGACTCAGCTTGTTGAAACAAGCCCCCCATGCCAATCTCTGACCCCCTCCCCTGAAATAGACCCCTCCTGCTCAAAGTTTAAGACTCAGAAAACTAGTCATGGAAAATAGGGCAAGAGAAAGAGCAATTCGTTTGACTTGGCTTCTTCACTTCTTACTGAGCGTGCTCAGCCCAACAGAGCATGCTCAGTAGCAAAATGGGCAATTTCTCACACTACACCAGCCCCCACTCAGAAGGGAGGGGAATACTACCATGAAGTATGTGCCTCGCTGCTCGCCGTAGCACTTCGTTTGCTGGGCTCCACGTTGGCCGCGCAGGCGCACTGGCACCGCTATTCACCTGCTCTCGGGGAAATCCAGGAAGGAAGCGAAGCGGCGGCTGGCTCTGGGGGCAGCGGAGTCACCACTGGTGGTGGGTGAGGGGAGTGCGCACGGCTTCGGCTAGTGGCATCCAGAGCCCCGATTCTGGGAGAGGAGGCAGGGAAGAGGCAACCCTCCCTTCAGTCGCCCGCAGGGCGAACCGGACTCCGCGCCCGGTAACACCCCACGCTCGAGCCACCAGGACCCGCTACCATGTTCAAGAAATTGAAGCAGAAACTCAGCGAGGAGCAGCCCCGGAACCCCGGAGGCCTTGCGTCCCCCCCGTCTCAGCAGGTAATGCCTGTGCGGGCATTCCCCAATCACCTGCGGGGGGCGGGGCGCCCACACAACCCAGCGCTGCATCCGCGTCTCCCTGCGAGGCGTGTGGAGGCCTGTTTGTTGTGGGTCTGTCAAAGCTGCATGGTCATGACGTAAACGTCTACCCCCCCCCCCGGAAGCGCCTCACCGGTGGCATGTGAGAAATGGTCTCCTGTGACATTTTGCATCCCGCTAGCAATTTCTCACAGACTAAGGCTTGAGTAAATGCTACCCATGACAATTTGCTACTGTGTGGTAGCAATATATAACAGACTTAGTCTGTGAGGAAATGCTACCTGTGACTATGTCCTGCCTGGCGTCTCCCTGCTCTTGTGCCAATCTTCTTGGGGATTTATAATTATTGTATAAATCTATAAATTAAAAAACCCTACGAATATTTTATAAACAAATAAAATCTAAGATTTATAAATTGTGTACATATCTATAAATAATAATAATAAAAAAACCTACAAGTCTTCCTGGGTTTCTGCAAAAGTTCAGAATAAATTCTACAAAGTCAAGAATCTTCTCAGGTTTCTGTATAGTTGTGTGGTTCCAAGTAGGAAAACATCAGGGGCCAGAGATTCAAAACACAGCAGGCTGTGAACAACTACTGTCCTCCTGCACGGTCCAAAATCTCCCAGGGGCATTGGGAGGGGCACCAGTACAGGTGCAGCATAATATCACAGGTAGGGATTTAACACAGAGCAGGCTGCGCCATCCCCTCCTTGTACCTCACTGCAGCCCCTGTGTGCTCCCCTAAGCCTCTACGCTGCACTCCAGCCCCCCATTACATTCCCCCCACAGCGCCTGGATTGGTGGGGGTGCCATTGCCCCTGGGAAATGTTGGACCCTGGAGGAGAACTTTTTGTCATGGGCATTCTCCTCAGCGCCACCCCCTCCTTTACATCTCACTGCACCCCCGCATGCTCCCCATCAGCAGTACCCCTCCTTGCACCTAACCACTCCCTGCATGCTTCCCTCAGCCGACCTAAGTTTTTGCGCTGCACCCCAGCCCCCTTGCTGTGCTCCCCCTCAGCGCCACCCCCTCATTGCACCCCCTGTGCACTCCCCTAAGCCCATCTAAGCCCACATGCTGCACCCCAGCCCCTCCATCCCATCCCTCCTTAGTGCCTGGATTGGTGGGGTCCTGTGAGATGTTGGACCATGCAGGAGGACTTTGTCAGGGGTATCCCTCCCTCAGTGCCACTCTAGCCCGCTCCCCGTGCTCCGTCAGTGCCACCTCCTCCTTGCTTCTCACTACACACCCTGTGCGCTCCCCTCAGCCCACCAAAGTCCCTGCTCTGCACCCCAGCCCCCTTTGCATCCACCCTCAGCACCACTCCAGCCCCCTCGCCACGCTCCCCTTCAGCGCCACCCCCTCCTTGCCTCTCACTGCATCCCCTGTGTGCTCCCATCAGCCCAACTAAGTCCCCATGCTGCACCCTGGCAGGCTGCATCCCCTACCCCAAATTAAGTCCTGGTTCTGGGTCACACTGCTTATGTAGTGCATGATGCCAACAGCAATCTCTGTGATTAAATTTTTGTGATTTAAAAATTGATTGTTGACCATGCATTTGGCCTTAACGTTAAGGTGTTCTTGAAGTATGAGTGAATCTCACTGACATTTCTGAAAAGAAGATAACATGGAATCTGTAGACCAGGGGTGGGGAACCTTAGGCCCTGGGGACCAAATGCTGCCCATATCTAGTCTTTATGTGGCCCCTTTCCAGTTTGTGGATGTGGAACCTGGATCCAATTCCTATCACCAAACACTGAAAAACTGAGCTCAAGGTAAGGGAGCAAAGATGAGGGCTTTCACGCAAGGATAGGGAATATATCTGTGGCACAGATTTATGATCTGGACCTTTCTTTTTGTGAACACGGCCCTTGAACCTTGTATATTTGATCAAAGTAGCCCAGAGGAGAGAAAATGTTCTCTACACCTGCTGTAGATGTATTGAAATTTCATTGAAGGTTTGATCATTTGGAAATATTTGAGTGTTTATTATTAAATAAAAGTGAAGACCTGCTTTGTAGCGACATTTTCAGCAATTGAACTGTAAATTCCTGTCCCAGACAATGCACACAGGAATCTCTTAAGTCTAGTAGAAATATATGGAAGACCTACCAGCATAACAAGGAATTGTACTTGATAAGGTCTACGGAATGAAATGCTGCCAGCTAATGTTTTAGCTAGTGTGTATATATAAAGGAATTACATTTTTGGCCCAGTTTCAGAAGCTGATAACCCTTCACATAAAAATGATTTAACTGAGAACTGGAAATGAGTTATTTGTAAATATATATATTTTCTTTCCTGCCACTAATTTTGTGTTTGTAGTTTTAAAAGTCTATTTTTTATTAGTGAAAGTATTAACACAGTGCTATCCTATGCATATTTTCTGTATGTTTTCAGCATAGTTTAGACAGATTTAACTGTAACACTTCCATTCATTGATTGCAATCCCAAGCCGGATCCACGTGAGATCTGCGCAGGTCCCGCACAGGATCCGCATGGCACAATGCAATCCCAATGGAGATGTGTGTGGTTTGCATATACATGCACGCAGAATGCGTGCAACGTGCGTGGGGAATGGGATTGCCCCCAGTATTAATAAGTCATTGCCGTTAATGAGGCATTGCAATAAGGCATTAACGGACTTCTACATTTGTCAGTGGAAATTCTTATGAAGGTTAATTAAACAAGCTAAATAGAATTCAGTTGTTCCTTTGTCATGTTGTTTATGCCGGTGCAGATCTTAGGCCCTTTTCAAATGGGCCAGCAGTGCGGGGGGGATGAGTGGAGGCTGCAGTGGGTGGGTAGTGCGTGTGCGGCCTGTTGCATGGATGTCCATCCACCTCCACCTATCTCCACGCACGGAACATCCACCATTAGTGCCTGTTGCTCCGTGCGTGGGCAATGGGTGGAGGTGGATGGAGCGCAGGAGCACTCACCCTCCCCATCCGCTGTTGTGGTTCACGGACGCCCCCCACTGTTCACCCACCTGGGGGGGGAAAGTCCGTGCAAAAAGGGCCTTATATAGTAGATCAAATGAACTCAGGAAAACCTGGCTATATATATCACCTAACTTATGTGCATCATTTTCCTGTGCTATCTTTTCTCTTCTCTCCTTTTTAGCATATTGTTGCCCTACCCTATTTGTTTCTTCTTTCTTTTCCTAGTGTATCTCTAAACTATTAACTTCTACCTTCATCTACTTTGACAAAGGGATTTTTCCACCTCCTTCAGATAATAGATGGCAGCGACTAAAATTTCTAGTCCAAAAATTATATACAAGATAGGGTGGCATTGCTTTGAAAGAACATCCTCTGAGAACCTAGTAATCCTCCATCCCTAATAGCTATTGTTTACAGCTTCAGCATCTTATGGATTGCTTGGATATAAGGTATCAAATACCTTCACATTTGACACCACTCCCTCTTCTGGCTGCTGTTTTTTCTTCCCAGTCTACTGCTTGTACATTTTTTTTTCTGCTACACTACCTCTCCTCAGTCTAGGGTTCCTCTGCTCAGTGACTATCTTTAGTGCTTTCTTCTGCTTTTCATAGTTTTCTGAAATTAGCTGTGAAGTGGAAATGACCAGGGCTCTGCTTAATGGCAATGAAAGTTGTCCATATTATGTATAGCTTCACCTTGTCACATCGTGTGAAGGCTATGCCTGGAATTCCCTCCCTGGATACATTCGTTCTGCAACCTCCCAATTTTCAAATCCCTCCTGAAAACCTATCTCTTATGTCAGGCTTTCTCTTCATCATGAGTAGAATTGCGTCCTCTCCCCACAACTCAGCATTTCTTCCCTGTAACTAAACTACTAACTAAGTTAGTTCCCTATAACTAAGCTAAGCACATGCACATGCAACGTCTCAACCTCATGGATGTATCCTTGTCTCTCCCAATGTTCACCTCTTCCTTGTCTCTCTTAGATTGTAATCCCCCTGGGGTGGGGACCTGTCTATAACTATTGATCATACAGTGCCAGGTACACTGCTGGCACTATATAAATAATAATAATGATAATAATGATAATATTTAGAAGCAGTATAGAAATATGAAAATACTGTCTGCAGATTAGAACTGTGCTTTTGCATGATATTGTTTCTTAAAGATGGCACTTGAAACTGTAAGGGACAAACTTATTTTTATTTACATCAAAATTTAAATGTCAGGTAACTGTTGGTGATACTTGCTTAGGAAAACTTACAATTCGTGATGGGATTAATGGATTTTTAAAGTCCTGAAAAATTGTCTCTGGAGTTTGCTTTTTCGGTAACATACACTGGTACTGTGTTGTATAACCATTTCGTATGAAATGAAGTGTCTGACTTTCTAGTTGTCAGGGACCTGTGTTCACTGTTTTCCACCTTTGGTGGCAATGGAGGGCCGGGGCAGGGGGTGGGGGGAAGTACAGTGAACATGGGTTCCTGTTAGTAGTCTTATTCTGTGATGAGAACATTCTTGCTGCTAGGTCAGACTTGCACTTGTTGCTATGCTGTACACTGGAATAATCTATTATATTCCTTTTGCTATTTCAGGAATTTAGTTGTTGTTCATCTACCCATCTATGTTACACAATCTTAGCTAGATGCTGTGTAAAGTGCACCTTCTTGTTGTTTTTCTTTCCTACTGTGCTCAAGATTTTGACTAGGATTTAGCCAGATCTTAACATTGACATACAAACCATTAAACACAACTGATAACTCAGAATGATTGATTTTACTTGTAATATAACTCTTCACTCTCAGTGGACATATAGTTTGCTGTCTCTAATGTTTTAGGACACAGATATTAGGTAAAGTGATGATGGTGAATATATAAAAGCTTTAGCATTTCATGGCGGTCTTCTTCATACAATATTTATGAAAAAAATGAATGCTGAGCCTGAGCTAATACATGGAGGCATGGATTGATTTGAATAAAGAGGAAAATAGGATCAGACAATTTCTTAAAGCGAATAGGTTAGTGAAAAGCCTGGAGTGGGAGTAACTGCATGAATAAAGTGTACAATTAGCAGATCTTGCAGTTGCAAGAAAATAGGGCTAGCAGACAACTGGAGAAGCAAGGATTTGTTGTAAAGAATCATGAAACTGATCTCTGTGGTGTTGGTTTGTGGTATCATGTAGAGTTATCAATTTCAGCTCCCTGGCACATCTCTTGAAGATGTTTGTATAGATTGTGTTTGAGAAGAGGACAGAAGTGTTAGAAATTGTGAGATCTGGTTATGCAAAGTGCTACCACCAATTGGTGAATGTGTTAGTTATGGGCACAGGATGGTTGTTACCTTAATAGTATATTTATTATTATTTCTCCATACAAAGTCATTTGTGAGCAGCAGAAATTGATGGTTATGCCCACATAGTGCTATTGGGACATTTGGTGCAGTGGATGATGGGGATCACCACATACTTTGGTATGTATATGCCCCGTGTATCTTTAATGGCTTCCTTTGTGATGCTGAAAATCTTGTGTATATTCACCAGCAGAAATTTCTCTATTAAAAGATATTGCTTCACATTTGGTGCAATCCACCACCACTGAAGTCAGTGGAGCTTTGCCATTGACTTCTAAGGGTGGCGGATTTACATCCTTTGGTTGTCATCCAAGGTCCACACTTGCTGGTTGTGCACTTCAAGGGACCAAAGTTACGTTTGCATGCATGCACAGTGTGTGTGCGAGTGCAGGGTGCCCCGGCAAAGTTCCCTGCCTCCTGATCACACCATCACCCGCAGCAGCCACTGCAGTTCTGCCTCCCCCTCTCCTGGGTGACGATGTGGTTGGGAAGTAGGGGACTTTGCCAGGTGAACTCTGCACAAGCGCACACAGAGTGTGCATGCGTAGACACACACACACACAAACAAACAAGTGTTGCTTTGGTCATGTGCAGACCTTGGATCAGGACCTTTGCGTGTCTCATGCTCTGGGAGCACAACTACAAACATTTAACTTTTAAAATGTTGTTGTTACATAACACGCACTGAAAAAGTACACAGTGGTAGCCAATCAACCTGAAGCAGTTGTGCTCCCTATAAATCAATAGCAATTGTACATCTGAAATATACCATAGACATGGAAAATAAATACAGGTGTTATATTTTTTCATATTGGTAAGTTCTCCTGTTAACTATAAGTGAATTTAGTGAATCATGAGCAAAAGCAATTAAACTGGTTACCTATATTAAAACCAAATATAGTGGGGCTCACTAGCTATAGCTGGTTATTGCAGTTGGTTTATTTATTAAAATTTATACCCCACCCTGACTCAGGGTAGCTTACAGAAATAAAAACACACAATAAAAAAAAATATATAATGCAATAAAAGTTGTAAAAATCCCTGCCCTCACTCCCAAAAACCGCACTCCAACCCCTACCAAACGCGTTGGCAAAAAACGCCACCTCCAGAATATGTTCAGGCTCTGTCAGGCCTCTGGATGAAGGGAGTTCCATAATACTAGGACAGTAACCAAAAGCTCCTCTCTGCGAACCTTTGTCGTACAGATAAAATTGGCAGGTGGTAGAAGCGCAAGAAGGCGCTCCCAGCTGACCACAGGGGTTGCAGTGAAACATGAAAGGAGAGGTGGTCTTTCAGGTATGTGTGGCCCAAGCCCTTTAGGGCTTTAAAGGTCAAAATCAGCACTGTAGGAAGCCATTGCAGATTATATTTATTTATTATTTTAAACATTTATACCCTGCCACAGGCAGCTCAGAGCAGCTAACAGCATAAATAAAACAATAATATAGTCACATATTAAAAAGTCATACCACGCTATACATAATAATAAAAGGAAAACCCACCCACCTTCACCCTCTCCCCACCCCATTACCCCTCTCCCTTGCCAAACGCCTGACAGAACAGCCAGATCTTACAGTTCCTATGAAAGGCTGGGAGGTCCAGGGCCAGATGGGCCACCACCGGGAGGGAATTCCAGAGGCACGGTGCGACCACCGAGA
>QEPC01007860.1:1166891-1183777 GCA_003113815.1 Sphenodon punctatus | reverse complement strand
AAAATGCTGCAGGTGTTAAGAGCAAGCACTTCCTGAAGTTTCCTATGCAGAAAGTACAAGATTTGGGGGAGGGTTTTGAAGAAACCCCTCCACCCAATTTCCCCCTCCCGGCTCCCCCCTCAAAAAAATAGAAAGCAGACAATAGGGTAGGGTGGAAATCAGCAATGGGACCACTTTAAACAAGAATAGCCATGTCCAATGGCACGCAAAAAATGGCCTCTGCACATGCTTGGGAGAGGTGGGGGAAGTAGCAGTGCATCATGCAAACACAGACAGATCAAGCAAAGCAAACCATCTTAACCCAACCAAACTCAAGTAGAGAAACTATTGCACAAGCAAAAACCAGAAGGCAGCAGACAGTTTGGGATTGGGGTGTGGGGGACTCAGCAGAGACACCAATTGAAATGGCAGTAGCCCTGGCCAGGCCAGGTGGGTGGAAGGGAGGAGGCACAAAATGGCCTTGAGTGAGTCTGCACATGTTTGCCAACAGCAAATAAAATGCCAAGGAAATTCAGAAAAACAATTACACAAGCCCCCAGGTTCTCCCAGCAGCAGGCTGGGAGAGGAGGTGGGATCAGCAAAGAGACCATTTTGAAATGTAAAGCTCATGCCCATAAAACTGCCCGATGGGGCCCACAAAAAAAATGCCCCAATGAATGCCCTGCCAGGCGGAGGTAGGAGTCAGGCCAGGGGACAAAATTAAATTTATCAGGCTGTGTTCAGGGGCCCAGGGGCAAGCAATAGACTGAGAGACTGACAGTGGCACCAGCTGGGTCTCTGGGGAATCAGTCTTACCAGTTTCTCAGCAGTGCCCACTCGAGTCTGATCTCTCCGGTTCCGACAGCAACAGCGAGGCTCATGTACTGTAGCTGGTGGTTGTACAGCACACATAGCCAGCAGACCAGGCTCCTCCCTGTGGCTCCTCTCCGCCCCAGCCTTCCTCCCTGGGTGTTTGAAATGGGCGGTATTATTATCACCCAACTGCCGCCTTTTTTGGCTGAATTCCACTCATAGGAATTCAGCCTGAGCTTTAGAAGCCGCTCCTCCCAGTCCTGAGAGAGAGCCATGCAGTAGCAGGACGGCGCCCAATGCATACGCTCTCTCTCCAGACCTGGCTGTGGCTGGGAAGGGGGAGGGCCCAGAGGAATGTGCCGCAGCCTGTGTGGCTGTGCTTTGTGGCATGCATACTGTGCTACGGTGTTGCTTCTGGCTGGCCCCGCCTCCCTCGCCGTAATGCAGCCCCACCTCACTGGGGCATTCTGGGAGGGGAAGGAGTGGTCAGAGCTCTCTGTGCATGCTGCTGTGGCAGCTGCTGCCAGGAGGGAAGGGGAAAGAGCGAGGAGGAGGTGGCGCCATGGCAATGTGCTGTCAATTTCAAATGCGCTCTCGGGTGTCAGCGCTGGCAGATCGGGGCGCATGCCCGGCCACCCATTTGTAGAAACCACCCCTGCATATTTGTAAGACAAACACAGGACCTGTTCTGTTAAAGCATCTTGGATGATGTCTCTAAGTGACTCTGCTGGCACAAGTGCCTTTGAGCTGAAATATTTACAATGTTACCATCTGACAGTTACTTTTTCTCTGTCAAAAACCAATATAAATTGTTTTTAAAAAATTACAATAAGCACTGTAATAATTCTAATTAGAAACACCGTACAGTACCGGCAAAGCATGTGTTAACTAAGAGTTAGCTTTTTGCTGACTTTGTATAATTTCTTTTTGCAGGCTGTTTCCAAATTTTCTCCACCAACGGACAACAGGAGCAGGACCTCTTCACTCACAGAGCAAAATGATGATGTCCCTTTAACGCCAGAGAGAGAGGTTGGTTGAGAACTTTTCGTTAAGTTTTTCATTTTTAGCATATCAAAAAATATCAATCTATTTGTGCAATCTTTAGCAGACTTTCATCTTCCATGCACTTTGCCCATTTTAATTCTCTAAAATCTGCAGTCTAGTTTTAAGGTTAAAAATATTATCAGTTTAATTTCAGGTGGCTTTTCAAAACTCTTTTCCAAATTCTGGAACAGACAACTTCTTAGGTGGTCTTGTGACTTTCTTCCCACAAGAGGCAGGCATGTGATTTTGTAACTGTAGTTGTACTAGAAATAACTGAAGTTTGAAAAAGTGAACTGTGATTATTGAGCTACAAATGGTGAAAACAGGCATGACACTAACTCCACTTTAACACCACTTTAACAATGCATATGCAGGTTGCAGGGCTGTATTGGTGCCCTGCGCAGCCCTGCAACATGCATAAGAAATGTTAAAGCAGTGTTAAAGTGGAGTTAGCGCCATGTCTGTTTTCACCCAGTAACTTTAAACTTAAATACTAAACTTAAATATGGTGAATGAGCCTCTTTTGCTGATGAGGCTGAATTTGCAGCAGTAGTGAAAAGTTTTCAGCTTGTGTCCCAAAATCTAAGTAAGGTAACTTAGGCAATGATATCCAAAATAATTTAACAATTGTCAAGAAGGGTAAATTGTTGATCCTCTAAAAACCTGCACTGGATTTTCTTTTGGTTCATTCAGTTTCCTTCTAAATGAATTTCATAATTTTAACAGCTTTATGATTGATTTGGCATTGTTTTCAGGCATTTTCTCAGCATCAAGACTTTCTTGGCAAAAATATCTTGCTGATGTATGAAACAATGAAGCCATAAAGCAATAGGTACTAAGTTGCTTTGTGGTACTATTTCATTACTGTTACCTGTCTTGGACATAGCACTGTCCCTGTGTCCCTTCCTGCCGGTTTCATCGTACTACTCCTACTGACTCTGGAAATCTTTGCATACTGAAATATTAGAAGTATTAATCGTCTTGTTAAATCCTCATTAATGACACCAGTAAGAATCCCATATATGTTAGATTTGTTCTGTATTAGAGACACTGGTCTTGACTCATCAAGACATTGTCGAGTAGTTGCTCCTGTGTTTTGAGAGTAGCGCTACTGGACATTTTAGAGCATTGCTTTTTAATAGGGTTTGAAACAAGAGATTTGACCAAGGCTTGTAGCTCTTTCAGACCACTTATCTTTAGAAACTGTGTCTATTGGGAAGAATACGTTTGTTTTGTTTTATTCCCCTGCAAGAGTCTGAACTCAATACTTCATAGTATAAACGTGTTCACTCACTGAAAAGTCTGCAGCCAAAAAAGCCAAATTCTGCAGGTTTGCTGGGAGCAGAATGCACTTGTACAGTTTGCATATTTTCATAATTATCCACATTTTATTTATGTAAATTCACTTCCTGGCATACAGTTTAGGCAGATTTTAGCTATAAAAACTGCACACAAAACCCAAACCCAGCTGTCTAGCACTCAGAAAGACATGATGCACTGGCACTAGTATTAAAACCCCCATAAATAACAGCATTCTCCAGCCTCCAGAATCATCACATATGCTCAGCTCTGCCCACAATTCAAGTTAACACCTACTGGTCTTCAATTTTTAAATTTTATTTATATGGGTCAGCTTTCACCATAGACCCAGGCATCTTACAACAAGACAACAGACATTTAAAAAATAAAATAACACAAGACATAATACACAAAAATAATTAAAATCTTAGGATACAATTTGGGAATTTCAACATAAATTTGAAGAATTAATCCTAGCTTAAGATAGCAGATGAATGTGGACCCTCTTATTTATTTATTTATTTATTTTTATTTTAAAAATTTGTTACCCCACCTCTTAGCCCCTACAAACAAACAAAAAAACCTATTGTACTCCGATTACTAGCAATAAACTAGTCAGGTTTCCTCTTTATCCTTTTGTACTAACAAAAATATGTCTAATTTGTTCTGCCTCAGGCACAAAAAGGTCAATCTTTGTTTTAAAAAAAAAAAAAAAAGACATAATTTTGAAATATTTATATTATTTTTAAAAATTAGAATAAAATCTAAAACAATATGGAAAAGGGCAGCCTACTGTTCTTAATCCCTCTAGCAGACCTTGCAGGTAACTGTTCAGTTATGCTGAGTGGCCTGAATGGGTGGGTCTCCTACATCCTCCCTCAGAGGTGGCAGCAGTACAGACCTGGCCAGACTGCCCCTCTTTCCTTCCCATTCCCCCCCAGACAGCAGCAGCATGGATTGGGAGCCAATTGGGCTCTCATATCTCTGGTCCTCTTCCTCAGAGGTGGCAATGGCTGTAGCATGGCGAGTACTTGGCTTCTGCTTCTCCCTTCCCCGAACAGTAGCAGCTGCAGTATGGAAGGGGTTTGACAAGCTCCCTCCTTACCAGCAGCAGCAAACAAATTTAAGGGACCTGTTGCTACAGTCTGACCAGGTTTTTACTGCATTTTTAGCTGATTGGCGTGGTTATTTTGATCCCCGCTGGTGGTTCACTGTGGTGAACATCTGGCAGGGATCAAACAGATGTTACGGGACCATTCCCCACCACAGAGGATTGTCTGTGGTTGAGCATGATCTCGTAACGTCTGAAAATACCCATGGTGATTTTATAGCATTTCGAGTTGTATTGATCTGTGTCATTTGAAATGTATTGAATTTTATTTTCCTATCTTAATGTCAACATTGTGGCACATAGTTGGCATCCACAGATGGGATAATTCTGTTGTTTTAACTTCAGCTTTTCTTCTGGGTGCTCGCTTTCTCTTCTGTCTGCTTCTGATAGTATCTCTTTTTGCAGTGTCCCACTATGTCTGCTTTTTTTCTTTTAGAAAATTCCGAGACTTGCTTGTTTGTTAAGACACGCTAGCCATAAAAACTAGTATTTCACGTTGTTTCTAATACGTTTTTATTCTTTAAAATTAGAACGTTTTTTATACAGTAGCTCTTTGGAGCTGTGACTCAGCAACTTTGACACAGTTTGAAGAGGGAATTAAATCAAAATTGAACTTCAAATATATATGCAAGCTTTGTAGCTTCTGTGCATCTCTGAGATTTAAATTCAAGCTTCCCTATGGTAAAACTAATTGTTGAAAGTGGCAATATACTTCCCCGTTATATCTCACTGCTAGTTGCAAGATTGTTATGCTAGATTATTTTTATTGGTCTTCCTGGCCACAGATTCTATTTTTGTAGTGCTTCGTTC
This sequence comes from Sphenodon punctatus, assembly GCA_003113815.1. Classification (NCBI taxonomy): domain Eukaryota; kingdom Metazoa; phylum Chordata; class Lepidosauria; order Sphenodontia; family Sphenodontidae; genus Sphenodon; species Sphenodon punctatus. Next base: position 1,178,721 of record QEPC01007860.1, on the reverse strand, counting down.
ACTGTTTTACCTTTTGATCTGTATTTTTCTCCTTTTTGCACAGTAAATCGCATGTATTCTGCCAAATAAATAGGAGAATCCAATGAAATCTCATATGATATGCCAAGCTGTGTTAGAAGAACATTACTCATCCTCTAAATACTGTGGCTAGCGGAAGGGGGAAGGTAGGAGAACAGTGTCTGGCAAGAAATGCTCCGCTCTTCCTCTTTTGCTACATTATCTAGGCAGTGGGGAGAGACAGAGACAAGTAAGGAATTAAGAGGGAAGCAAAAGGAAACTCATAAGGGTGCTCATGTTTACAAGTTTGCCTAGGTTCAGAAATAATCAGAGTATTAGTTATTAGGAAGCATGTGGAAAGCTAGAGACTCAGTACTGTCAAAAGCAATATAATTAAGAAGGAATATTAAACCTCCTACATGTATTTAGATCCATGGTTTTTAATGTTAAACAGAGGAAATAATGAGGGGAATTTCTAAAATATTAAAAATGCATTAAAATTTGATTGTCATTAAATTGCTAATTGTCTTTAAATATTCTTCATATATATTAAGCAGACAACAAGGATTAATAGTAAAGCAACGGAGGCTGTTGTATCTCCGCAACCCCCTGTGTGTTTGTCATCTCCTGGTTGGGAGAGGAGGGGTCTAGAACTTGGAGCCCCGTTGCCAGAGGGATTCCGTGCAGCCCTTGAGAGTCACTTTTTATTTTCATTTGGATCAGCTGGGAGCTGGGCGGAGCTACCCCGCCAGGACCTTTAAGAACTTTGTGCCAGCCGGTGGCGCCGGAGGCTGTTGTATCCCCGCAACCCCCTGTGTGTTTGTCATCCCCTGGTTGGGAGAGGAGGGGTCTAGGACTTGGAGCCCCGTTGCCAGAGGGATTCCGTGCAGCCCTTGAGAGTCACTTTTCATTTTCATTTGGATCAGCTGGGAGCTGGGCAGAGCTACCCCACCGGGAACTTTAAGAACTTTGTGTCGGCCGGTGGCGCTGGAGGCGCACGCCGGGGCAGCGTGCCTAAGGGCTGCACGCGCAAGGGTGCGCCCTTAGGTGTAGGGCTTGGGTGGGGCTACACCCCTGTGGGCTTATGTGGCCAGAGAATCCCTTGTTTGGGATTAGTAGTGTTGGGCTTGCTTGAACAATGCCTAAGAAGGGTAAGACCAAGAGAAAGCTGGGGGTAACTACGAGGGCACGGGCGGGACAATTATTGTTGGAGGACTGTTTGAATATAAGGCTGCCACTGCCCAATGCTGCCAAGTGGGAAAGTTCCTCCCAATCGTCATCCAATTGTGTGTCAGAGGTGGAGCGGGATTTGTCAATTTCTCCTATGCCTCCTATGTCCCTTGTTACTTCCAGTGTGCACATGGCGGCAGATTTGGAGGTTGGCTCTGTAGCTAAGGGTGTTGATTTCCATAAGCAATCCTCTCTGGCCCTGTTGGACTCCTTGTTGTCCTGCGCCAAGGCTTTTAAAGAGCAAGGGGAAAGGTGGAGGGCATTGGCTGCAAGGTCTCGGAAAATTCCCCAGCCCTTTGTAGGCTCCCAGCGTGCCGGCCTGGACGAGGGTCTCTCTGCAGGGCGGTCCTGTACAGATCATTCTGGCCCTCAACTTTTAGGAATGTGTGAGTTGCCAGGTAAGTTTTCTTCTTCTAAACTTCCAACTATTGGATTGGGGGAATTGGAGCCTTTACCCAGAAGTGAGGGGTTGCTGTCCCCCTTTTCCCAGGACCAAGCTAGTGCGACCCAGGGGAGGCTAGGGTGGTCCACTGGTATCAATGCAAATAAGGGAGGTGTTGCTAGCGACCAAGTGGGCTCTCCCTCTGAACGGAGCCTTTCCCCCTCTAAAAAGCAGGAGGCCCAAGTTCCTTATTCATTGCAGCGGTTGGAAGAAATTCTTCCAATGTTAACCCCATACATTGAGGGCTTAGAGGTTAGACTTCAGGCCATTCAGCAGCAACTAGTTGGGCTCGAGGAACGCATTGGTGATTGTGGTAGGCCAGGGATTGGGTTAGGTCCCTTAACTTCAGATCAAGCATCCCAAATCATTGAACCTAACCAATTAGGGCATTTCCGCCCTTTAGACCCAAAGGTTGCTGGTGACTGGAAGATTCACTCTGTTCCGGATGGGTTGGTTTTTACAATCCATCCTTTGCGCCATGGCCTGCTTCCCCCTTGGGACACTAAGCTCCAGATTGCTCAGCATATAACGGATATTTTGGGTTGTGCCTTTTTGCCCTCCCATATTGCCTGCTTTTTTCATCTGCCAACGAAGGGTGACACAAGGCGGGTTGTTATTTATTTTCAGGTCCCGGCCATAGCTGAAAGGCTTTTGTCCTCTTCAAGGTTTTTTTTCCATATGGGGGTGCATGTGACAGTTCTTTATGGGAAACGGGGGATCTTTCCACTGTTGCAGCAATACCATTTAGATATTCGGCCGTCTTTTGGTGGAAGTTGTGACTTGCACCAGGACCTTGGGAGAAGGGTCTTCAGTCCATCAGGTACCTCGATTATCCACAATTCCAAGGAGCTGGTTCGACCGGCAGGCCCTCATACTTTACCTGATGCTGCTTTGTTGCGTGGGTCTCCCTCCACCCTTGGTGTTTGTCAGCAAATTAAGGCTCTCTCTCCAGTTTTTTTAAGGTCTCCCCCACGGTTGGCATAGGTCTGCCGTTGGTGGAGACAGTATGCCGGGGCCTCGTGGAGTCATAACTCCCTAGCCCCCGACAGGACTTGGCCAGCGATAGTAGGTTACCTGGGTCTGGGTTAGTGCCTTGTTTACATTGCCCAATTGTCCCTAGTCCACGTTTGGCTAAGCATATAGCCCATAGTAAGTGGGAATTTCCCCCCACAGGAGCTTCGATCTTGGAAGAGCTCACGGCTGTAGATCTTGTTTGCAGGACTGCGGTGCTGGGATCTGTGAGCTGATATAGTAGGCTATGGGGTTCTCTCTTTTTTGGCCACGGTTACAAGCAATTAGCTATTAAGAGAATTTATTTTATTTATTAAATTATTTTAGTCGATTCATAATCATAATAGTAATAGTTTTAAGGTAATTAATACTGTATTTGGCCATGTTATATTTTATTATGGCATTTGGATATTACTTTTTTTCCCTAGACCACATATATATAGACGCTAACATGTTTGAACTTGTAATGCCCTTGGCCAGGTCATTTTTTATTTTTATTTTCATGGCCGTTTTACCTGTAAGTTTTATGTTTCCTCTTGTATTTACCTTTTTTGTTTGTCTTTGTTTGTTTGTATGTTTTTGTTTCAAGCAATGATCTATGGTCACGCTTAATAAATTTGATTTGATTTAGTAAAGCAAGCGTGTAAATTTTCACTTTAGTTCTAAATGGGACAAATTTTAATATCATACACGGCACTGGGCTTTTCTAGGGACTATCTCTTGGGGAGGGAGGGGCAGTGGGCCCTAAGGGAGGTATTATGTAGATGGCGGGATATTGACCAACAGAAAGAAAGGACCAGGATTAACCAGACTGGTCATCTTCGTTCCTACCTGAGGGTGGCTCCGGCCACTGATACTATGGCTTCATACCTTTCTTCCCTTACATCTCGTGGGGCCAAAAGGTTCTTTTTGGCAACCCGTTTTAACGCCCTTCCCTCCAAAATTCTCGAGGAGCGTTTTAACGGGGTGCCATATGCTCAGAGACTCTGCCCCTATGAACAACTTGAAGCTGAGACGACATCTCACATTCTTTTTAGCTGTTGGCTTTATGATAAACTTAGGTGCGAACTCCTTAATGAATTTATTCTGGCCCTTCCCGGTAGATCACACGATATCCTGCTGACCATGGCGTTAGCTGATAAAGAGGAGGGGATTACTGATCAAGTTAGTTGTTTTTTATTGCGGGCTTTTGCCCTTTGTCAATTATTTCTTGAATTTAAACTACCAATGGACCCATAAACTTCCATTCAAACTTAATGTAATCTTCCTTTTGTAATTAAGGTGAGAATCTGTATTGTATAAGACTCTTTATGCGTTTATATGTTTTGTATGTATTGTTCTGGCTATGACCCTTAGTCATGCCTAATAAAGCTTACTTTGACTTTGACTTTGAATATCATGCAGATTAAGGAAAAACAGCCAGTGCAATTATTCACATGAATGAAACAAAATATAAGCTTTAGGATTCATCTTTAAAATCTGTCCTGCTTTTTTTTTTTTATAGTAGTAATAGTTTTTTGCATGGCCGTCAGCCATTGCAAATATAATATACAGACAAACATGGAGACACAGCAAATTCATAGTAAAACATAGAAAAACAAACCAAAGAGATTCTAAATCTTTACATAATAAAGGCCAAAAGGTCAACATACAAAATACAAAGGCAAAATAAATGAAAAATAAATAAATTAAAAAATCAGCCCAAGAAGAGCTTGGCATAACTATCTCTTTGAATCTAAAATATGATCAGCCATTCAAGTAGTGCAAACCTTCATTGCCTGGGCCAAGAATCCGGCACAGACAAAGTTCTGCAATGGTCCTGATCCCCTAACAGAATACGGAGATACTCCCTATCAGAATACGGAGATACTCCCCTGGGTAGAAATCTTAAAATCGGGGAAATGAATTCATGTCTTAAAGATAGATATAATTTGCAATACAGAAGAACATGTTGAACAGATTTAACCTCCTGTGAACCGCAAGGGCAGACTCATTTGGCAAAAGGAATCCCCTTGCACCTCCCCTCCAAAACCATAGTGAGTAAAGCATTAATATGGGCATGAAAAAAACAAATTTCTATGGTTACCAGTTAAGTTCAGTCAAATATGAAGCAGTGTCATCCTTAAGGGACAAAAGGGAGAGATATATAGAGAGAGACTCTCTCTCAACTAATCTTGCCTGCTCTTCTTGGTGCTCTCTGTCCTGCTTCAGTAGGTTGGCATCTTCTTCAAGAAATGTGTTTTGTCATAAGTTTTCATTGGGAACAGTATTGTATCTAAGCAAAAAATACAATTAATAGATTTAGCACAGATGCAAGTCAGTTAAGAATAGTTCAGCAATATGTGATTTTTAACTCATCTTGCTTATGTCCAAGATTAACAAAACATTGATAATTCCCAATATGTTTTACAGTTTGCAATTACTAGGGACAATCTTGACTCCTTTGAAATCAGTCCTTCAGTGGAATCAGGACTGCAACCTTTGAATTGTGTATTTCTGAAATTCAATGAAGTGGGTCTCAGTTTGTTAGACAGGCACTCAGTACTGCAGTGTACTTTCACTAACAGAAGTTTGTCCAGTAAAAGATATCATTTAAACTACTTTGTATATAGTATTGCACCGTCCAAGCTGTAACCAACCACTGCTTTGGAACGTTTATTTGTTTTAAAAAATTTCAGTGGAAACATTTTTAATCATGGAAGCATAGATTTGTTTTTAAAAATATTGCTTGGGGTGAAATTTAGGCTGACTGTCTCTATAGCATTAAAAGTGTATGCATGTAGAGGTTTTCTTCATATTTTACATTATAAGTTCCACTGACCTTTAAGCAATTTAATTCCAAGATGCAATGTTTATAATCTTTAAAAGACTGTTCCTTTTTTTACCCAATACTCAAGTCCTGGCAGAGACGGGTCGCCGTGGGCACATAACACCGGTGCTCTGCTCTCTGCACTGGCTGCCTATAGTCTTCTGGACCTAATTTAAGGTGTTGGTTTATTCCCTTTAAAGCCCTATATGACTTGGGCCCCACTTACCTGCAGGACCACCTCATCTCCTGTGTCCTGGATTGGCCCCTGCCGTCGGCTCGGGGTGCCCTCTTGGAGGTCCCCTGGGTATCCCGGGTGGCAACGTTTGAGAGGGTGTTCTCGGTGACTGCCGTGGCTGTGGAATTTCCTCCCTGTGGAGCTTTGCCTCTCTCCGGACCTCCCCTCCTTCCATAGGCAGTGCAAAGCCTGGCTTTTTCACCTGGCATTGGGTGAAGGGGACAGGTAATGGGTGGGGTGGTTTTTCTTTTTCTTTTGGGAGGTGGTGGGTATTTGCTATCTTTCGGGCCTAGTTGTCTTTGGTTTTAACTAATGTTTTATATTGTGTTATTTTTTTACTTTGTGTTAATGCATTTTGTTCACCACCCTGAGCTGCCATTGGGCAGGAGGGGGCAGGCTATAAGTATTGAAAATAAATAAATAATAAGTGTTAGGCTGTTTGCTTTTTTACAGAATGTTGCAATGAAGCCAAGCCACCACACCTGTTTATTAAATATCTAGTTCAAGTGCTTCTAGAACTTTATTTTTTAAGGATTATAATATATTTTAGATTAATTTAAATATTTCCCAGTGTTATTTAATAAAAAACAGACACATGAAACTGAGTTTTTCAATGCAATAAAAACTTCTAACACTGCTAGTTTATGCTTCCTCTGAAATGTTTCTCAGAAATTGTTATGCCTAGGTGCTAGTTTTTCATATGCCAAACTGTATTTTTCCTATAAATGGTTGTTACGTAGCCTTCAACATTCTCAGATAAGATACCTAAAGTTTGTTTGAAGCATGGATCTTAGATAAATCTAAGCATGTGCATTGTAACTTACAATTTGTAAGTAGCGCCTGTGTATGTATACATTACAGTAGAAAAACAAACCAAATGGGCAGTTCTTGGAAGTGACAGTTGTGTTACATAGAATGTAAAGACCCCTCGGTGGTGCTGAGAGAAATCTCAAATGTACAGAACTTAATTTACATTTTGATATTTTGGGTATGATTCAAATCATGTAAAAAAATGTTTATGCTAGATAGAGAGCATTTATCTTTGAGATTACTAGGACCCATACAAAAAGTGTGTGGTGAGAAGCAGTTCGTAGTAAGTATGTGTAGTGGAATGAACTTGATCGGAAGGGTTAATGGGCTCAGTGTATCAGCTAGCTAACATCCCAGATGTGGGGAAATTGCTAGTTGGATTGGGAGTGTGCCTTCATCTGTAAAGGAAAATAACATGTCTAGTTAGGGGGTGAGGGGGTCAGCTAATTCCAGTCAGTTTAAGAGGTCAGGTTTTAGCTGCAGCAGGGGATCACCAGGGAGGGAGAGTGAGTGAGCTAACGAACTACTTTGCATGCACAGTTCGTTGCTTAGAGGCAATAGGATTGTTGGACCACAAGTACTTGCGAAGCACAATGTTGCTATAAAGGTCAAGGAAACATTTGGGACTTCGAGAAATCCTCATGGAAGTGACCTGTGTCTGGAAATAAGTTAATTTGTCCCCTAGGAGGTGAATTGAATGGTGGAACTGAGCTCCCTGTCTCTTTGGGAACCAAACAGAAACAAAAGGGCAAGATCTGTCCTTGGGGAGGAAAATCTTGCCACAGTAGGGCAATTGTTTCTGCCTCTTGTGGTTTACCTATTTTGCTTTGTTGCTTCCTTATGTTAGCCTTTGCCATGAATATGACAGTGTGCTGTTGGCTAAAATTAGATGTTACTTTTGTTGACAGTGGCTGCAATCCCATACTCTGCGGATCCCTGTGCGCAAGCCGTGTGTGTGAGGCACAATGTGCCGGCAATCTGGATGTATGCAGAGCCTGCGCAACTGTACGTACACATGGCTCTGCAGCTCATGGGATCGGGGCCAGCAGTATTAAATAATAACCTGCTGTTTCCGGTAAAGCTGAATATAGTCATTTTGTTAACTGGAGAACAAATTAAAATACCACACTGATCGTCTAATCTTTTGTAAAGTGATTTTAGTTTTTATCTGGTCACTTAAAGTTTGCCTGTAGAAAGTGGTTTTTAGTCTAGTTTTTAAACTTGGCTATTTAAGGATTTTAAACCTATAACTGGAAACTGTAGAACCTTTGGGTATCCCAAGATCAAGAGCTTTGACAAATCAGTCCGTAAATTCATTAAATAAGAGCTCTCACAAATAATTAATTCTTATTCTGATAAGAGTATTTATCACAATCACTGCAGTACTAGGATTCTGTACCAGTTTAGAGATGAGCAGAGCAAGGACTGTAGAAATCTTGACCAAAGTTAGACACGTCTGTATATTGTGATTGCATGTGGGTAAGATGAGCAAGGCAAGATCTAGAAAAATAAACAAAAAAATTATGAGTCAGCTAGTTGGTCTGTCAGTCAACAATGTTCAGCTTGAAGACCTCTGGGGAGCCTGACAGGAAAAGGGCAGCTCTCCCGCACGTGTGTAGCATCCCCCAAAGCAACGCAATGCCCCAGGCGGTGTATATCTTGGCACTGTAAATCAGCTCCTAATCTGGCTCCAGAATCGCCACATTTGCCCAAAGCCAGGTAGCTGTTCATCCAGCCTGATGATGATATGGAAGTATGAGTAGTGGCAGAGGTGTTTAGCATTTTGTCTGTTATAGTGAGGAGTGAGCTGATGATGGTATCAGCTGAAAGAGAATATGTAACACTGTCGAGGTAGAATTTCTGTTATACGGTGTGTATCAGATAGTGTTTTTAAATGAGACGTGTCCACGCACCCCCACTGACCATGTTTCCCAGCTGCTTGTGTGAAGGTGGTATGTGAGGGAGCATGCTCCTGTGAACCATGCCATTGCCACTCATGGCCACTTTGAAAAATCAGGAGTGCTCCATGCAGCCTTGTTGGCATTGGCTGCCTCTGTGGCCAGGGTAGCCATGGCGGGAGCACACCCCACGCACGTTACATATGTGGGCACCCTACAGCTGTGCCACTCAGTGGCCATGAACCCCAAACCCCTCCCCACCTTGCTCATTTAAAAACACCCAGAATATAACTCTCAGATCTTTGAATATTGGTCACTGGTGCTTTTGGTCTGATATGGTAATCAGTTTGGTTGCATTTTGATGCCAGATGTTAGGTGGCAGAATGTTGGTTAGGACTGCTATCCATACACATTTTGCTGGCTTTCCTTGTGCCGTTTTGATAATACTTATGTTCTGATTAACCTCTCTCTCCTAGTCTTGTGTGGACAGAGTTTAATCCAACCACGGCACAGTATTATCAATGATTTTGAGAAGGAAAGCTAAGATTGAGATGCTACAGGATTAATGGTGCAGGAAATTGACTCACTACGAGAAGGGAAGTGTGTATAGGGATGCATACGTTTTGTAAAATTTGACTAAATGGGGTATCCCCTAGAACTGCAACTCATCAGACACTGGCAGTGCTGGTAGGAAGACCTAGCACACTGGTGACTTGAGCAGTATAGAGACTACACAAATTTGAGTAACAGCTCTGCTGGTAAAGTGTAATTAATTTATTACCATACATGCTTACTCTCTTTACTATTTACCACTAAATAACCTATGACATTATTTCTTTACAGGTAATTTATTTATTATCATAAGTCGCCTACAAAACTTTTTCACAACGCCTTAACTCTGTCCTTTTGCGTAGAATTTCATTGCATGTCATTTAATTGTATTTAATTGTCTAAAGCTGTATAAACTTTCATTGTAAGAATTTCATTGTATAAAGTTTATACAATTTCTATACATGTAAACGACAAATTTAAGGCGTTGTGATAAAATTTTCATAGGTGACTTATGAGTCATAGGTGAGCTGATTTCCAATTCTAGTATAACAACTGGTAGTATAGTTTTACGTAAGTATTTGCTTTGTTGCATACAGGAATGGTCATACCATTCCTGTATGGTTCTGACCATCTAGCATCCGTCCCAGCACCCTGTCTCTTATCTACGGTTAGTACTGGATGCATCAGAGGAGAGGTATAAGAAACTGAGCAATTATGGAGCAGCCCTTCCCTTGTTTATTCCCAGATTCTGACTGTAATGTCTGATAATTCTAGTCAGTTTGTATAAAGATTAAATAAACAGTTATCCTGTGGATTAATCAGTTGGTAAAACACAGTTAGTTGTGGATTCAAAGTTTTTTTTTTAAAACTGTAAACAAATGGTAGAGAGGTAAGCAAGGTCTCTGATATCTTGGAAAAAGAGAGAAATTTAGAAAACTTGCAGTGTAAAAGTACAACTTATGCAAAGCTCAGGTAGACTGCATTTATTACTATCCTTCTTGTTTCCCTCTAAAATTATATCTAATACACCTTGGCTGTTGTGCAAATGAATTATCTAATTTTTAATGCTCACGTATTACCTTCAACAGTGCTTGTATTTTCATGAACCGTGTTTTACGTTTTTACAAGCCATTTGAACATTGTGCAGAAATGTATTTGATGAACTTAAAACATGCTGTGAAATCATCTTGCTTTGACTTTTTCCCCTTCAGCCTCATTACTTGTTTTATTTTCATCTCCCTCATTTTTGCATTGAATGTCACAGCTGCTAGCCGGGATGATAGCAGAGCCTGCTTTTCTTTCTGAGTATACTATCTTTGCTTTGGATCCCACCAAGCGGCCTAAACCACAGAGTGACAATGTGGTGAGTCCTCCCACCCCTCAGCAGTGCCTTTGGCAGAGGGAGGAGAATGCTGTAATTCTAGAAGGCAGAACTAGTACTACTTATGACTTATTTTCTCAAACGCCTTGTCTGCCCTACTGCTAACCTTGCACTAAAATTCAGGGTGTAACACCTGATGGCTCCTGGTTGGTGTGATGTATAATGTGAACTTTAACAAAAAATTAACAATGTGTTACACGCAGAAATATGATGCTTTCTCAAATACTTAGTATAAAGGCTTGTTTCTTCCTTGTCTAGAATTTATAACAATTGCTTTAAGTCTCTTGGGAGTCAGACAGTTATTGTTAACTATTTCTGGTTATTTCATGGAGAAAGAGTATCCAACTTTTTGAGTATAGCTCATCTTTAAACTGATTACTAGTCATAGTGTCAGCTGCGTTTGTACATCGATGCTGAAATTTTTGCCACACATGAGTGTTGGTGTGTGAAGGTGGTGGTGTGTTTTTCCGGATATGAGAAAGTAATTTGAAAGAAAAAGAAATGTGTTCTTTGAAAAGAAAAAGCATACATTTGGAAGTAATTTTTCAAATGTTATGCTCTCAACTTTCATATTGCGAAAGCAATAGTTGCAGACTTTCAGTAGGGACTGAGTAGAGAACAAGGATAAGTGAAGAGCAACCTTGGAAAGAGAATGAATACTTGCTGCTGAGCCATGGCTTCCTTTTCTGCAATTCTAATTTATTTGGTCCATCTCCTGCAAATTGAGTACAGTGGGCTACCCTACCTCCTGTTTATCAAAGGGTATTTTTAGACAAGCGCCTCCCCACCCATCACGTATGTTGTATGGCTGCATAGGGCGTCAATGTGGCCCTGCAACATGCATGATGGGTGGGTGATGAGTGGGGAAGCGCTTGTCTAAAAACACCCAAAGACATGACATTCTTGATGCAGAGTAAGTGAAAGTTTTCTGAGGGATCGTGTCATCCTGTGGTTGACCATACTTCTCATTTCAGTGACTTGAATGAATGCTTGCTCCAACAGATGGGAACAGAAAGACAGTAAGGGCCAGCCCCAGGGTTTGTGAGGCCATGTGCGAAGTCTAATAATTTGCATAATTAGGCCCTGCCTAATTATGCATATGTGTAAATCTACATAAAATTTACTCCCTCTGGACAGGAAAGATTCTCATTCTCCACGACTCCTAGCAACCATGGAGAAGCATGGCCTCCCCATTCTCCTCTCCCCCCGGTTTGGCACCCCTTGGCTGCCTTACCTGGCATGCTCCCCCTCCCCCCAGTCAAGCGTCTACCTCCACTCCACAGGAGTGGTTCCACTGCAAGGGCAGCTGGGCGGGCAGTGAGGCAGGCACAGAGACTGACTGCGTTCACTGCCTTACTGGAGGAGGGGGTGAGCTTAGCCAGTATGGCCTCCAGGGCCTGTTGCTTCTTGCTGCCGGTGCCGCCTGTGCCTTGTGCACGCATGCGGTGTGACCAGTCCAGAGGTG
>QEPC01007860.1:1135208-1157864 GCA_003113815.1 Sphenodon punctatus | reverse complement strand
GACCGCCCTGGCAAGATCTTCCATTGCGCTCATTGAGCGCATTGGAAAGGCTTTGCCCCTCTCTCCACAGCACGTCCCATGCATGCTGTGGACGGAGAAGCTCAACCGCCCAAATCGTGTTTTCCATAGGAAAACGCTGTGGGCGGCTGAGCAGCTGAGCCTTTTTGTCCCTTCGGGGACCCACTCCCCAGTCCCAGCGGAGTGGGTGGGTCCCCGAAGGGAGATGTTGCAACACAGTCAGTGACAGCTACAGCAGCCTCTGCAGCAGCTTAGAGGCTGCTGTAACTGTCATAAGCTGCATGATTTTTTATTTTTTTTTAAACAGATTAAGCCCTGGCGGTGTTCCCCGCAGTGCTTTGGGGGGGGCACTGCCCCAAATTTCCTCCAGGGGGAGCCGCCACTGGTTGTGGCCCCATCTACAGATGGTGTGACCTCACTTGTCCTGACCCACAGTTTGGGAATCTCTGCTCTATATGATCTCCTGGGACATTAACCCTGCTTTTCATTTAGATCAAATTTTGTTTGATCTAATAAACTTCCTAATTAATGTTTTGTGAGAGAGTGGAGGGTAAACAATTTTAAAACCTCTAAATAAGTGTTTGGTATATATTGTGTTAATCTTATTTGTGTTAATCTTATATATTGTGTTATTTCAAAGATCATCCTGATCATGGAATATTTTTAGTGTCTGCACATATACTAGCTTGTTAATTGTGCTTTATTTATTATTACAGGAGACATTTGTAAAGTCAATAACTCCTTTTTTTTTTTTTTTCCCCCCCCAGCAGAGTGATGCTCAGTCTCTTGTACAGAAGCTTCAACTTCGGGTTCCTTCGATGGAATCGTTGTTTCGAAATCCAGTGACAGAAACCCTGTTCCGTTCACCTTCTAAGGAGACCCTGGTGCGAACTTCTTCAAGAGATTCATTAAATAGACTGGACTTTGATACACCTGGTCCTACGTTTGATCCACCATCTGATGTTGAAAGTGAGGCGGAAGAGTTACCAGGAAGCTTGGACAGCCTTAGCAAAGAACAGCTGTTGCAACGATTGCGTAGAATGGAACGTAGTTTAGGAAGCTACAGAGGAAAGTACTCGGAGGTAGGCAAATGTTTTGAACCTTTCAATCAGGAGGGTGGAAAAAGGACTAAAAATGTGCAAGAAATTTTCAGCTTCTTATTTGTTTGGGACAAGAGTATTAATATCCACTAATCCAAATCTTGGGATATTACCACGTTACACAAGACATTCATTTTCCTGTGCTTGTATGCACATTTGTACACACCAGTATTGGAATGGCTATGCTCCAAACCCTGGTACACTGCTCCAGAAAAAACTGGAGCCAAACACATAGCCAGTGTAATATGAGTTACTTAGTTATTTCCAAGAATGTCATGAGAGCAAGTCAGGAGGGGCTGTCCTGCCATTCCCTCCCCATCAGCTGTTCCAGAAGGTGAAGACCAGCTCTGCCTCTGCTGAAGTGCTGTGGGCAAAGAGGACTGTCCCAGTCAGTTAGCATCATTTCTGGTCTCCATCCAGCTGGTGTTTCTGACAGACTAGAAGTGCTCCTCTGCACCCGCACATCTTATGCACATGAGTTCCTGCTACAGGAATTCAAACACATTACTCTTTACATACACCCTTGCTGTGGGTGTGGTGAACGTATGAAAACATTATTTTCATTTCTAGTAAAGGCCAGTGATTCTTCTGATTGTGAGACGAAAACCTACATGTAACTTGTCTTTTTAAAAAGACATGCTTAGGCAGCATTTAGACGTGCATTTAAATCGCACAGCCGCGGTGGCATTGTGCGATTTAAATAACCGCACACTTCCGGGTTGGTCTGAATGCGGTGAGTGCGCACATTTCAGCCTAACCCGAACTGTTGGAGTGCGGTTTGAAAAGCTGCTCTGAGCAGCTTTTCAAACCGCACTCCAACAGGTCGGGTTAGGCGGAAATGTTGCATTCAGACCAACCCGGAAGTGCGCGGTGCTTTAAATCGCACGCTGCCGCCGCGGCAGCTATGCGATTTAAACGCATGTCTGACTGCGTCCTATGTTTCTACCACTAATTTGGAATAATTGGTCTCTCTCCTGTCACCTGAAAGTAGCATACTTGTGGAAAATTTCTTAAGCTATAAACTCGCTGTTGTGCATATAATTGAGTTAATACCCCAAATTGCAATTCTGATAGTATTTTACACTGAGTTTAGCTTGAGGTGAGGTGGTGCAGAAGCAGATTATGCTTTGAAATGAATCCTTGAAAATTACCAACCCATGCCCAGTATATAGGTATTTTATTTGTCCTCAGTCTTTCACATTGTCATTTTTTCAAAAAGCCTTCCTTTGTATTCAAGAATAGTTGAGTTAATCTGTTTTCATGGAAAATTGACCACTTTGATGAGCACTTCTCTCTTTTCCCTCATAACTGAATTAAAAAGCTAACCCTTCCAATTTTTCTTTACATATGATTATTTTGTACTCCCAAGTTTAATATTACAGATTTTGGTAAATGTAAGAACAGCTGGCTCCTGATCTGACCCTGCAGGAGCACACACATAAGATGTTTTGTTTAGTTTGCATACGTGTATTTTCATCTCCCAAGCTTTCTCACAATGTGGCTACAATAAACAAAACAAAATTGACAAACTTGTGTTTGCTTATTTAACTTAAGAATCTGAATACATACTTGCATACTTCTGAATGCTTTCTAAGTAGTCATTCTGCGAGTGTCATTATCCGAACAGCAGTCCTACAAAGGGTTGTTCCCTGCCTGCTTCAGCAGGAGGCAGAGATTTAAATAAGATACTGACACCAGACATAGAGGGGAACGACCCGGCCCAGAAATATCAGTTCTTTCTCTGCCTCCATTGCAGCAGGATCGGCAGAGAGACTGCTCGCCGCCTCAGCGTGGGAAATTCATTTTTTTTTTAACAATAACTTCAGCTTTTGACTAGGTAAGACACCCCTTTTTACTGTTTGATGTAGCGAGAGACAGGCTAGCTCCTGGAGCGCAGCCTGAGGTGTTTTCTGCCTCTGGGGAGGGCTGCAACGCGCCTGTAGATCCGGAGGTCGAGGACACTGAGCTAGGAGCTACAGCATGCTCCGCCAGTGCAGGGGAAGCGGGGAGAACTTCCACCCTAAGTTTGGATCTCCTCTGTTCCCATCGGCAGCTGAGCCCCAGGGCCACCAGGTTCGCTGCTCCTCCTTCCCTCTTCATACAGGGCCCCTCTCTCTCTTGTAGGAGTTGGAAGAGGGACAGGGCTTTGAAAGATCAGAATCATCCGCCTTTGTAGCCTGGGATCAGAGACTCCGTTCAGGATGAGCGGTGGGTGTCCCTCCCACTCATGGATCACCCCACAGGTGTCTCACAGAATGCCCCCCCCGCCCCCAGTCTGGGCTCGCCATTCAGCAGCAGAGCAATGGCCCGGCATCAAGGGCTCGGTAGGGCACTTTGCAGAGCTGTGCCTCTTTTCTCCCCCCCCCCGGCTCACATTCTCCATCTGAGCCGCTTCCTCTAGGGGTGTTGGGCCAATCCCACCCACGCAATCACTGCTGTGGTGGTTGAACTCTCAGTAGAGTGAAGCTTGGAGCTGAGGCCATGCTGGCGGTGCACAGCCCTCTGAGCATGTGCACTAGCTGGTGGCCATTTTGAACATGTGGCTGCATGGGCACAGCCATTTTGGAGACTCTGCACATGTGCAGTGAGTCTCATATATTAAAAAAAATTAGAGACCCTGCACATGCACAGGGAGCCTCATTTAAAAAAAACAAGCCCAAAACGTCAGGCATTGCAGTGACTGCCCTTTTACGTGGGCAAGAAGCCCTTCAGTCCTCCTAGCAAGTCAAACAGTCCCATAGACAGGTAACATCCCCTCCAGGGTGGCGGATGTGGGGGACAGAACCGCTATCGTCAGGGAGACTCAGAGAGGGGCCCGGCCCCCTTCTGGTTAGCTTTTATTTGTTAGCTCCTAACAAATGTGCTCCACAGAGAGCTGTGTGCGTCTGTTATCACTATAGAAATAAGTTCCCAGCATTCAAAATCATATTCTGCCTTGTAAGAGGATGAATGTTTCCTTCCTAGGAAGGAGGAGTACAGAGGCCCACTGGGAGCCGTACAGATGCCTCTTTTGTGGATAGGAGAAGCTTTCAGCTCAGACACCTACTCAGATCAGGTGGAGGACCACCACTCAATCAGGGCCGGGGGGGTGGGGCTCGCAGCAAGCCCTCTACTATACGCCTTGCCCAACTGAGTAGGCACTGCTATGTGTGCCCAAGACCGAGGTTGCCAGTTCCCGTTGCCAAAGGACCCTTGTCCTAAAGAACTGAGCTGGCTGGTTGCAATGTGCCGCGGTTCAGAGGGCATCGGGGCAGCCGGGCTGGATACTGCTGTGTGCTACACCAGCGTTGCTTCAGGTATGATGGGAGTTTTCCCCCTTCCTTTGGGGGTTCCTTCTTGTTACCTGCAGTGCACCACTTAACGAGATAACTGGCTGCAGTGTGCGACAACTCAGACGTGATCGGGCAGCCAAGCTGGATGCTGTGGTGCACTCCCAACTGTGTTGCTTCAGGTACGAGGGGAGTTCCCTCCCTCCTTTCCGTGGGGACCTCTTCTTGCTGGCTGCAGTGCACAACTTAACAAGCTGACTGGCTGCAGTGCATCATGGCTCAGATGCAACTGGCACAAACAACCAGGTATTACAGGAGTAGTAAAGAATAACCACTAATAATGAATAATTACCATTCCAAACAGAGGCTAGTAAATAACATACATCACAAAAGCAAATACTTCAAGGGAGTTAAAACTAAGAGTACATTTGTGTATCAATGCAAATATATAACAGGGAGAACCAAGAAACCAATCAGGAAAAAGGAGCTGAAAACTGCAAACACTCAAAGTTCCCAAGTGGAAACTCAAACCCAAAAGTCCAAAGGCAGGAGGGCAGCAAAGTATGAAAGTCCCAACGATCGTTTCGCTGCCACTGCAGCTTCTTCAAGGGTTCTGTATAATGTTATTCAAAAGGACAATCTTCAAGATGTCAACACAGGTTGTAACCTGATCCACAAAGTCAGGTTACAGCCGGGCTGGATACTGCTGTGTACTCAACGGATGTTGTCTCACGTACGAGGGGAGTTCCTCCCCCCCGCCTTCTCTTGGCGGCTCTTCCTTGTTGGATGCAGTGCGCCACTTAATGAACTGACTGGTTGCAGTGCGCCACAGCTTAGATGTGACCAGGGCAGCCATACTGGATGCTGCGGTGCGCTCCACTGGCATTCTCTTCAGGTTTGAGCAGCCTTGCTTCCCCCCGCTCCTGGGGGGCTCTTCCATTTTGGCGACAGTGTGCCACTCCTGGGTAAATGGGGACCCTGGGGCTAGGCACGTGACCACCATTCCAGGGTGTCCCGAGGGACCAGACTGGAGGTGAGCCCTGTTTGGTCAACCAGGAGAAATGGGGTCACGATCCTAATTTTGGCCCCTAAATTGGCCACAACAGCCATTTATGCGAGCAGCAGTCTTAGCCTCGCTGGACAAGTTGAAGGATTTGAACAGGCCAGAGCGGGACAGGGCAGCATGTCTGAAGTGCCAGTCTTTTCCTTCTCTTTCACTGCAAATGCATCACTGACACTATGAGGATCGTTAGGTGGTGAGAAGAAGGAGGTGGCTACAAACCTGCAAGTGGAATTAACAAGCCATGGCAGGCGACAGCACCCTGCAACAGCCATTAGATATTGGGGAGTCACTGGATAAGGTTTGGGAAGGTGCATCCACGGAGAAGGAGAGATCCATGGCAGATGATACTCAGATTAAGGTCTCTTGGATGTACGCGTGGACAATAAAGCCAATTCCCTACCCTTTGCAGCAAACATTTACCCTCCCATCAAAGAGGGGATTTCCACAGCTAAGGGCTAAACCCTGCTTGCAGAGCACTGGGCACTCCCAATATATACAGACACCAATTGGTCACATCAGTGATGGTGCAGGGCCGGGCCATGACAGCACAGGACATTGGATGGACCATTATAGAGTTCTGAGCACACCTGCTGGACCACTTCATACAGATGACTATGTCAGTGGACTCCCGGAAGGACAGGCTCCTACAGGAGGCCATCCTCCAACCTCACAACACGTGAGGCTCACTAATGCTCCCGTGAGGAGACTCCACAACGTGTGGTCACCCACCGATGCCTCCATACGGGGACTCTAGGTTTATAATGGTCTCCCTAGCTCAGGGAGGTGCTTCATGTAGGTGGATCGGAAGGATGCTTAGTTCGAGATCCAGGGTCATTGGGCTCACTGTTAGAATCGGAGGTCTTTTGCTGGAACACATTGACACTGGAGGCCATTCTCAACATCGACATCCTGGTGCTCGGGACAGTGTGCCTAGTGTTCTAAGAAGCGGGATCCTCGGTTCTGGGGGTAGACGTTACGTTCTATGCCAACACCAGCCACCAGAGAAGATCCAGACTTAGAACTTTGCGGTTCGGTCTATCATCTGCTCCTCAAACAGTCATGAGGCTACTAGTGATTCTAACAGTGTCACTGCAATGTCCAAGTGTACAGGTGTACGCATGTTTTGATGCTGTATGGGCACCCAAGCAGAGCCTGACACATCACTGCCTAGAGCTAAATATAGAGGTACTGCAGCAGCATGGGTTACTGATAAGCTGTGACAAATAGCTATCTGCTTCTGGTCCAAATAACTGCTCACCTAGGGGTGATCCAAGACACTGGGGTAGGGCACACGTCTTTCCCCTTGGTCAGAGTACAATACCCATGGGACAGGGGGGAAGCCTGCAGTGTTCTGCTAAGGTCACTGGGGACTCCTTTTGGGGCTTCAGGGTGTCAGGCATAGACTAGTGGCAGGGGTACATCTTCACCTGTTTCCACTACTCCCCTTTGTACATCCTTTACTGGGACGCAGTGCTCACAATATCAACAGCTGAACACCCTTATCCCAGAGGGACCATGTGGGTCCCCTCCCCCCCATTGTGGGAAGATGAGTACGGTTTTATTCAAGGGGACCTTTTATCACATTTCCCCAGGCTACTTATCTTCACTGACGCTTCTCCGTCGGGTGTGTGTTCGTGTGTCTCAGGAGACCCACTAGTTCCAGGGGCAGAAGCAGAGTCCTTGATAATTCACCAGATGTATTCTTCATCATAGTTTGCAGAGGGTGGGGCTTGCCAGCTATAAGCCTTTTGACCTGGCAGAACAGGAAGGTAAGGGTCTTCCTTTTAGGACCCAGGGACTCTAGAGTCCTAGATACAGACGTCATGACCCAGTTGTGCCCTTGGACCTGCTCTGCATGTTCCAGTCCTTCCCACTCCCAGCGAGGTGGTGGGTCAGGCAAGTCAGGAATAAGCTAGGGTCAGGCAGATGGCCTTTCCCTGATCAAGGTATCCTTGGTTTTCTGACTTAGTCCAACCTCAGGAAGCTCCTCCACTAATGCTTCCGGTAGGGTCGGATCTCTTGGTTTAGGATTCTCCAAGACCCAGACTTCCTCCCCTCACAGGCTTGGAAGCCAAACACCACTTAGTTGAGGCCACAGACTGATTCCCGAAGGTTACCAATGTTCTGTTGGGATCTAGGAGGCTTTTCGCCAACAGGATATTCTCTGCTGGGTGGAAGCACCTTTGGTATTAGTGCCTTCAAGCAGGGGTCATACCCTTGAGTGACCAGTTGTTGAGTCACTGAGAGTTCTACAGGAGGGCTGGGGCTTACAACACCACTCTAGTGCGACAGGTGGTTGATTTTTAGGACCTCCTCTTCTTGGACCCGCTAGTCAGCCTGTACTAGGTAGTGGCCTTCCAGTAACAGGAGGTTCCTTGGCTAGAGGGGTGGCAGAGCTGGGGGTTCTCTCCATGGACCTCTCAGCTCGGTGTTCCTTTCATGGGGATAAGGTTGTATTGCGGGTTGGTGATGGTTAACTGCACCAGAGTCAGTTATGGAATCAGGTTTGTCTTCTGTCATCTGCTTTGGAAGCTTTCAAACTTGTATTTCCGGGGAGGGGACGTTCCCCTCTAGTATCTTATTTAAATCTCTGCCTCCTGCTGACACATGCGGGGAATAACCCTTTGTAGGACTGCTGTGCGGGTAGACACTCAGAAGGAGAATTCAGAGGTAAGTTAAACCCAATTCTCGTTTGCGCCACTTACTATTAGTGATAGCACAAACAGCATTTACTGAGCTAAAGGTATGTGGGGCAACTCAGACTTTAAAGCAAAGAAATAACTTAGAAGAGAGAACTTTCTGCTTTCCTTGATGCCTTCATATTGCTTACAACGCTCCATACGTATCTAAATTTAAATAAACTTGCTGTATAGAATCCAACTGTTAAGAGTTAGTTCAGATTTTCTTTTATTTTCAGAGACTGAAATGTGTCTATCTCTGGCTTACATCCATGCCTCCACCCCCTCAAAGTAGGATATTTTGGCAGTGTCAATGTTTGTTTGGTGCCAACAGTGCTTAGATTTGTGTCTCCAGATTGGTATATTTGGTGCAGTAGCAGAAGGTGCTACCATTCTCAAATCAAATTCCTGGCATCTGATAACTGTAATTCTGCAAATCACTCATGAGAGACAGAGAAAAGAACTGTTTGGTATACAAAGTGTTGTCCATGTCTTGAAAAGCTGCTCTTTAAAAAGTGCTGTGAAAAAGTCCTTTCTTAGAGTAGTTTATGAAAACAGTTGCTATAAAACCACCATTTAAAATTTGTAAAATTTAACTTCTGCTTCATTTCCATTCATTTTACTGAAAGTTTTGCAATATCAAAGTTTAAAGTTCCTGTTCAGCTGAGCTTCTCTGATCCAATCTTAAATATACCTTTACTATATTGCTCAGTCATAGTAAGCGAAGTGTTACCATGGAACTTTGAGGAAAATGTTGCCAGATGATGAGTGTTTTGTCCTAATTGTGAGGTTTTCCACACATCTTGAAACTATTTTGTTATGAAGGGGGTAATGGGGTTAATATGGGGATTTTAAGGCCACTATTCTCATTATCTTGTACTGTTAATAGTAGATGATAATGAAGGAGGAAGATTGTCTTAAGAGTCTGCTGAATTACAAAAAATCCTAAAAGGAATATTGTCCATACATAAATATAGGTTGTTATGAAATAGTCTGGATGTGTTCTTTTAACCATGCCAACCATGGGTAATTGCTAATAGGGCCCCATTTTATTTTTATCTGTGTGGTATCAGAAGGTTTTGTGTGACCACTCAAATCTTTGGCTACATAGTGTGGACACTAGTGTGTTTGAAAAGTTCCTCTCCCAACACCAACTGCTATGAAGGCTTTGTAGGACACACAGCTTTGAACATTGAGGGCAACACCTCAGCTTCAATTAAAATTTGATGTAGTAATTTGCAAAATCCTTTTGTCCACTTATAATGAGAAACTTTGTTTGCAGTCTTTTTGTCCAACACTTTTACTGGGTGGATGTGAGGCGAATTGAAATATTTCCAACACTATAGGAGTTTTCTAGTTGCAAGGGTTGCTTATGCTCTCTTGGATCTCCCAATATTGAAATAGAAATGTAATTAAATACTGAGGGATTTATATGGATACATGGCAGTACAGGAATGTACTTTGTGGTGTTCTTCTTCTTGACTGCCTGTGCTAAACTTGAGGCACAGCTCTGCATAGGAAAAATGGTGCATGGCATACTGATAACTTTGTTTTCTTTTGCTGTGCAGACTTTGAAACCTAATATATTTTGCATAAGGGAAAGATTTACTGAAAAATGCTCCATTGTTCACCTTAGGTATGTAAGAAACTGCTGTATTCATAGAAACCTTCACAGTGAGGTGAAGAGTAAGAATTGAGAGATTTTTTTTTTGCTTAAGATAGTTAGATTCTAAGTTAGGCCACTTAGCATACACCTGTCTTTCAATTAAGCAATATGTTCTTTGTGTATTTTTAGCTGGTCACAACATATCAAACTGTACAGAGAGAGAAGAAGAAACTCCAGGTAAGAGTTAAAATTCTTCATCTATTGGATGAATGCTTATCTTACTCCTAGAATTATTCATTCTTGCGTAGAAAAAGGAATATGATATACTGATAGCTGAAATGTAAGCTTAAGATAGATGTAATGAAAGAATTTAGTACTTTTATATATTTGTGTGAGGACATCAAACAGTGTAATAGTCTCTTGTACTCTCTTCTGAGTTTGCCATAGCAGAGAAAAGTAGTTTCCAAAAATTGCCTTTTTCTGCTCGTTCCAGAAATCAGGTGGCCAGGGCCAATTTCTGAATATGTATCTGGTTTTAGCAAAAGCAGAAGCTCTTGGGGTGTGTGTAGAAGATTAAACACATGGAAAGGTGAACTATATTTTATAAAATGTAAAAGAGAATAGCCATCTTAAGGAAGTCCTGTCTGGTTAGGATAAGAGGATATAAAAGAAGAATAGCGACGAGTATAAGGGGAAAATAGGCCAGTACATCTGAATAGAAAAAAAGTATACTTTTTTTAAAAACTAAGCTCTGTGCAAGAACTATGAACCTCATGGGAAATGTTATCCTACAAGATTAAAAAAATAAATCAAATAATCAAATATGTACAAAAGAAATTGATGCTAGCAATTGCAGAAAGTCATAGAACTGAACCTGAAGCAAGAGGCAGCATTTAGGATATTTGCTCTTCAGACAGGTGCTTTCTGCAGTTTTGATTCACTAACTGCAGTGGCTAAAGTTCAAGTTGTTGGGAAATATGAATTGTGACTCTTTATAATTAGCATTTATGTTTTATGCTATTTTTTTTTTTTTTTTACAAATGTACAAAGTAGGCAGGCAGCTTGATTTTGAGGGGAAACAAAGAGCACCTTTTCTTATTCTAAAGTAAAGTCTACACCTTGTTGTTTTAGGTATTGTGAAAAATAGTTATATAAGTTTGTGCTTTTCCCCCTCATCTATTTTCTTGAAGGGAATATTGAGCCAAAGTCAAGATAAAGCACTTCGCAGAATTGGAGAACTACGGGAGGTAACTTTTTAACAGTGACTAAACATTTTTTAACTTTAAATTCTCCAGTACAATCGGAGCATCTGATGTTTGTTTATTTATTTAAATTTATACCCCACCCTTCCCAGACGGCTCAGGGCAGGGTATAAATTTAAAAACATTTAAAAACATTAGAATACCACTACCCCAAACCTGGACTCTCTCTCGCCATTTCTACCTTTCCTTTCGTTTTTGTTATTTTATCATCTATCATGCTTATTCTAGATCAGCCATCACGGTCTTGGCTTAGGACAAAATTATTTCCTGACATTGTAATAACTGACTCCGTAATAACTAAGCATAGGCAGGAATTCATGTTCACTGTGCCAAGCAATCCAAAATCTTGCAGCCAAGAAAGCCAAATTCAGAGCAAGCAGAATAAATGTGTAACATATTTCTTTGCGTAGTTATGCAAATTGGCTTTTTGGCATGCAGCTGAAACAGATTTTACCCATAACCCCACCCCCACACACCCAGCTCCCCTTAGCCACAGTCCCTTAAACATAAATTGCTCCTCCCCCCTCCCCACAGCCGCATAAACTTAAAACAAATACCCAAAGGCAGCCCCACTTACACACACGCGCATGCACACACCCTTCTTTCCCCAGATACCCTAGCAGTATAAGCATAGAATCAGGGGCAGTCTGTTCATTGCATTCATTGCAGCAGTGCCCTTGTGTGGAGGAAAGAGACTGTCATCTCCATGTGGGCCAGGCAATGAGCTGTCTTTTCCTTTCAGTGGAAGAACAGGCAGGGGGGAGGAAGAAAAAGGCATTGTGCTGTTGTATTCAAACAAAGTGAGAACAGCCTTTCCTCAGCAACAAAGAGAGCATTTAAAGAGTCTACCTTTGCATAGCTTTACTGAGGCTAAAGCCAATCGCTATTGGATCTGACTCAGACTGCCATAAACAACATGATCACAGCCAGTACAGTGAACACAGGCCCTTGAACGTAGGCAGTTGAAGATCACCTTTAGGAACAAAACAGAAAAATGCTAAATCATATTTTGCCATCCTTATACCATTTTTCAATGCCCTTTGTGGTATCTACAGAAATAGTATTTATCTGTACCATAATATATAATTTTTGTTTTCTTTATTTGACAAATACAAATGATTAAATCTGAGGAACATATAGCATCATATACTCAATAATTGACATCTTTGCATCTTGTTTTCTCAGTTCTTTTTTTACTATTTCGTACGAAAGATTAACAAAAACCAGCACGAAAACGTAACTTAAAAACAACTTTTTCAAGTCTGAAAGTCAGTATCTTAGCCATTCACATAACTCAGAAATGTACACCACATTGGCAAATTTCTCTTTATTTTGAAGCTGGTATATTAATGTTTCCATTTCTGTGTGACAAATCTTCTGTAACTAATCTACATGTGAAGGCAGTGAAGATTATTTCCAAGTGATATAATGTTTCTAGTTGGGAAACATTTTAACCATTTCCCTACTTTGTATGTTTTGCTTGTTTGTTTCAAGTATTATAATCTTTTGCGTACTGAATTCGATTCCTGCTTTTGAATTGATCTTTCCAATCATCTGAGTTATTTTTGTCCCAAAGGACTTCACTGTTGCAAAAGACAACATAATATGTTCCATGGTACCATCCTGTGTGCATTCCCTACAACAGCCCTTTGTCATTCATTAATTCTCCTTTGATGGGCTTTGCATAATCCCGCACATGTATGCACAGACCCTGCAGGTGGCTCTCCTCCTTTCTGCTCACACCTGTGTGCAAGTGTGCAAATAAACTCTGCCTCATTTTTCCCCCAGCTGCACTCAAGTGCAGATCAGGATCAGCTTTTCAGGCCCATTGCTTTGAGAATTTTCTTTTACTTTACTAGTGTGTCAGAGTTTATTTTACAGTTAATAGCATTGGATTTCTTTTAGGTGTTGTATATAGAATGGACTTGCCTCTAAGGAAGACTTCACACTTTGGCCATTCTTAAATGAGCATGGCTGAGGGGGAGGGGGTCTGTGTCGCCTGAGTGGAATGGCTGTGGAGTGCCCTCACACATGGAGTGAGTTGGGAAGGGGTTCAAATGGGTGACTCCCTGAATGAGTACCCCAGAAGCCTTCACTTGTTCCCCTACCACAGACCATGATGGAGGGGGAAGTGCACCGGGCTTGCCTCTGATATTGACATGTCCCAGCTGAGCGCTAGGGAACCCGGGATCCCTAGCACTCTCAGCAGGTTCCTGTGCCTTGCAAAGGCTGTTTCCACGCCCACAGTACCTCTGAATCGCAGACCACTCAGCCAACATGGCTGGCTGCTGCCGTTCATTCGGGCTAGGTCACAAAAGTGCTCCCCCTTTCCCCCATCTTCAGATGGGCTCTTGGGTGGATGGGAAATGGGTAGACTTGTGTAGTAGTCTCCCGTCTAAAAACAGCCTTTAAGAAATATATAGCACTCAGTTCTCTCTTACCAGTTGCCTGGATTGTCAGGTTGCAGTGGTGGCCAGGAGCGCTTTTCACCAGCTCCATCTGGTGAGGAGACTGCATCCTTTCTTTCTGATTCAGATCTGGTGATTGTCATCCATGCTTTCATCATCTTGAGGCTAGATTACTGCAATGTGCTCTACGCGGGACTGCCCTTGATGACTGAGCGTCTTCTGGAGGTGGTGCAAGATCTTTCTGTTATAAAGGCATTTGGCGTGCAGGGATAGAGGATGGGGAGGTTTGGTGAGTGGGTTTGGGGTAGGGTTTAGAGGGAGGTAGGATGTGGGAAATTGGGTGGGTTTTGTGTTGGGTTATGGGTTTTTGGGGTTGTTCTTGTGTTTTAAATGTCTCCGACAGTGGCCAATTTTGATCTCATGGGAAAAGCATCAGCAGTCCAAATGGGCAATCCATTCCCTGTTGCTCGCTCACTGCTCCTGACAGTAAGAAATTCCCATCTTGTAATCTACTTGGCTAATAGCCATTAATGGACCTATTCTCCAAGAACTTATCCAGTCCTTTTTTAAACACAGCTATACTACTGGCCCTGGCAACCTCCTTTGGCAACAAATTCCACAATTTAACTGTGTACTGAGTGAAAAAATGCTTTCTTTTATTTGTTTTAAATCTGCCACCAGTTAGTTTCATGGAGTGTCCCCCTAGTTCTAGTACTACTTGAGAGTGTAAATAAACATTCCCTATCTACCCGTTCCACTCTACTCAAGATTTTATAAACCTCTATCATATCCCCTCTGTCTTCTCTTCTCTGAGCTGAAGAACCGTAACCTATCAAGCCTCTCTTCATACAGAAGCTTTTCCAAAGCGTTGATCATTTTTGTTGCCCTTCTTTGCATCTTTTCAAGTTCTACTATATCTTTTTTGAGATGGGGTGAACATAATTGCACACAGTACTCAAGGTGCGGTTGCACCATTGATTTATATAGTGGCATTATATTTTATTCTCTGTCCCCTTCTGATTAATTGACCACGCTACACATTGAGCTGATGATTTCAGTGTATTGTCCACAATGACTCCAAAGTCCTTTGCTTGAATGGTTACTCCTATTTAGAACCCAGCATTGTGTACATATATTTTGGATTATTATATGTGCATCACTTGGCACTTGTCCACATTAAATTTCATCTGCCATTTAGATGCCCAGTCACCAAGTCTCACAAGATCGTCTTGCAATTCTTCACAGTCCACTACCTTGAATAACTTTGTGTCATCTGCAGATTTTGTCCCCTCACTCTTTACTCCTGTGTGTGGCCCTGAAGGGTTCTATTTTGTTCCCCATCCTGTTCAATTTGTACATGCAGCCGCTGGGCGAGGTCGTGAGGGGTTTTGGGGTACGGTGTCATCAATATATCGATGACATCCAGCTCTACCTCTTGTTTTCATCTGACCCAGGTCTGGCAGTCTTGGTGCTTTCTTGGTGTTTGGCAGCTATCGGGGACTGGGTAAGGGCAAATCATTGACGCTGAATCCCGACAAGATGGAGGTGATGGTGGTGGGCATGGTCAGTGATCTGGGGGTTGCAGGGACTCCCATTATAAATGGGGTTTGCCCCCCCTACTTATGCAGATTTGGAGCCTAGACATGCTCCTGGATCTGCAGCTGTGCTTGGATAGTCAGGTGGCAGCTGTGACTGTGGTTGCCTTTTGCCAGTTACATCTGGTGAGGAGGCTCCGGCCTTATATTTCTAATTCTGCTCTTGCCACTATCATCCATGCCTTCATCACTTTGAGACTAGACTACTGTAATGCCCTCTATGTGGGGCTGCCCATGGTGACAGTCTGGAGGCAGCAGCTAGTGCAGAATGTGGTGGTCTTCTCCTGATGGGGATGGGCCGTTATGAACATATTACTCTGATTCTTTGCTTTGCCTATAGTCTTCCAGGCCCGATTCAAGGTGCTGGTGTTAACCTATAAAGCCCTAAACTGTCTAGGACCTGGTCCCATTTATCTGATGATTGCCTTATCCCCCCGGGCCTTGGGCCAGCCTCTGCAGTCGGCCAGGGGTGCCCTCCTGGAGGCCCTGTATTTTAGACAGGTGGTCATCATGGGGAGGGGTTTCTTGGTGGCTACTCTGTTGCTGTGGAACTCCCTTCCAGTGGAGATCCATCTCTGCCTGGATTTGCTCACCTTCTGGCGACAAGACCTGGTTGTTCTGCCAGGCTTTTGGAGGAGGAGACAGGGAGGGGGCGAGGGGTTTGGGGAAAGGAAGGGGGGTTATTGGGTTTTTATGTCTCTGTTTTTTATGTTTTTCATTTTACTGGTTGTAAGTTGCCCTGAGTTGCCTGAGGCAAGAGGGAACGGGATAGTAAATATTTATATAAAAATAAAGTATATGTCACTGGGATGGGAGAAGGGAACCCTACAAGGGGCTAAGGAAACCGGAGTCCACACACTCGCGCTCTCTCACACTATCCGGATCCCAAGAACTTTTTCTCCCAAAAGGAAGCCTGTCAGGATAATAGTTGGGTCACAGTGGTCTCAGAGAGGCCAGACCCTTTTCATCATAGGGTGAGAGACAGTAGTGAGCGAAGGTCATGCACTGTTCACCCTCCAGTCGTCACCCACACCAGGGACAAGGGGGTAGGGGTATACGAGGTGCTGGGACGTTGGAGGATAGCGGGGAAGCTCCCAGGAACACAGGGGAATAAAGGAAGGGCTTGCACTCACAGGATCACAGGAACGGTTACCCAGGAAGGGAAGCAGATTCTTTCTCTCTCTCTCTCTCTCTCTCTGATACACAAACACAGGGCAAGGTTACATCAAGCACAACACAGCATAAACACAATCACTAGGGTATGCAATTCGCACTTAGCTTCTCAGTCAGGCCGATTTCCTCCTCTGCATTCACCAGCGTCGGGTGCTTCCCGACGCCAACTTTTAAGGCTGAGGCCCCACCCCTGAGTGCGCTCGCAAGCGTGCGGAGCTCTGCCCGTGGGGGGGGGGGGCATCGTCTGCGCTGTGCTAGGAGGCGCAGGTCCCGTCTCTTCAGCATCCCGTGGCGTTGCCAAGGCTCCCGGGACGCAGCTTAGACTTGGAGGCGCAGGCCCCACCTCTCCAGTGTCCCGTGGTGTTGCAAGACGCCCAGGACACGCCCTGGATCCAGCGGTGCTGCCGCTGCCTCGCCAAGGGCAGACACCACGGGGCCCCCAAGGGTGGAGTGGGTCCGCTGCTGACCCCGTGCTTTGGGTCCCCCCTCGCCCTCTCCTCCCCGGCCGTATGACAGTATATAAATACTCCTTACAACTGTTTTAATGGATTTTTAAAACCTATTTTTATATATGTTATAAGCTGCCCTGAGCCTGTTTTAGGGGAGGGTAGGATAAAAATTTAAATAAATACAAATAAATAAATAAGTGCCTGATCTGCCTGTGTTAGAGACATGTCAGATAGTTGTCATCTCAAGGCATTCACACTAAGGGCACAGAAGATTAGGAAGAGCCACTGGGATGGTGCGCTTGGGTAAGCCCTTGCAGGACTAGCTTCAAGCATGCTAAGCATTCAGACTGACATGAGGTCAGCAGAGCCCAAGAGGAGCTGGTGTTGGGGAGATCCCAAATGTGGCAAAGCAGTCTGGCCCCGGGTCCAGCCCAATGTCATTGTAGGATCGGGGACCAAACTTGCTTTTTGGCATACCTCTGACACCTGACTTCCCGACTTTGCCTGTCTCAGACTACTTGGGCTCCAGAATATACAGGAATCACAAAGCTGTCCCCATCTGCAGGTTTCCTGGCCCAGTCCTGCTGCTCCTGGGGCTCCCGTGCCTGTTGGGTCTCTGTCCAGGCTGCTGACATCTCCCTCTCCAGGGTCCCTAGTCCAGCTCTAGTGTCCCCTGGTGCCTCCTAGCCCAACCCAGTGCATTGCTCGTTCAGTCGTCTCCTTGCAACTCACTGTGCCCTTAGCCCTGGACTCCCTAGTAGTCTCACATCTAGTTTAGATAACCCTGAGGGCTGGCTCCTTGCACTTAGAAGCCTCCAGCTCTCGTGCTCAAGAGTTTTCTGCCCCAAGAGCTGGATCCTAGCTACCGCAGATCTCCTGCGGTCAAGGGTCCCTGCTCCTGCCCTGAGTCATCACACCTCAGCTGGGCCAGTAGCTAGTGTTCCCCACCCCCAGTCAGGCCTCAGCTGACCAATGTTCCAGGGGTTGTAGGGTGCCTGACCTATGCCTTGAGTCAGGCCTCCATCTGGGCAGAAGGCTTCCCGCTCACCCCCCTGACCGCAGGCTTCCTGCCTTGGGTTTCTAAGGCCATCACTGGCCTAAGGCCAGTTAAAACTGGCCTTTTCCCTGGGTGGGTCCTGAACTCTGAGTTCCCTTCCCAGCAGGGTGACACCAACTGACTCCAGGAGGTCTTCATCCTGCTGTCTCTAACATGAGACTACTCTGGCTGGGCTCTGCTCTGCCCTAAGAGCCCCAGCCTGCATCATGTGAGTGACTCCTTTCCAGCCAGGTGTCTTAGGGGAGTCCTTTCCTGCTCCTAACCCGTTCCTGACAGGGCTCTAGCGCCACAGTGCTGAACTTTGGCTTATCAGCTCTATCATGTTTCCTACCCCATCCTCCAACTCTTCTCAGGCACTGCTGACCTTTTGACTGTGTCCTGAGCCTGCTTGGATCTAGTCTTGCAAGAACTTACCCAAGCACATGGTCACAGGCACATTACATTTTTTTTTTGTGAGGAAAGGCCCAGTCCATATCCTCTGTTGAAGGTCCAGCATTGGCATGCTGTTGAAGACATCAGAGTAGCCGCATCTTTCTCCAAAAATAAACCCTGAAGGGAACTGTCTTGGCCGGAGCTGCTTGTATTAAAACAAAACCACTTCTTATGAGGTCGTTGACACCATCACAAGTTGACGTCAAGTTGGTATCACCTGGTGTCTAGAGTATGGGTTCAATAGGAAAGCGCAAAAGCAGCATGCAGGCAGGCACTCAGAGACACCACTAACTGAGACCAGACTGTTCAGTAAGCAAGGTGGACTAGGAGCACGGAGCGCGCACACAGTTTACATTGGGTGGTCTGGCGCGCTGGCATGGCTTTATCCTAATTGGATCCTTTCATCACATGTACCTAGCTCTTATGGTTAATTATCATGGAAACAACGCAAGGCCCCCCTGTTCTCAGTTTGAGTACATTTAGGTTTTCTTTCTCTGTACTGTCTGACCTCTACATTTCATTCCTTACTTGTCTCTTCTTCATGGTAACATGTAGATAACATGGATTTATGTCAACACCACTTTACTGTGAGGCCCAGCTCTCTGTGTTTGCATTCTAGAGAGCCTCATGTCATCTCTGGCAGTCTTACTAACATTACATGGATTCAGCGTTTTCTACCTTCTACCCATAATACTGTGCTCTTAACTACTGTATGCTACCCATGTGATTCTGTGTTTCTAACAGTGTTGTTCATGGTGTGCTGGTGTCACATCTTAAAGACTCCCTAACCTATAGATATACAGTACATCCCTGACAGTCATGATCCCAAATGTTGGACAGTCCCTCCTAAAAAAGTCATCCGTGATGAGACCTCAGGAGGTCACTTTGCTGTGCATCAGCACATATAAGCTACAGCTGTCTCCTTGAGGACTGCCCTTGGCACCAACTTCTGCTTCCTCATGAAGGGACCCAACTGGGAACATTATTTTATTTTTTTGTAGAAAAAAGCTGCCACAAATTCAGTCTTCTGCAGAGCATTTTAAGCCATTGGACCTGGCACCAATCTATTACTCCTTCGTATGCAGGCTTGGTTCTGAGAGCAGATTACCTTCTGGATCCAGGGTGTCTACAGTTTGTTCCACTCTGGCATAGCAACATACCACCAGGAATGGTTCCATCCCACTCTATTATCTTTCTTCCTACTGTGAAACTTAAAGGGAGAGGAAATGGAAGCAGGGCTGGCGAGGCCATGTGCAAAGTCTTGGTGCGGGGCCTAATCTGCATAATTAGGCTCCACCTTATTATGCAAATGTGTAAATTTACATACATTTTACTCCCTCTGGACAGGAAGGATTCCCATTCTCCACCCCTCCGAGCGGCCATAGACAAGCATGGCCTCCAATGCTTTCCCCTCCCACCTCCCCAGCCGAGCTTCTACCACCACTAGTTCCACTGCAGGGGCAGCCGGGCAGGGAGTGAGGCAGGCACAGAGAGATTTACTTTGTCCACTGCCTTACTGAAGGGGGGAGTGGGAGAGCTTAGCCAGCCTGGCCTCCAGGGCCTGTTGCTTCATGCTGCCGGTGTTGCCTGTGCCTTGCGCATGCACATGATGTGACTAGTCCAGGCCCCCATAATCAATTCACATTGCCCTCACCCCATAACCAGTTCATTTGCATCTCCACCCCCGTATAATCAATTCACGCTGTCCCAGGGGCACAAATTAAATGGTTATGGGTGGGGGCAACGTGAATTGATTATATGGGGGTGGGGGCGCAAATGAACTGGTTATGGGGTGCAGGTTAGCAATAACTTCATTAAGAAAAGCTAGTGCAATAGCAGCCATAATAATCTCAGAACCATATTTGCAGATTTTCCAAGATAGAATAGATATTGCTTTACATCCTAAATTCCTACCTAAGGTAATATAAGTAAGACAGTTGTGAGAATGTGGCCCTTTTTACATGGGCCTCTCCCACCCATGAACACGCAGATAAAATCTCTGTGTTCATGGGTGGGGGAGCTCCATGTGAACGACGCGGTGCATGCACCCATGGTGAGTGGGAGTGCGTGTGCACCTGCATAACGTATCCTCACTCACCCCCCACTTGTCCCCACGCACAGAGCAACTGGGGGAAACGGCGGTTACTCTGTGGACGTGGATGAGTGGGGGGGGGAGAGTGGGGATGCGTGTGCGGCCATGTGCACGTTCCGCCCATGCACCGGCATGCCCATGGACCCCCCACCCGGCGGAGCCATGTAAAAATGGCCTGTGAGGAGCCAGTCGAAGAAGAAGAGAAGGTTGCTACCTTGTAAACAAGGTTCTTTGAGATGGCTCCGAACATTTTCAAAACACCCACCCTTCCAGCCCTGCATGGAATTTTTTTCTTATATGCCTAGAAAGGGTTGGAAGGAACTGTCATTCTGAGGGGGAGAGTGCTTTTTATACTAGAGGAGCTCGAGACCATCATGTGGTCTATTATTTTAATAGGGTGAGCATGCAGAACCCAGTTGTGAGAATGTTGGGAGCTATCTCAAAGAACCTTCTTTACAAGGTAATAACCTTCTGATCACTCATGTGAGGAGGAGTTTGTTTGTAAACAAACAGCTTTAT
Source organism: Sphenodon punctatus (assembly GCA_003113815.1). Classification (NCBI taxonomy): domain Eukaryota; kingdom Metazoa; phylum Chordata; class Lepidosauria; order Sphenodontia; family Sphenodontidae; genus Sphenodon; species Sphenodon punctatus. Next base: position 1,137,143 of record QEPC01007860.1, on the reverse strand, counting down.
CTCCTAGTCTGATCTGTCCCTGTGTCATCGTCCTGCTGCTGCTGCTGCTGGAGGAGGCAGAGGCAGGTGTGTGATGGGGACCGGAGCCAGGGAGGGGAGGCAGAAGAACTTATTGGGGGAGAAGCTGACTGCAGCCTACCACCCAGTCAGGCAAGTGCGGGGCCCCAGCTGGCTGTGGGGCCATGTGCAGCCACACATGTGGCACATGCCTGGAGCCGGCCCTAAATGGAAGTGTCTGCAATCTGAAGAAGCTTCTTAGCTGACCTTTTAGAAGAGAACCTGTCTCAACAGTTTCCATCAGACTTCATCCCCTGGCACTTTTGATCCATTGTGTCTTTCCAGTATTATTATAATTGTCTCCACCTGATGCCTTCCTCTATCCAGGGATCAGTAGGTTCCCATTTGGGATGCTTCTTTATAAAATTAGTCACAAACGCAATCAAAGTGGAGAACAGCAGAATTTGAACATACTTCCCCTCCCCCCATCCCTTCTCATATCTCAGTCAGTTGGATAGTTGACTTTCTCATATGAACCTGCATTTCATCCAGTCTGTCAGAGAGCTTTATTTATTTATTTATTTTTATTATTATTTATTTTTGCTATTGCACTTTGTTTCGTTCCTTTCCATTATGAATGAACAGGATCCCGGGCATCACCCAAACTGGCTTTAATTTCCTGGAGGGGGTATTCAGTGGTGTTACTTGCTCAGAACTTATTACCAGTCTGTAGCGCCTGAAAGACTTTTCATGTTTTCTCCTACCTCCACCACTAACTCCTGTCTGTCCTATGGAGTTCCTACTAACTTCATGGTAGGGAAGTTACAGGAGGGAAAATATTCTCTATCCCCAATTTAAAGAATACACAGGAACCACTTTGAGAAGAATTTAATGAATATGAATGCTTGTTTTGCCAACTTTAGAGCAAGATAAACTAATTTATAAACGAAGGTTAATGAGATAAATACAGAAGTTGAAGCCAATTTGTTTATAGACAGTTACTTCTACTATCAGTGTCAATATCCACATGTCTTCCTAACTGTCCAGAATCAGCTTACTCAAATATCTGACCTTCATCTCTGCCAACACCAAACTAAAATCACCTTTATCCGAACTTTCTCTCTAGATTCATCTAAACTGTCACCCTGATGTCACTACGTTCCACACTCTGCTGTTGCATTCTGTCTTGTTGCTACAGCATCCAACACTTGGTAACTAGGGGCAAAGGCTGTACTAGTGTGAAACATTCTGGTTTGGATGGATATTAGGTGTCTAAACTGTAGTCTAATAACAGATTAAATAAGACTTAGATCATTTAGTTAACAGAACAGGAATTCTTTAAGTGAACCTATTTTACATTCTTCAGTAAGAAGATATTAATAGCCTTCCTTGTGTGGCAACATTTAAAAAATATTTCTTAACTTTTGTTTTACAAAAGACTGGCCCTTATTAATAAGTCAATGTGGGGTCTCATTCCGGTAAGCATTGAGATTGTAGATTGTTAGTAAATATCTTATATTCTCATGAGAATCCAAACGGTGTTTGCTTTGGTTTTTTAACAACAACAAAAATGCATGCAAAGACAAAGATTAGCTTTATTGTCTTATCCTATAAAACATGCAAGATTGGTCCCATTAAAACCAGAGAATGAAACCCCCAAAAATCACTGTTCTTTTTACACCAGATCAAGGTTTGCAAGACAAAACCACAACACAGTTTGCATTCGCACATAGAGCTTTACAAAAAAGGCCCAACAGACAGGCACCCTGTGTAAAGGCACCCCACCCACTCTGAGTCCAGTAGTACATCATGTACTACTGGACTCAGAGTGGGTGGGGTGCTTTTACACATGATACCGAGGAGGAGGAGGAGGCAGGGCATGCATAACCAATTAAACATGCAAGATTGGTCCCATTAAAACCAGAGAATGAAACCCCC
>QEPC01007860.1:1073312-1135108 GCA_003113815.1 Sphenodon punctatus | reverse complement strand
TGGGAATACATAGACTTTATGCTTTGTTATGGAATATATTTCTATACAGAGAGTTTGAAAAGAGGGCATAGTCTTTTCAGGGGAGGTAGAATGTTGGGCAGGATAAAAATTCCAAGAAATAAATAACAGTGAGACTGATGGCTAAGGGCATTGGCAATGATTTACTAAAACTTTTGTGATTAAGTTTACTGGTTCATATTCAGTAGTCCATTCAGTAAAATAGTCCCAATCATGTTCTTGGTGGCCTAATGTTGATCTCACAACGCCACAATAGCAATTACATTTATTTAACACTGACACTGACCTTTTCATAAAATGTCTTGTAATGAATGGGAGTGGACTGACCACAGGTAGGAACCTGTAGTTAGTCTAGTCCAGTCCTGTATCCTGTTTCCGACAGCTATCAACACCCAGTGCTTCATAGGAGGTGCATGACCTGCACATGAAGCAAATATGAAATAATCTCCCCATAGTGGTTTCACTCTAACCTTAAATACTTTAAGGGACTGGCTTTCACCTTCAAGCATGATGATATTATATCCCTCCTCAGAAAATGCAGCGGCCATGGATCCCACCATCCAATTAGAAATGGTACCCATAAGGTTGGAATAACAACATGTTTGGAGAGATGGGCGCTTTGCCCTGCTGTGTCCCATACATAACCTTATTTTATGGGCAAATAAATCTTCCAGGGTCTATGTGCCTCTCAGTACTAAAGGACATTGAATTTAACTTTTAGAAGCAGGCCTAGAATGATTCCCATCACAAGACTAGAGTGATTTTATTTTAAAGAGAGGGGGGGAAACCCCCTGCTTAACCTGAATCTTTGTTCAGTTGCAGTTTTTGAAAGCTGTATTTGTAATTAGAATCGTAGAACATTTTACTTACATGCTGTACCATGGATTCCTGGAAAAAGAGCTTTAAAATATTCTAGTCCAGTTCCTGCATAGTGCAGGCCATTGCTTTATTTTGTGATCCCATCAGACACCTAACTTCTAGTTGAGTTAGAGCATATCATTCAGAAAGATATCTAATTTTGATTTAAAGACTTCAGTTATATTCCCTTTAGTTAGTAATATGGACATTTTATTGTAGTCAAATTTAAATCAACCCAACATTCCCAGTGCACTCTCAAACAATCTTCTGGGTTTATTTCATATTTAATTAACTTTTAAGCTAACTTTATATTTTTAATGAAAACATATACACTTCTTTGTGTTCCTTTAGGAGCTGCAAATGGATCAGCAGGCTAAGAAACATCTCCAGGAGGAGTTTGATGCATCCTTAGAAGAAAAGGATCAACTCATTAGTGTCCTGCAGACTCAGGTAACCTCTCCTGATCTGAGCAAAATTTTTAAATGCTCCTTTTCCTAAGTGTTTTACTAGCTTTGATAAAGACATTTAATAGTTTTGTTTCTTTATTGGAAAAGTTTGGCTCAAAAGTTTAGTATCTCTTGCCACAATTGCTGTTTATCATATTTTTCTTCCATAAACCTTTTTTCTTATGTATGGTGTTATAGAAATCATTACACTGAAGGTTGTTCAGTGGTATAGGGGAACATAAATAATCTCATTGACATGCTCTTCCTCGGAGGGGTAGTAGGTAAGCAAATGTGCTTGGGCTGGAATGATGATTAGTAGATTTTTTGGAGTGCTAATTTTTACAAAGAATTTTGAATATCTACTGAGAGGAAATTTTTTTGCTAAGACATCTTTCCACTTTGAAAGGAGAACATGAAGGAGCTTTGCCTGTTTCAAAGTGTTACTTTGTTGTTGTTTTTTAACAAAACTGACATTTTGTTTAGGTAGTCTTGTTGAAACAGCGGTTACAGAATGGCCAAATAAGCATTGAATTACCTGAACCAAGTATTCAAACTGAACCACAAGTTCAGAGTCCAGCAAAAGAAATTAATGCAGAAAATACACTGGAAGCAGCAAGTATCGGTAGGTTTTAATCTTTATTTTTAATAAAGGAAATTGGGCAGCAATTGGGATAAAATGTTGATGCAATTATGACAATTAGTATAACAGCCATTGGAGCCCACAGTAGACACTATACAGCTGACAGTAGTTGCTGGTTGGCTTTTAGGCTGGGGGTAGGGGTGGGTAGAGTCACTGGGCATGGGCCCAAATATTTTAAAATACAACCCAGGCTCGACCCCAGTTTGCATAAATGCATATAAATTAACATAGAATTAACAATTGTGAGCATTTAAAATGGCCCATTGTCTAGTAGAGGCAAGGAACCTTGCCACAGTCACAAGTTTCTTTAAACATTTAAGCAGAGTGCAAAATGAATCTGAAATCTAAATGAAACAAAGCTTAACCTCCCCACCAAAGCAAAACCTTTTTCTTAAAAACAAAACAAAACACAAACAAAAAAACCCCACACGAACCCACCAATCAAAGCTTTTTAAAACAAAACAAACACATGCACCACCATAACGAGACTCGCTCAGCACATGCAATGAAAATAAAGGCATTGAGTATTTGCCTTTGCATGCTCAGAAGACTGCTATGCATCTGTGCCTTCTGTGCATGTGCCGGCTCTTGCATGGCAGTGCAGGCAGAAGTGGGATGCTGATGAGGGCATCACCACTAATGGGCAAGCTGCTCATGACAGGTGAGCTCCTATGTATAAAGTGTAGTGATTATTCCAAAACAGTTATCACCACTTACATTCATCCATTTGATTTTGTTATGGTGAGTTTGTGGCATTTTTCCTGGATACAGTTAATGCCACACTTTTCTTTCCTTACTTTTAATTACAAGAGCTGTTGGGATCAGAGGGATCATGGTTATATTTAATAATTTTGATCAGTGTCCTTGATCTTCTGTGATCTCTGCATTTTTCATTATGATCCATCTTGGTTTCTGAAAGCAGTAGGACAGTTATTGGCATGCCGTGTCAATCCTGTTATTGACAGACAGAGAGTGGTATCCATGCTTAATTACGAAGAGGTCTTCACACTGGGCACCAACAAAGAGCCATCTCTCTTATTCTAAAGTGGCTGTTGATTTCCTTCATGTTCTATTGCTCCTTTTCTTGAGAACAATGACTTGAAAGAAGCCATAGTGAATCAAGAGTCTGAACTGTTGGAGCAGTGATTTTCCAGATCAGGGTTTGCTGGGGTTCCTGCTGCTTTTGATATACCTGACCATGAATTGTTGTTTGCAGCCAAAGGAGTCTCAACGTCAAATAAATATTTGCTCATTTGAAGCTCTCTAATCCATAGCCTTCTTTGTTCTGGACATGCCTGATGTCCTTTGCAACTTTTGTGAGAGACACAAAACATGTTTGTTCAGTGCTCTCAGTAGACGTTCAGCATATAATAAAACACTTTGGTATGTGGACACTTCTCTAATCAGGACAAAAAACATGTTGCCTTGGTATCTGGAAATGGGAGAGTGTGTTAGGTGTAAATTGTGTAAGTAAAGAACTGTCCTTTTGTGGCCCCTACAAAGCAGGAGTTAATCAGTGTGAAGGCCTTCATTGCTTCAAAAATTCATCTCTTAAGTTGCTCAGCATGTGTATGAAGTCTATTGGAGATAGCTTCTCTTGACACATGCTAAAATATTATCAGAAAGTTAAGCATATATACTGGAGTATTGCTCTATGAATGCTAAAATTTGACATTTGTTCTGCCTGGAACAAAACTGCCACCCAGGATATTTTAGAGAAACACCATTCTTGAGACATAGGCTAGTCTAAGGATATAGTATTTCATTCATTCAATCGTTCATTCATTCAAATTTCTACACCACCCTTCCCCAAAGGCTCAAGGCAGCTTACCTCATAAAAACAGAAAATACAATAAAACTCACTATAAACACCCTGTAAAAAGCACACCCTAACCATGCCTGCCAAATGTTTTGCCAAAAAGAAAAGTTTTACACCACCTCTGGAATATGCTTGGGCTGTGATGGACCTCCGGGGGAAGAGAGTTCCATAATACTGAGGCAGTAACTGATAATGCTTCTCTGAGGGTCCTTGTCGTATGGACAAGATTGGCAGGTGGTACCAGAGTGCTCCCGGCCGACCACGAAGGTCACAGTGGAGCATGGAAAGAAAGGTGGTCTTTCCGTTATAAGGGGCCCAGACCATTTAGGACTTTAAAAGTCAAAACCAACACCTTGAATTGTGCTCAGAAAGCTATAGGAAGCCAGTGCAGACAGTAAAGCACGGGTGTAATGTGCTAACGGAAACCCATTCCTAAAAGGAGTTGAGCCGCCATGTTCTGCACCACGTGCAGCTTTCAAACAGTCACCAAGGGCAGCCCGAGGCAGAGTGCACTGCAATAATCTAGCTTTGTGGTAATAAAAGCATGGGTGGTGATGGTCAAATCTGAATTGGAAAGAAAGGACCACAGCCTCCTCACCAGATAGAATTGGTGAAAAGTGCTTCTGGCCACCACCGCAAACTGATCTTCCAGGTGTGGCAAGGGATCCAGAAGCACTCCAAGGCTTTGAACATGAATAACCAGAGAGGGTCGGACCACCTCAATGACAGTAGTCCCTATCCCCTCCAAGTAACAAGGTCGGCCAATCATCATCATTTCATCCTTGTCTGGATTCAGCTTCAGTTGGCTCATCCTCATCCAGTCCTCAACAGCAACCAGGCATTGGATAAGCACTGAGACTGCAGGAGCTGGGTTGGATGAAAAAGAGAGGTGGAGCTAGGTGTCTCCAGCATACTGATGGCACTTAATTCCAAGTCTCCAAAAGTTCTCGCCCAGCGGCTTCAGATACATTGAACAAGAAGGGAACTAGGATGGAAAACTGTGGGATACCACCGGAGAAGTCCTGAGGGGACAACAAGCAGTCCCCCATCACCTGTTGGGATCTCCTCAACAGGAGGATCTAACAAGATCAACAGGACACAGTTCCCTTTGTCAATCTCCAGGCATAGATCATAGATCAAGGCCACAAGTGCAGTCTCCATGCTATGCTCTGGACGAAAATCTGATTAAAACCACTCCCCGGGCTCCGGATTGGCCCGTGCAGTCATTGGGGAGTGCCCTCTCAAAGTCCCCTGGGTTCCGGGGCGTGACTATGGAGAGGGCGTTCTTGGTGGCCACACCAAGGCTGTGGAACTCCCTTCTGGTGGAGGCCTGGGTGGCCCTGGACCTCTCCTCTTTTCGACATCAATGCAAAACTTGGCTGTTCTGCCTGGCGTTTGGAGAGGGAGATGGTTAAGGTTGAGTTAGGGAAGGCTTTTTTGTTTTTTGTATGGTGTATGCTCCACCATGGGTTTTAACCTTATATTTTATTATTGTTTACATTATTGTATTTTATATATTTTTATATTTTGATGTGTGATTTGTTAGCCACTCCGAGCTTCTTTAGCAGGAGGGGATGGGATATAAATTATAAAATAAATAAAATGAGTCCAGGAATTTGATAGGATTGAGATGAGCCTGAAGCTGCTGAGCAACCACCCATTAGATAACTTTCCCTAAAAAGGAAAAGCTAGAAACAGGATAATAGCTGGAATCAGTGTCCTAAGATGGTTTCTTGAGCAGGGGCTGGACTATTCCAGTCCTAAGGGTGTCTGACAACCTACCCTCCTGAAGGGAGTCATTAACAGCCCCAGCCAGCAATGGCCCCAACTGGAACTGGAAAAGGAACTTAAGGGCAACAGAGATTGTATGGGGCATAGAGCCGCTTCCATATGAGGGTTTATAGAATTAGGGCTGTATGGCTTAGAAAAGAGATGACTGAGGGGAGGATATGATTAAGGGAGAATAAACTACATACATTTCTCGGTTTGTCAAGAAAGAAACCCTGTTTGGTTGTGTGCACCTTAGGCTGCTTACAATTGTTGTCCACACTTCTATCAAGGAAAGATTTTATTGAGCCTTGTAAAGTTGTAATTGGGATGTAAAATATCTATATTTTAACAGTAGTGCTGTAGTAATTGTGTCTCATTTGTAGGTGGTGATGAAGACTCTGCTAAAACACTAGAAACTCTTACTCAACGAGTGAAACGGCAAGAGAACCTGCTTCAGCGATGTAAGGAGATGATCCGGTCTCACAAGGAACGCTCTACACAGCTAACCAATGAGAAAGAGGCACTGCAGGAACAACTAGACGAGAGACTCCAGGAATTAGAGAAAATGAAGGTATTTCATTTTTCATTTCATTTCATTTTTAATTTATATCCTGCATTCTCCCACCTAAACAACTCGAGGCTGCTCACAACAAATGAAATATACATAAAAATAAATCCACATAGGATCACTAACCAAAACAATCAATGAAAAACCAGTCTTAATTAATACAGTTCAATAAATTCAGTATAATAATTAACAAAAACTATCCCATCTCCCTACTTCTTACAATCTCAACATTTAATATTACATTCTCAGTAATTAATTCCTTCCATCCACCAGTCTTATCCCCCGCCCTTCTGCCACCAGGGAAGGGGCCACCCACTCATCCCTCTTTCTGCTCTCACCAGGAGGAGAAAAAACCCTCAGCAAATTATTCTCTTAATACAAAACATTATATAATTAAACAAAATATTACACTAAGCAACAAAACAGCAACATCATTCCCCTCTTATCTAACAACTTCAATATCTGGTCACCTTCACTAACTCCTCCCCATCCCCCCCTCACCCCCACAGTGAGGGCCCTCCTTGTACCCTCCTGCTCTCACCAGGAGGACACATACCCCTACACCTCAATTCCCCTGCCCACCAGATATCAATAATATTAGGTTCCCTCCCCATCCCCAGCCGCCGGACCCTGCCGAAGGGCCACACCAAAGGACATGCCCCTTTGGCCGTGCCCCTTTGGCACGTGCCACCGGCAAGGCCGTCGACCGCCCCCTGCCTTTGTAGAGGCGGCCCGGAAGTCAGCTTTCCCCAACCCTGCCCCCTTGATGACAACGGGGGCGGTGGGGAGAGGGGGCGAACACCCAAGCCCTCATCAGTCACATCTCCAGGGGCATGAAGAGGGAGGGGCCACTCGCTCCTGTCCTTCGCCGCCTCCTCCAACGGGGATCTCAAACACCACTTGCCACCGCACAGATATTCCCAAAGGGGTGGGTGGGTCCTGCACTCACTCACTCCGACTCGTGGCATATCCTCCACCCGACATATTTCCCCCAGCACCTTTCACGGCAGTACCGGCAGCAGTTCTTCTGCTCCCCACCAGTGTTCTGACACCCCCTCAGGGCTAGGGCTGGGCCACGCAGTAGTCTCATTTCCTGCACACCGTCAGCCGCCCCCTGCCTTTGTAGGGTTGGCCCGGAAGTTGGCTTTCCCCAACCCTGCACCCTTGATGACAGCGGGGGCGGTGGGGAGAGGTATGGCAAAGAGACTAATTTACTAACCAGTAAAGTAGTTTGAGAGGTTTTATGTCATATTTAAAGCTGTTCACACAACAGTAATAAAGGTATTGACGTTAAATTGAGTAACACAAGATCCATCTAGAACATTGTCAAAATGCCACTGTACGCAATACTACCTGGGCTCATGCTAACATTGGTAATATTTCAGTAGCATATGAGGACCTTTAAATCTTACAACATCCCTGAGCTTGAGACGTCTCTTCCCCTGGGATGCACAGGATGGGAATTTTGGACTCTGGGGATGATCCCTGCCAGCACCAGTAGGAGACAGAATTCTGAAGAATCCAACTTGCCATGCGCAGAAGGGTCCCTCCCATTTGTCAGTTGAATTTCTGTCTCGCTACTGCTAGGAGGTAGAATTTGTGTGCTCTACACACTCAGGCAGGATTTTCTTAGAGTTGTTTGTTTCTATTCCTAGTGGTTCCTAGGGCTCTCCAGAGCTTTTCTAGGCACTGCTCTCTAGTGCCAAAAAAAAAAAGTGACTGAGGAGCTAATTGGTAGCAGGAAGGAGAGTGAAGCTGTGCCAACCCTCCTGCCTTGGAGGCCTGTCCCTGCAGGCGCCGAGCACTGGGAAGGGTGGTTGCGGGGGAATTCTTGCAGGCTCTCCCCTCACTCGACACAGACCTGTTACCATCAGGACTTCAAATGGAGACATTCTCCCCCGCCTGGGCTGCTCTTGCTCTCCAGAGTGGAGTCCCTGCTGGATGGCTACAGCCACCTCCCTCTGGCATGCTGCTCTATTCAGCTGCATAAGAAAAGGCACGAAGCTGCAAAATGGCGCCTAAACGCCAAGTCACCCGCTCTCAGGATCCACCACTGGACACAGTAAGGCCACCGGGCTTAGCCCAGGTGGATATGCTTCAACTCGAGGCTCTTAATAAAATAGTGTCCTCTTTAGACAGGCTGCAAGAAAAGCAGTCGCCCAGGTCCTCTCGCAAGCGGCCCCATCCCCCACTCCCAAAGGCCCCAGGGCCAAGGGCCGCTCTAAATATGGGGGTAAAGGAAAACACCTGTCCCCCAACAAGCCCAAAGGGCCAGAGGAAATGATTTGGGAACAAGTGGGTACCTCCTCAGACAAGGAGACAAACTCAATTTCTGTATGCGAGAGGAGACCCCCAGAACTTGAGGAAGGAGAGATTGTGGAGGTAGAGGACACTGTCCTCCAGGATTCGGGGTCCCCCCAACCTAACCCCAGGGGTCCCCTCAGTCATACTTCACCTCATGATCAGTTAGAGGACTCTGACCACCATGATCAAAATCAAGACACTCATGTATCTAGGAACACATTGAGGAGATTATACAGGGCTCACAAACTCCTTCTCCTGGACCCAGTGATAAAGATTGTGATTTCCAGGTCTCCTCTAAATCCAGACTCTTCAGGATTGTGCACAGAGTACTGGGTGTCACTGAAAAGAAGCAAAGGGGAAAGAATCTGAATCCTCTGATGAGGATTCTGATAGGGATTACATCCCTAAATCCCCCAATAGAGAACAGAGCATACTCCTCGACAAGGCCTTTGAACACATAATTTGAGCAGAGTGGGATTTTCCCACCAAGGTTGAACAAGAACCAGGAGTCTCTTTATGCCTTTTCAAAGTCCAAGGCACCTCTCTTTCACACCCCAAAAATTGATTCAGCAGTGGCCTCCCTGACTCACAGGTTTGTTTTTCCATCTGAGGGAGACTTATACCCCAAAGACCCAACAGATAGGGGTGTAGAGTCAGGGCTCTGTAGGAGTTTCGAAGTGGACTCGACAATTCTAAGCATGTCCATTGCATCATCCTACTGCACTCGAGTAATTTAAAAATGGTTCAAGCTTAGCAAGAGCCCCACAGTTACTGAGAGAATCACTGCAAGCTATCAACCAATATAAAGTTAGCGACTTCTTTTATTACCACTGCCTCTACCGAAGCAGTGGCATGGGCAGCTTGAGCTATGGCTGCAAAACCTTGGCGAGATGAAGACTCTGGCTTTGCTCCTGGTGGGCAGACCCACATGCTAAAAAATTGCTGGTCCCAGGCTCATACCAGGGGGAAAATCTATTTGGAGTTTCTCTTGACAAAGTTTTAGATGATGCTGGGAATAAGGAAAAGAAATTGTCTCTTCAACAGTTAAGTTCTTCACAACCTTTTTGCCAACAGCACCAAATATTAAGCCATGAAGGGAGAAATTTGCAGGCTGCCTTCCATTGCTGCCATAGAGCTAGTACTGCCCAACGAGCAGAATCTAGGTCACTATTCAATACTAATTTTAGTCGCCAAAAAGAATGGAGAATGGCATGCCGCCCTCGATCTCAAATACCTCAACAAATTTGTGCGCCCCAAAAGATTCAAAATAGAGACCATATCCTCCATCTGTTTGACAAGGGGAATGGCTGGCATCGCTGGATCTGAAGGATGCATACCTTCACATTACAATACAACCAGCTCATCATCAGTGGCTCCGATTCTGCTACAGCAGGGCTTTTTGGCAGTTCATGGCCCTTCCCTTTGGGCTCTCAAGTGCCCCAAGAACCTTTACAAAAATACTAATTCCCCTAGTTGCCATTCTCAGAACTCAGGGAATGTCTGTTCACCCATATTTAGACGACCTGCTGATCAGGGCGCCATCTCAGACCAAGGGAAGGAGTGCTGTGGAGAAAACAATGCACTACCTTCAAGACCACAGATTTGTAGTGAATCTTGACAAGAGTCAACTCTGCCCTTCCCAATCCATGGAACACCTAGGTATAATAATAGACACAGCCAGGAACAGAATATTCATCCCACTGTTGAGACAACAAAAAAATCAGAGATCTCATACTGTCAGTGTCCAGTCTCCCCAGGGTACCTGTTCCCCAATTAGCATGTTTGAAGGAACTGATGGTCTCGTGCATTCAGCATTTGTCCTGGGCCAGGTTACACCTTCGTCCATTACAGGAATTTTTCCTACCGTGGCAAATGCAGATCATGGAAAAAGTCAGGTTATCCCTGGAGATCCCTTTACCCATTTTACAAGCCTTCAGCTGGTGGATGGATCCTTTCCGCTTCCAACACGGAGTCCCCCTCTCCAAGTCTCAACGTCCGGTGATAACCACAGATGTTAGTCTCCTCGGATGGGGAGCCCAGCCATATGCTCGACCAAATGTACACAGGGGATTTGGTCTCCTGGGACCTTCGACGCAGCATGAATCAGCTACAGTTGTGGGCAATTCATCTCGCTCGGCTACACTTTCCCCCCCCCCTTATAGAGAAGTCCCACATATATATCTACACCAACAATACCACTGCCATGGCTTACATTCAGAATCAGGGGGGATCCCGGTTTGCCCGCCTAGCCAAGGAAGCCAGGGAAATGCTCCTGTGGGTGGAGGAACACCTATTATCCCTCTCAGCTCTTCATATCAGGGGGTGCTACAACAGCACAGTGGATTGGCTCAGCTGACAACAGTTGGACCCCAGAGAATGAGCACTAATTCCTAGGGCATTCAAACAGATAACAGCAGCCTTCAGCCAACCAGTGTTGGACCTCTTTGCCTCCAACACCACCACCAGATGTGAGAGGTTCTTCTCCAGGACCCGCCACCTGAGAGCAGAAGCCGTAGGTGCTCTCAACTACATATGGCCTCCTGGAATCCTCTATGCCTTCCCTCCATTTCAGCTTCTCGGCAGAAACATCAACAAGATCCACTGGGACCGGGCCACAGTCCTCCTTGTAGCTCCTCGTTGGCCCAGGAGACCGTGGTTTGTGGACCTAGTAAATCTAAAAAAGGCAGAGCCTCTTCTTTTGAAGGTGGACCCGAACCTACTAACTCAAGGCCCTGTTGGATACGAGAATCCGGAGTTCCTTCTTCTAACTGCTTGGTTCTTGAGAGCTCTGCTCTTAGAAGGTTTGGATACTTGGATGCAGTTCTTTGTACATTGATGGCTTCCAAGAAGCAATCCACAAAGCGAATCTATCAGTGTATCTGGCATATAGTCACAGAGTGGAGTCTAAACCACCATCTCGACCCAAAAAATCCTCGAGTACCTAACCTGACATTTTACTATTCCTACAAAAGTCTGAGAGCAAACACTCTCTCAATACAGGTGGCTGCGCTCGACAGTATCTTATCAGTGATCATGGCAAGAGAATATCTAACCATCCTCACATTAAGAGGTTCTTTAGAGCAGCTAAGGTTCTTTCCACTCCAGTTATTCATCTATTTCCTACATGGAGGTTGAATATAGTTTTGAAGGCCTTTTGAGCCCCTCAGAGAGGTGTCTTCATTTTTTCTCACTATCAAGGTGATTTTTTTAATGGCTATAATCTCCACTATGCGGGTGTTTTAATTAGGAGCACTCTCCATGGACCCCTCCTTGCGCATATTCAAGAAAGAGACAGTGGTTCTCGGACTAGACCCCGCTTTTATTCCTAAAGTGAACTCTCAGTTTCATAGACAGGAGGAAATAGTTCTCCGTTCCTTTTGCCCTTGACCTAAACACCCTTTAGAGAGGGCTTGGCACACCCCAGGCCTCAGGATGGCACTCAAGATTTACCTGGAAAGGACAGTAAGGACTAGAAAGTCAAATTCAAATCAAATAACTTTATTTGCCTTAAATTAAAAGTTGTTGACAATTGTCCACCACAACATACACAAGTTATACAAAATACAGAAAACGATTCCCAGCTATGAGCTCTGAGGTAAATATATCCCTCAGCATACATACAAGAAGAAAAATAAAATATCTTTGCTCTCAAACCCCAAATACAATATCAGTAATACCAAGCTGGAATACCTTTTGAGAACTTTAGTCATGATACAGAGCCCAAATTCCCCCACTAAAACTACCAACACCAGGCGGGCTAGTTACAATAATCAGGCCATCCTTCCTTAGCCCTGTTCCCTTCACAATACCTCTCGCCTTCGATCCTTCATCACTATATTCCCGAATACTGCCACAGACCAGGATAAGTCCGAGTCCCTAGGGTCCAAACATAATACCTGCGGATCAGTCCAAGGCTGTCTAGCCTGGGAGTAGCTGAGTGCCCCAACCACCTTGCCCCTTAATCTCTCATATCTTGCGCAAACTAACAAGATATGGTAAGTCGTATCAGGTTCTTGCAGAAGGCAAGAAGAACATCTTCTCTGATGGAAGGGGACCCCCGCATATCTTTGACTCTACTTGTAGATTTTAGCCTTAGAAGGGGTCAAACGGCTTCTAGAGCCTCCATCAACAGGTGGATATCTCTGAGGCCTATAAGACAACAGATCTAATTCTCCCTCAGGGGATAGTTCCTCACTCCACCAGGGGGACAGTGACTTCCTGGGCCTTCCGGACCCATGCCCTTTATGTGGAAATATGTAGGGGGGCTACCTGGGCCAATATCCTTTACTAGGCATTATAAAATTGATCTTTTTGACTGAGCAGATGCGGCCTTCAGCCATAGGGTCTTGAAGGGAGTGCTAGATTAGGTCATAGGTTGTATTTGTTCCATGGTGTTACCCGCCCAGTCAAACTTAGTTCATGTACTGCTCTGGAAAATCACCAGAGTCCAGACAGAGTTCCTGTCCTGTGCATCCCAGGGGAAAGGGCAGTTGGGTCACTTACCTTGTGAATTGCCCTTCCATTGGGATACACAGGATGGGAACTTGACTATCCCTAGCTGGAGATGATTTCCTTTGGATACCCTTGTAACAAATGTATTTTGAGTCCTTCTAAGTTCTGTTGTCCAGTTTTTTCTAAACCTTCTTATTGAAGCTAAATTTGTTGAGAGTAGCATAGTTCAGTTTTAGACTAGTTTAGTTTTGTTTCTCTCAATAATCAGTATTTTTCATAGTTAGCCTTATAGCGCTTAGCTTTCAAACAACTGGCAAATGGGAGGGATAGACCCCCTTTGCACATGGTCAGTTGGATTCTTCAGAATTCTCCCTTTTACTGGTGCTGGCAGGGATTGTCCCCAGAATCCAGAGTTCCCGGCCTGTGCATCCAAACAGAAGGGCAATTCAAAAGGTAAGTGAGCCAATTGCCCTTTTTCTCGAACCCTGCACCATCTAAAGCCCATTCCTCCCCTTCCAGTGGCTATCTCTTACATCCTCTTTCCCTCTACCGCTTCAAAGAGTCCTAGATTAAACTTGGATATTGCCATTGAGAACAGTTTCACATTGGAGAGCTCCCCTTTTTGAGTGCTTATTCCTCAGCTGGCTTTGCAATTCTCTTTTATCTGAGGAAGGTGGAGTCCATAATGGGTTTGAGGAGTGATGCTCTTGATGTGGAGCAGTGCATTCCAGGTATGAGAAGCAGCCATCCTGTTGGATAGACAGAAGATGAAGCAAGAAGTCTTGAAGTCATTGTGGATGGTGGGATTCAGGAGAGGGATCTAAGGGGCAATCATTTTATTTTATTTTATTTTATTTTATTTATTTATATAATAATTTATATCCTGCACCCTCCTGCTGACAGCAGCTTGGGGTGACTAACAAACTACATGTTAAAAATATATTTTAAAAGTAACATAAATAACAATAAAAAATACAAAAAATGTGATAAAATACCATCAAACATGGTGAGGCATAAAAAACAAGAAACCCTTCCCTCCCCATACCCTCAAGCCCCCACCCCTTACCCATCTACCTTGCCAAAAGCCTAGTGGAGCAGCCAGGTCTTGCATTTATGTCAAAAGGAGGAGAGGTCTAGGACCACTCAGGCCTCTGCCAGAAGGGAGTTTCATAGCCTTGGTGCGGCCACTGAGAACACCCTCTCCATAGTCGCCCCCCGAGATACCTGGGGACTTGGAGAAAGGTGCTCCCGGCTGACCACAGAGGTCAATCCTGAGCATGGGGAGTGAGGCTGTGCTAGGTAGGGCCTAAGCTGTATAAGATAATTTGCTCTTCACTGTGCAAGGAGAAGATAAAGCAGTTACAGCATTCAAGTCTGAAGAAAGAGAGACCCTTCTTATTAATGAAAATACTTTCTCTCTGGTTTCTTTTTGATTTCCTCCCTCTCAGGAACTGCACATGGCTGAGAAGACTAAACTGATTACTCAGCTGCGTGATGCAAAGAACATGATTGAACAACTAGAGCAAGATAAGGTAAATAATGCATTGCTATTTCTCTGAACCATGCTATGCTAAATTAGTGAAATTGTTTAATTCACGAAATAAGCAAAAGTTTGAGTGTATTTCATTAAATGGGAAATGTCCCACACACTATTCCGTGAATAACACAATTTCACAAATTTTAGTGTGATTTATATCAAAGGTCTAGGGCAGTTCTTCAGTATATATAATCTGATAGTAAGAACGCAAGACTTGTAAGACATTTAAGTAGTGTCCAACATGTAAAATAGAAATGTAGATTTCTCATAGAAAGTGATTAGTGTAGTAAAACCAAATAGCCATCATGTATTGAGAGCTTCAGTGGTCTTTCATTAAGACAGAGAACAGTTTGGATTAGTCTCCAGTGGACTGCTTAGTCTATGTCTCTTCTGTCTCCATGCCATAAGTGGGATCTATGCTTTACTTTTGTAGTTGCCATATTTTTCTTACCTGCCAGTCATTAACTTTTTCCGATAAACACCATGAATTCTACATTTAGTTAAATGGTCAAGTTATTATTAAATCTGCTAATAATAATACAGCTTGTGCCCTGGCCTGAAGTTCTTTTTTGACATGCATATTATGTGCTTATACTGTGTATATGCTTCTGTTTTATAGGGCATGGTAATAGCAGAAACAAAACGACAGATGCATGAAACGCTGGAAATGAAAGAGGAGGAAGTTGCCCAGCTGCGTGCTCGTATCAAGCAGGTCATTACTCAAGGCGATGAGTTAAGAGAACAGAGAGAAAAATCTGAAAAAACTGGTAAGAAATTCTGGAGATTCTATTGTTTGAAGAGGAAAATCCTTTGGCATGGTTTGTCTCCACACTCATCACTCATCTCATCTCAATATTATAATAATTCCCAACATTATTGCCTCACTCCTTCAAAATCAGCATCACTGCTGTGTGGGAATCGGGAGATCAGACATGAGACAGCAGGGTTCAGCCTGTAGAGGTTGGAAGTATTTCATATTCTCTTGCTGCATCCCCTTCTCCAGATCAGTGAATAAGCATTGATGGAAGACATAATTGGCTGTGCCTGTGGCTTTCACAAGAGCAAATTGGTGGGAAACGTTTGTGGCTATCAAAGTGAATCAGACCCAAAAGACTATAGGCACTGGCAACCAGTGCAGAGAGCAGAGCACTGGTGTAATATGCTCCTGGTGGCCTGTCCCCATAAGGCAGTATGTGCCCGATGCTTGCTCTTCCCAGCCGTTGGGTTCTCCGTAACGACTTGCAGAGAATTACCATCATTGGGGCCATGGCTCAAGCCAACAGCCATGCAACAACCAGCACACTACAACCGCTGCCCAAACCTTATCGTACCATTTACAGCAGAGGTCGCACTGTTGGGAGTCTTCCCGAAAACCCCACTTATGAAATACCACAAAGACACTTGCAATGCCTTATTAACAGCAGTACGTAATGTTTTTATGTGCAATTGGAAAAATCGGATGCAGCTGAATGAAACTACCTGATGTGGCGTAATGGGTCCAGTTGGGGGGTGCTCTGCTTCTAGCCCCCTCCCTCACTGCATGTCCATCACCATAACACTTGGGCTTTGCTGCCACCACCAGAGCTACGAGCTTCCGGGGTTAAGGGCTGCTCTGGAAGCCCGTCATCTTCTCTTTCAGTTTGTATTCCTAGGCAGTGCGTTATGTTACCCAAGGTCCTTAGTTTCAAAGTCCTGATTTAGAGCTCTCATTGTTTCGCACTCGTCCCCTTCTTGCTCAAAGCATACGATAAGGTCATTGACATAAATTAATACAAAGATCCACTTGCCCCTTAGTCTCTTTGTGTATAAGCAGGGATCTGCTGGTAAAATTTTCCCTCATGAGCACCGTGTTTATTTTAAGTGTTCCACGCTCTGGCGGCCTGCTTAAGCCGATATATGCTTTTGTGCAGTTTGCATACAAGATCCGGCCTTTCAACGTCTGCAAACCCTGGTGGCTGGTCCATGTAAATATCTTTCTTCAACTCACCATTTAGGAACGCTGTTTTCACATTCATATGCTTGACTTGCATTCCTCTTCCGGCAGCTATGCTTAGCAATGTTCTGATTGTAGTGTGCTTAACTACAGGTGCAAATCTTTCATCATAGTCTTCTCCATACTTCTGGGAGTATCCTTTCGTGACAAGTCGGGCCTTGTACCATTCAATATTTCCCTGCTCATTGTACTTTATTTTAAATGTCCGTTTACAACCTATAGCCTTTCTCCCTGCGGGCAGTGGAGTAAGTGTCCACGTTGCGTTGTCCTGCATGGACTTTACTTCTTCTTCAGCTGCTCTTACCCATTTTTCTGCTTCCCCTTCTGACATCTGCGAGATGCCCTCCCAGGATACTGGTGCTGACTTTGTAGGACAGATGAGTGCGGGGAATGCCTTTGTTAGACCTCATCGACTGCCTTGGCTGAGCATCAACAGCCGGCTGTGTCAGTTCCTGCACTTCTGTTACCTTTGTGCTGATTTTGCTATTTGTTCAGAGTATTGCTCCCTTTCAGTGGTTTTGTCCATGGTTGATTGTTATTCTTCGCCTGGACCTTGGAGAGTCATCACACTGTCGCTTGAGTTATTCTGTCTGTGCGTGGATCCAGGATCCTGTAGCCTTTGGAATGCTCACTATATCCTACGAGGATGCCTTCCACTGCTCTGTTTTGCAGCTTGGTACGTTTCTCCTCTGGGATATATACATAAGTTTTACTTCCAAATACTCTGATGTGACCCACAGTAGGTTTTTGACCATGCCACAGTTCGCATGGAGTTTTCCTCACTGTTCTAGAATACAGCCGATTTTGTAGGTAGGTAGCAGCAACTGCTGCTTCGCCCCAGTATCTCTTTGATAGTCCAGAGTCTGTTAACATGCATCTAACCATTTTGGTTAGTGTTCTGTTTTTCCTTTCAGCTGTTCCGTTCTGCTCAGGTGTATATGGCACTGTCTTTTGGTGCTCAATTCAATGGAGTCTCAGGAAGTCCTCTACTTCCTTTCCTGTGAACTCACCTCCATTGTCAGTCCGCAGTGTCTTTGGTCTGTGCTGGAACTTGTTGCTCGTCATGGTCACATAGTCCTGAAGTTTGTCGACTAGTTCATCTTTACTCTTCATGACATACGTGATTATGTACCTTGAATAGTCGTCAATGAAAGTTACCATATACCGGTTGCCTCCTAGCATGGGAACCTTCATTGGGCAACAGACGTCACTGTGTACAAGATCAAGCGGTTTCATGGCTCTATTCTGACTCTTCTTAGGAAGCGTAGCCCTCGTGGCTTTGGCTTTGATGTAACAGTCGCATTTCATGATCATGGAACACGTTGATACCTTAAGGTCTTTGGTCAACTGCTGTCTGTGCATTTCCTTGATGCTGTCTGGGTGTCTATATTCCATGCATCTATGCCACAGGTGGATGCAGTCATCGTGCGGCTTGTGTGCAGTGAGCTTTGACTGTTCTTCCGCTGTGCTCAGACGGTACAGGTGCTCATCCGCAGTGGCTCTGGCCAGTACTTTTGTCCCACTTTGAATTGTGCATTCGTCTCCCTGGAAACGGATGGTGAGCCCCCTCGCTGCCAGATGCCTCATGGACAGGAGTCCCCCTTCTAAGTTGGACACATAGAGCACATCTTTCATGGGTATGGTCAGTGTGCCTCCCTGTGACTGGTTGCAGTACAGGAATCCTTGTCCAATTCCTTCTGTGTTGATGCATCTCCCATATGCAAGGTAGATCATTACTTTACTGCTCAGATCCAGCCCTGTGAAGAATCCTTTATCGTTAGTCATGTGGCTCATTGCCCTGGAGTCTACACACCAATTTTGGGATGAGCTGTCTGTCATGGTTTTGGGGTCCAACACCCCTATTTCCTGGGTTGACTCAATTTCCCTCAGTTGTAGCCCACGTAAATCAGTTATCTCTCTGACTGATCAGATCCTGCAGAGGGGAGAATCCTTTTGCCACCCAGACTCCCAGGGGCCTCCTGTTTACACACACACTCTCTCTCTCTGGGTTTGCCAGTGTTTGAAAACACAGGATCCAATGCTAGACAACAGACATTTATCAACAAGAAGAAGGTTTATTGATTACATAAGCAAGAATTGTTTGATACAGAGTGGCTAATAAAATGAAAAGTAATATAACGCATTCCTATTCTATACTGGGTAATTCCCTACATAATATCTTACCCTACAGAAAATCCATAAGCTTGAGTCCATTCTCAGTCAGTGATGTAAAGGACTGGGCACTGATTCTTAGGTTGGTTAGAATCAAAGTCCTTTCTCTCAGCGCATCTTCTGGCAAGCAGGCTCATCCAAAGCTCAGCTATTCGGAGGTTACATTCCAGAGGAGTAGGGCTACCACATGGCTGTCCTTTATATTTTCTCCAATGCCGTGCAGTTTTGCCACTACTTCCATCATGGCATTTATATGCTCCTGCATTTCACTTTCTTTGCCAAGTCTCATTTTGTATAGTTTCTTCAGTAGAAACAGTTTGCTATTCAGGCTAGTTCTCTCATGCAAGTTTTGCAATGCAATCCACATGCCTCTTGCTGTGGTCTCACTTCTTATATGGATTAGCTGGTCATCTTCTACTAATAAACTTATTGTAGCCTTTGCTAACCTGTCCTTTTTATCCCATTCCTCGTGATTTGCTGCTGGTCCGTTGGTGGTAATCACCTCCCATACATCATCTTTAGACGGTAGCATTTCCACTTTAAACTTCCACAATTGGTAGTTTACATTGTTCAGCTTTCCTGCTGAAAGCCTGAACTCTGAACTGCTTGCCATACTTGCTTCCCTTCCTTTCCCGTTCTGGGATTTAGGCCTTCTTACTCAAAGTCAGTAGGCCTCTGTGTCTGGGAGTTTTCTTTCACAGTCTGCACTCCTTCTGGGCTGCTTCTAGTCTTCAAAATTGCCTTGAAGATGTCCTGGGCCCATAACCTATTGTAGAGTTAGCTTTCTGTTGAATAACACACAGCAGAAGTTTCTTCAAAATAGAACTTTACTAAGAACTCCAAAGACGTGCTTCCATACTGTACAGACTTCATGGGACAAGATGGAGGACAGAGAGAGAGGAAGAGAGGAGACAAGGAGAAAAAAACAAAAAACTGTTTCATCCCCTGACCCTCCCCCTACTGGGGGGGTGGGGGCGGCTTTCGCACCGGCCGATCGTTGCGAATATTCGGGCTGTGCATTCCCCCGTGCAGCCCAAATATGGGGGGGGGGGGCAATGTATGAAAGTGGCCTAAGACAAAGATTCATTATTTACTTGAAAAAAGTCTATGACATGATAACATGTCAGGAAAGCCTTTTCTTTTCTTTTTTCTTTCTTTTTTCTTTTCCATTTTCTTTTCTTTATTTTTCTCTTACTTTTTTTTTCTTTTTCAAATCAAATTATTTTTATTGTTGAAACCAAAGGTCATAACAAAATACAGAAAAGAACGAACAAAGTATGAACAAAGAATACAAATTACAATACCAATAACAATACCAGTATTGGAACAAAAACACCCCTAAGTACCCAGAATTTGAAAATTAAAATAGTACAATGATTGGGCCAAAGCAAATGCCAGCCAGATCCAGATCATAAGGGTAAATATACGACATAAAATATATAGAGTTAAAATCAAACGAATAAAATGAATTCCAATTCCAACTTAGCATAAAAGAACAACGCTAGCGGCGGCAGGTCCAGAACTTTGCCAGGGCACTGAAAAGAGATTAGTCAGATAGGGCAGTTAAAGACTATGTGGTTTGTAGACTCAAATACAGGCAGCTTCTTAAGAAGAAAAAGTTTGAATACCAGCAAGATTTGTGGCTTGAATTAGAGGACGCGTTGCAGAGAGAGGACCATCAAACATTTTGGGCTATAATTAACAAAGGACACAGGGGCGAGGCCATCCTACCAGACTGCTCTATTGATAGTTTAACCTGCAGGAACATTTAAAAAAAATCTTTAATGTTTTCCTGGACGATGGCGGCCAGGTTTCGCTAATGGGGCCGTGTGGGGACGTTGAGGAGGTCACAGTCGAAATAGTGGAAGAACTGTTAGCGCACTTGCCAGCCAATAAAGCCCTGGGGGAAGATGGTATTCCAGTAGACTTTCTCCATGAGTGCAGTCAATGGTGGGCGCCTCTTATCTGTAGTTTATTTAATTGCATTTTGCAACAAGGGGAGGTCCCCGATGGCTGGAACCTAAGTATAGTAGTTCCTATCTATAAGAAAGGGGACCATGGTAGCCCTGCTAATTATCGCCCTATTAGTTTGATTGATACGATTGCCAAACCTTTGGCTAAATATCTCTTGGGAAGGCTGGAGGATTGGGCCCTTATGAACCCTTTGCTGGCTGAGGAGGAGCAGGCTGGTTTCCGTCCCACTCGTTCAACTTTAGATCACTGCTTCCTCTTGTCCCATGCAGTCAATAAGTATCTCTTCATACGTAATACTCCAACTTTTGCTTTGTTTGTAGATCTCAAAGCTGCATTTGATAGTATTGA
Source organism: Sphenodon punctatus (assembly GCA_003113815.1). NCBI lineage: Eukaryota > Metazoa > Chordata > Lepidosauria > Sphenodontia > Sphenodontidae > Sphenodon > Sphenodon punctatus. Next base: position 1,114,209 of record QEPC01007860.1, on the reverse strand, counting down.
TTGTACCATACTGTGGCAGAAGCTCCAAGGTATGCTCCGGGCTCTGCACTGGCTGCCTATAAAGTACTGAGCCAGGTTCAAGGTGCTGGTTTTAACCTTTAAAGCCCTTCACGGCCTGGGCCCTGCTTATCTGCGGGACCGCCTCACTCCCCATGTGGCCGTGTGACCCTTGAAATCGTCCGTGGGAGCCTTTTTTGAGGTTCCCCCAGGCAAGGTGGGTGGCCACCAATGTTAGATTTTTTTCAGTGGCTGCCCCTGTGCTGTGGAATTCGCTCCCGGAGGAGACTCGGTTGGCTCCCACTCTCCTGCTGTTTCGGCATGTATGTAAGACCTGGCTGTTCCGTCAGGCTTTTGGCGAGGGGTAGGGGTGGGTTTTTTCCCCCCCACATATTGTATTTTTAAATTGCTTTACAATTTTTGCATTGTTTTTATTGAATTATGTTTGCCGCCCCGGGCTGCCCTGAGGGCAGGAGGGGCGGGATATAAATTTTAAATAAATAAATAAAAATAAATAAGCGGCTATTGTCTTGGATCCGTCTTTTGTATTTTCATACCTTTCTTAGAGTTAGGTTATCAGTGGATGGAGATCTATCTGACCCCATACATGTGTCAAATGGGGTCAAACAGGGCTGTGTCCTGGCGCCTTTTCTCTTCAATCTCTTTATAAATGACGTCGTGTCTAGATTAGAAGAACATGAAGGCCACTTTCCAGCGGTGGCCGGATGAGCTGTACCGATTCTGCTCTACGCAGACGATATGGCTATCCTCTCTACTTCCAAAGTGGGGATGAATCGTAGCCTAAGCGTACTTAGCCAGTCTTGTGAGGAGAACCATTTGTTTGTAAACCAGGATAAAACCCCAAAGTACTGGTCTTCTCAAAGAAGCGCAGACTGTATTGCTGGCAGCTCAATGCTGAGCCTTTGGAGCAGGTCAATGAGTACAAATACCTGGGTATTTGGTTTGCTTCCACGGGCCGGTGGAAGAAGCACCTTCAGTTTGTTAAACTCAAGGGCATTCGTTCCACCAATGGACTTTTGAAATTTTGGCGCAGCACTGGTGGGAAGCAGATTGCTCCCATTCTCAAGTTGTTCAGGGAGAAACTACTACTTCAACTCCTATATGGAGCAGAGATATGGGGAACTGAAAATTGTGACTGCCTGGAAGCAATACAAAATAAGCTGCTCAGAACTATATTGGGTGCCCCTCGCTGTACTCTGGTCGTCTTCATGAGGGCTGAGACGGGTGTTCTCCCTATCATAGGGAAAATTAAATCCCGGTTGATGGTGTACTGGCTTAGGCTGGTACACATGGAGGAGGGACGGCTACCGAGACCCTGCCTTCAGGAGCAGACGAATGTGCTAGCCCAGTATAAGTGGTTTAGAACGGTGGACAGGTGTCTTATCCAGATTGGCCACTCTACTACTAGTTTGTATTACTATTCAAGGAATCAAGCCAAGTCTCTGATTAGAGATAGGCTTGCTGATGTAGCATTGCAGACAGATAGAGGGGCATTAGGGTCTCAATCTATTGCTCCATGGTACCCCTTTCTCAAAATGAACCCCAGGTTGGAGTCTTATTTGCTGGATTTAACACATTTTTCCACTAGGAGAGCTTTGACTCACCTTAGGTTTAATATGATGTCCACTCAAATTTTGGAAGGCTGTTATCGGGGTATTCCATCTGACCTTCAGTTTTGCCTCTGCAGCCTGACGGAGGTGGAGAGTCTCTTCCACTACCTCTTGTACTGCCCTCTGTCCGCTCAGATAAGGAAGGAGGCAATTGGTGCCCGTCTTGTCGGGAAAGAACATTGGGACTCACTTTCTTTAGTAGCTTTCTTACTGGCCAGTTCTGATAAACAGATTGTGAAGGAGATTGCTCTTTGTGCCCTGAAGCTGGAACTTAATAGGAAGTCCCTTTTTGGCAACTAGCGTTGTTCTTTCTCTTTTTCTTTTCCTCATGGTGATTGGAGGGGTGTGTGTCATAAAATATCAATGTTTATTATTATTGTTTCTTTTTCCCTGCGTGGAAACAATATTGTCAACAAATATGAATCAATAAAGACATTTAAAACTTAGAAAAAAGAAAACAACCACCACCACTGCCCAATCCGCCACATCTGGATTCCAAGCTCGCCTCCCCCCCACCAATTTTCCCCACATGCCTTTTGTAAAATTCCATCACAGCCAGATTCATGGGAGGAGGATCAGGAAAATATCCCCTTGCCTGTCCCACCACCCAAGCAATTGTGCCAAGCTGCCCCCACAAGGCCAGGTGCAGGAAGAAATTGCTTAATTTTTTAAAAAAACAACAACATTCTTTTATTTTTCATAATCTTTGCTTTCCATGCTGCTTTGGATGTTTGGGGGTGTGGAGAACGGTGGTACGACATAGTGATACACTTCTTTGGGAGCTGGGAGTTGAAAGGGAAGAGGGAGTGTGGGTTTATTCCCCCCTAAAACAGGGGAGGGGAATGCTGGCCATGCAATTGAGGGCAGGCAGGACTTAGGCCGCTTCTAGACGAGGTGCTGAAAAGTGCCTCCTGAGTCCCGTGTTGAGAGAAAAGCCGCGCGGGGAGTGTTTACATGCTCCCTGAGCTGCCAGAAGTGACGTGCTCTCCGTTGTTGGCACCGCACGGCTTTTCTTTCAACACGGGACTCAGGAGGCGCTTTTCAGCGCCTCGTATAAAAGCGGCCTTAGGGAAGGACAATAGTACCCCAACAGGGAAAGCCTCCGCCCAGGTGCAAAGGGAATGGTTGTTGGAAAGCCGCAGGCAAAGGCTGGGTGCTGGCCGTTCACAGAGTAGCTGCCTGAACACCTGTACCTCTGCGCTTTCTATTGCCATTCCCAGACCAGCTGAACTGCGAATGCCAATAGGAAATGCAGAGGCTGAGGCTTTCAACCGGCTACTATGGAAATGCCAATGGGAAACACCCATGGAAATTGGAAAAGCTGCTGGCTGGGTGCTAAGCAGGAGACAGATGGACCAGCGGGAAACACAGTGACATTTTTAAATGTTGCAGAAACATTTTTAAAGCCTTTATCAATACCACAAAAAATCATTTAAAGTTGTTCCCCTCCCAGAGTGATAAGCGCAGAAGAAACAACTGTGACGGCTGCTTCTTCCCATGGTTCCCTGTGGCTGAGAGTCATGGCAGTGGATGGGATACTGAGAAGTGTTAGTGGGGGGGAAGCATGGCAGGGAAGAGCGCCTGCTTATTTATTTATAATATACTACCAATTGACTTATCTTAAGTTGTTGGAGGGAAGAGCCACCTTTATGGTAATTGGAAGTCTACTTGTGTCGTTGTTGTTAATTTATAACTTAAATTATAATTACCCAATTCTTCAAATATGTTTTTATAATTTGATTATGTTTATGCTTATGACTAATGGCTAATTATTTATAAAACCACCCAGGGGCCAAGTGTGTCGCCACAAGCTCTGAGAAGAACAAGACATTTTAACTTGTTTCTTGTGGTGTTTGTGCTTACAAATGCTGATGCATATTGTGGCTTTATCTACTATTTTATGTTATTATTATATTGTATATTTTGTATTTTGATTTTATTATGATATCATTTAAATTAATTGTAACTCCTAATGAATTTGTAAAGGCCTATAGCCAGCAATAAAATTGTTTATTTATTTTATAATAAAATGTTTATGCTGCCCCCCTCCTGCTAAAAGCATATCGGGGCGGCTAACAACATATTAAAACAATTTAATACAACAATAATATGATTTAAAGCAGTATTAAAACACAATATAAAAAACAACATACCCCCCCCCACCCTAACCCAACTCACCCACCCCTCTCCCTCGGAAAAGCATGGCGGAACAGCCAGGTTTTACATTGTCTACAGAAGGAGGGGAGGTCAGTAATCAGGCGCACCTCCAATGGGAGGGAGCTCCACAACTGCGGTGCGGCCACAGAGAACGCCCTCTGCAAGGTCAAAACCCGGGGGACCTCAAGGAGGGTGCCCCCAGCCGACCGCAGGGGCCAATCCAGATCCCGGAGGATGAGGCGGTCCCACAGGTAGGCGGGGCCCAGGCCACTCAGGGCTTTAAAGGTCAATGGCTATCCTTTTGGAGTTTGTTTACCTGCAACAGAGAACAGAAAAGGGGGGCTACGTGAGTGTGGGGGTTTGAGGGACCATTGAACTAAGACCTCCCTCCCCACCCACCTGTCGCCGGAAGCCGCTGGCTCTTTAAAAGTAAATCACCTGCGGCTATGCTGCAGGCCACAAGCCAGCAGCCAGCCAGCAGCCACAAGCCGAAGGGCCGCAACCAAAGGGTGCGGCCCTTTGGGGCCAGTCGGCTCTAGGGGTGGGATTTTTCTATTTTTGGGCCGTGGCGTGGAGGTTTATGATTTAGGACTTCAGTATTGGAGGGGTAGGGATGGGAGTTGTTGATTTGTGTTGGAATATAAATTAAGCATGCAGGGGGCCTCAGTAAAGAATAGTGGGGATGGCAAGGGTTGTCTACCTTTTTCTCAATATTTTCAGGAGCGGGGGGTGATGTCAGGGAATGCAGGGCTCCCCCCTGTGGTGGAGGGGGAAGTTGGATGCGGGGTGATGGGAGGAAGGGGACAAGAAAAGGAGAGGCAATTGGCAGTACCATCTCGTACCCCATCTGCTAGTGTGAGTGATAGGGGGGGTATGAGTAGAGAAGTGCCAGGGTATGCAGGAGGTTGAGTGGGAGGGGATTTGTTTTCTGATAATACTGTTTGGTCGGATGTTGGGGTAGAGGTGGGAGATTTGGGGGAAGCATACGAACTACGTGTGACATCTGATATAGGGTTGGTGGGCCACCTCCTCCTGGTGAGAGAAGGATGGAGGTGGTCAGGTTTTCCCTGGTGGCAGCAGGGGATGGAGTGTTAGCGAGTGGAACCTACCCCGTTGTTGTGGGGGAGGTAACTGACTGGGACGTCAGTTAAGTCACGGGTGTGTGTGTGTATTTTTTCTTGTGATTTTGCTGTGATTATGATAATTTTTAAATTGTATATTATGTTAGAATCTTGTTTTATTTGCTCTGGGTCCCCTGTGTGGGAAAATACCCAGTATTGTATTTTTTTTGTGTTGTAAGCCACCTCGAGTCTGAGGAAAGAGTGCGGGATATAAATTGGAATGGAATGGAATGGAAATGGAACACCAACACCTTGAATTGGGTCCAGAAGTCTATAAGCAGCCAGTGCAGAGAGTGAATCACTGGTGTAATATGCTCGCATCGGCCCATCCCCATTCTGCATCAGCTGCAGCCTCCGAACCAGCACCAATGGTAGCTCCACGTACAGTGTGTTACAGTAGTCCAATCTTGAGGTAATAAAAGCATGGACGAACATGGCTGGGTTGGAGTCCGAGACATACGTCCGAAGCTGACACACCAGATGTAATTGACGAAATGCCCCTTTCGCCACAGCCGCCACCCCCCAGACTCCGAACCTGAGATACCAGGGCAGGACGGACCCCATCAATGATGGGAGCCGCCACTTCCCCCAGCCTTTCCCACGACCATCACCTCCGTCTTGTTGGGATTTAACTTCAGACGTCTTGCCCTCATCCAATCCCCCACCGTTGCCAGGCACCAGGTAAGCATTGAGACTGCCGGCCTGAGTCAGATGAAAATGATAGATAAAGCTGGGTGTCATCAGCATACTGATGACACCGTATGCCAAAATCCCTAACAACCTCCCCCAAAGGCTGCATGTGTCACAGCTGGGCCTTGAACCCCTGACCTTGGAGCTTGAAGGAGGCGTTCTCTGCTTCTTGCACTATTGGCAGAGAGCTGTAGGGACTGGCTCTTTTCCTCCCTTTAGTATTTTCCCTCTCTCTCTTGCTCTGCACCCTACGCGCACCTGGTGGAGGGCATGGGCCCACCTGCTGCCACAGTCTGATTAGGTCTGTGGAATATTTAGGGCTGCTGAGGTGCGGAGCTTCAGGTCATTCCTCCTTGACCCTTGCTTGGCTCTCACCCCTTGCTCTCCTCTCCGCCTCCTGTTTGTCCTCTGCTTGGACTTCTGATTGTGTCAGTGTTGTGTTGGTAAGTCATAGTGTGTTGTGTTCCCTTTGTGTTCTTAGTGTGTGATGCCCTTCCCCCCTCCCCTTGTGCTGATGCCCGCCCTGCTTGTCCTTCTTGTATGTTGGGGCGTTTCTTGCCCAGTTCCCTTTCCCCTCTGTTTGTCTGCACAGGGTGTATGCTGGTGGGTCCCTATTCACCCCTGGCCCTGTTTCTGTATTGAATGGTTCCCGTTATGTCTTGAGATACCCATAGTTTGTTGTGCTCTCTGTCTGTCTGTCTGTCTGTCTGTTGGCAAGAGGGACCCCACCCTCTGGTCATCTCTTATCTATCTTTGAAACCTTCCTGATCCCCCAGGGCTTGTTCCCTGACCCTCCAGCTCTACGTTGCTGGTTCCCTTGCCCATCAGCTGCCCTTTGGACTTGGGCCCCCTCTAGCTTCCTGCCTCTGGTTTCCTGTGGTTCCCCAGCCTCTGGCCCCCTGTTGCCTCGCCTCTGGCTCCCGTGCCTCTGGCCCCCTGTTGCCTCGCCTCTGACTCTCCCGCCTCTGGCTCCCCATTGCCTCACCTCTGGCTTCCTGTTCCCTGTCTCAGGTTCCCTACTCCCAGTTCCTGGTTTCCCTCTCCCCAATTCCCTGTCCCTCGACCTCGATGATGAACCGTATGCTTTCTTAGACCAGCTTTCCTGGTTTCTATGCTGAGCACCTCGTCTCCTTGGTATTGGAGAGCGGCTGACAGGTTTCCTTGTTACTCCTCGTGCCTCCTTCCCCTTCCTCGCCGCCCACCTACCTTCCCCATCTTCCCTTCCTCAAGCTCTGGCCGCCGGAACCCTCCCTTCCCTTCCTCTCCCTCCTAGGTTTCGGCTGTCGGAGCATGACAGCATGTACACAATGAACAAGGGGACAAGATGGAACCCTGCAGGACTCCACACGTGAGGCCCCGAGGAAAAGTTGAAAAATCACCCAGGACCACACACTGGACTCTCCCAGCCAGGAAGGAGCGGAACCACGCAATAACAGTCCCGCCAATCCCTGCCCGGTCCCACAGCCAAGTCACCAACAACTCATGGTCAACAGTATCAAATGCATCCGAGAGATCCAATAGGATCAACAGGGTCGAATGACCCTGGTCCAACTCACGGGAGGATATGGCATGGGGGACCAAGGCCACAAGTGCAGTCCCCCATGCCATATCCACGGCGAAAACCTGACTTGCAAGGGATTGAGAAAGTTAATCCAGTCCAGATGCTCCTGCAGCTGCTGTGCCACCACCCGCTTAAGAACCTTCTCTTATTAGGCTAGTAGTCATGCTAAGCTTGTGTGGCGGCGGGGGGCGGGGAGGCGGCTGCACAGACCCTGACTCCAGCAGGCCATTGTCTTGTTTGTTAATACCCTAACTTAACAGGCCAGACTAACTATTGCAGAACAAATGAAAACCCTTACACAGAACAGCTGTAGAAATCTGTATTGATGCTTTATTCTTAGCTGCATTCAGCATTCTGACAACAGTCACTTGAAAAATATCACCTGAAAGCTGCATTTAATGCAGCTTCTCAGAAACTAATTGCTTAGTTTGCATAAATTAGACATTATGGATGTGTTTATATTTCTGAGCTGTAATGAGAAGTTCAGATTAAGATATTTTATTGCAGTTAACTTATAGTGAGGTAGAATTAGAACAGAATTGCATGCTATAAAGATGGGTTTGTGTGAGTAAATCATTTACGTGCTGCGTGATGCAAAGAGCCTGATTGAGTCTCTAAAGCCATGAAAGGTAAACAGAAAAGAAACATAGTTCTATAAATGGGCTACTTGTGAACTATAGGAAAACTTGTAAAAGTACAAAACATCTGGCTTAGAAACCCTTTCCCCCAGCATTCGCTAAGCTTTTAAGGAAACCCAGTGTCACAGGAAACTACCGTTGCCCTGAGTGTCCTGTGGCCTCTGCCAGCTCCTTAGTTCCTTTGCCCAGGGTCTCTAGCAGTGTGTCCTTGCCTCCTCGCTTGGCTTCTGCCTCTGGGCTGTCGCCGTGTCTCCAGCTCCGGCTGCCTGCTGCTCTCGTCTTGGCCGTATTCCTCCTGCCATTGCCATGCTGCTCTTGCTCCGAAGCTGGTCCTTGTTAATTTCAGCTTCTCGGGTCTTGGCCCTCTCTGACTTCTTCCCCCCCCCGCCTTCTCAGCCTCTGTTGACCAGCCCAGGAGCCCTCCAACCACCCCAGGTGTGTTTTCGTACACCTGTCTGTTGTTCACCTTCTCCCTCCTTCCTCCCCCCTCCGAAAACCCGGTACTCCTTCTTAAAGGGGGCTGCTATCTTAGTCTTGCTCTACTCTTAAAGGAGCTGCTGCACTTTTCTATTCTGGAGCAGGATGAGCCCTGTTCACCCTCCTACACCCAGCTCTTAAACAACAAAGTTTGCCTGTACTAGGTATTTTTCAGAAACAATAAGAATTTGTATGGTAGTTTTTACTAATAGTGTATTATTAACTCTTAAGATTTATGTTAATAGGAAAATATGCTTTTCTTAATCCATCTACAGCTGTAAAGTATTTTATTGAGGCTGTCTCAAACAGCAGTCTAGAAAGTGTGCTTGTCTTGTTAGTCTTCATCTCTTGCACTGAAATGAAGTAGTTCAGATAGTATCTTTTGTTGGACCAGCTTCTCTTGGTGACAGTATGAAAGCTTTCACACCAGACAAAGTTCTTCCTCATGCATGTAAAAAGTTAGACCTACAGAATCGGCAAATGCAGGGCAGGCATGTACATGATAGCAGTCTGCATGTCATAGCAGTCTGCTGGGAGGCGGCTGTTAGGAAAATAATTGATTGATTGATTTATTAGCATTTCAAACATTTAAATACAGTGAGGCAAAACTGATAACCCAATGTCTCCATGTCTGCAACACAGAGCGTTTTCTGATAAATGCACGTTTATCTCTGTGAGAAACTTGAAGAGGTAAATGCGGCATGGCTTTTGTCACGTGGGAAGGAAAAGCTGCGTGGCTTTGGTACTGAATGATGTCGATCTGGATGCAGTTCCTATTTAGCCCCTTTCCAGTTCCTGGATCTGGCCCCAGATCTGCATCCTCTGCATGATCGGCGCCAAACCTGCGCGGCTTTGATTTCCCATGCAACAAAAGCCACCAGCATTTACCTCTCGCAGTTTTGCGGAGGCAAACGGTGTACATTTAGTAATGTGGGAAAGTGCCCAGAGCATTGTTGAAACAATTTACCCCTTGATATGACTTGAAGTGTGGATATTATTTTTAAAATAACTCCCTTTTTTAAACTGGCATATCCAGAATTTAAAAGTAGGCAACGGGTGATTCTCTGGAAAACTGAAAATTCACTGAAGTTGTGCATGCACAGTTTGACTCTCATAGTGTTTTGTAATGATCACTGGACCCCACTCTGAATCAGTATTTATAAAGCAGCACTTTAATTGCTGATAGTTAGATAAGCAACTATAAGCATCCACCACAGGAGCCTTTTGTGGATTTGAGGATATACAGCAGGGGTGGGGAATCTCAGACCCGGGGGCCAAATACACCCTGGAACTAGTTTTTATTTGGCGCCTTTACAGTTCCTGGATCTGGCTCCTGGGTCCAGTACCCCCCCCGCCAAACACTGAAAGGGTGTTTTTAGACAAGCGCCTCCACACTCATTACCCACCCATTACTCTCCCATCATGTATGTTGCTGGGCTGCATGGGTGCCCTATGCAGTCCTGCAACATGCATAATGGGTGGGGAGGCACTTGCCTAAAAAACCCCAAAGAGTAATCTTAGGGGATGGGAGCAGAGGTGAGGGTATGAACACAAGGCTAGAGGATGGATCCATGGCACAGATCCATGATCCTGACCCTTTTCTTCCCGAGTAGTCCCTGTAAGCACCCCTACCTTTGATGGGCCAGGCTCCAGTGTCTGTCTGGCACTCAGAGCTTGTACCAATTTTCAAAGTGGCCCCTGGGAGGGAAAAGATTCCCTACCCCTGATATATAATATTGTATCCTGTAAGTACTATGAAAGAGGAATGGGATTGCACACAAGGACTGTTTTCTTCTATTTATCCTCACGTGATGGAAAATACATAAATGACACTAGTCTGTTGTTTGATTAATAGTAGTCTTGAAGTAATGTCTTGTGCATATAATTCTCTTTATTTTGTTTTTCTTAGTAGTTCATTCCTGATGATTTAGTCTGACTCATTCATGTCTAGCTGTAGCTACATGTTAAATTTAAAGTATTGCATATTGTTTAGCTTTAAATTACTGAACTTGCAAATAGTAAAATTAAAAACCGTAAAAAATAAATAGATAAATTTAGCTCGGGTACCCTGAGCACAATTTAATTGAGAAACTGGTTTATTGCACTGTTGAATCAGTTAAGTGCTACTATTAGGAATATGAGTTACATTTGACCTTGATAGTCCATATTCTATTTGTATTACTTCACTGGTTTTTGGTAAATGTTGTAATCCACACTTTCTTAGGGCTTGTCCACACGAAGTTAATTAGTCAATCCATGTTTTGGTTAATGTCAAGTTAGCCAAAACACTTAAAAGTAAGTGCTTGTTAAAATGTTGGGAATCAGTCAAGGCTCTTCACAGCTACTGCTGAGCACCCAAAACGTGTGCCGCATGCCGCTGCAGCCCTGTCTCTACTGAGCACTGCTCTACTCACAGCCCACTCCCAGAGGAGAGGGCTGTGACTGTGGCTGCAGCTTGGCATAGGCCGTGTTGTGGTGTGGGGTTTGGGCAGGCAGCATCAGACTCACAGAGCAGCTCTACTACAGCCCTCTTCTCCTTGCCTCCGTCCCTGAAATAAAAGAGAGGAAGAGCTCCCAGACAAGCTCCAACTGCTGCCCACCTGAGTCCCTGCCTCAGCCACCTGTCCCCACTCCCATCTCAGGGAGCCAAGGAAGGAGAGGGCTGTGAATGTAGCAGCAGCACAGCAGAGGCAAGGCTGCGGTGGTGTTCTGAATGCACCCAAAGTATGTGTGGGTATGTCCATGCCTTGTGTGCAGAGCATGGATTGGGCTCTAGGGCTGAGATTCACAGTTGAGAATTCTCACAGCTGAGAATCACAATTCACGACTCGTTTTTTAGCAAGAATCGATAACTGAGAAAAGCCCTGGTTCTTGACACTTTCTTGGTCGAGAATTTTCTTGATTTATCATTTATTGTGATTACAGTTTACTGTTATTGTGTTTACCGTGATTTACCATGTATTATATACCGATTTACTGTGTACTGCTTACCGTGCTCTGCATTCATCCTGGTAATTAGCATGCGCAAAATGGCTGCCCTTTTCCAAAATGGCACCAATGCTGCTGGCGCCATCATGGAAGAGGGCTGTGCATGCGCAGAACAGTTGCGGTGGCCATTTTCCACATGCACATTACCGGGACAAACACAGTACACAGTAAGCAATACATAGTAAATCGATATGTGGTACGTGGTGGGCCATGATAGGTGGAAAATTGAGAAATTCTAGACCAAGATCTCAAATCATTACCGAGATTGTCCCAAGTTCTCGGAAATTATTCTCTGTTTTTGCGAGAAACAAATGGATTCTCGTTTCAGCCCTAGATAAACCCATATTAAGCCCCATATGGACATACTTAACCAGATTAAGCTTTACTCACTCAACTCTGTTAAGAACAAGGGTAAGCTTAACTTTGTGCAAAGAAAACCTTAAGTGAAAAGTGTATCCACATAGGGATTTAATATGAGTGAAGTGAACTAATACAGGTCACCTAACGTAGTATTGGTTGGTTAACCTGTCTAAACAGAGTTTTTTAAACAGGTCCTTATGGACACACAGTAAAAATGACGTCACCAGATTTCTCAAATATTTTTTGATAGCAATTGCTTTGCTTTTGTTTAGGCAGTGACTAAGTTGTGGACAAACTCAATTTTTAAATTTCCTTTCACTATATCACTGATGATGATATTCTGTACATTGAATTATACAGCATGTTTCAAAACTGTATTGTTTAATTAGTCTGGAGTCAAAGCTATTACTTTTTCCTTTGTAGCTTTTACTTACCTCTAATCTTCATTTAAGCCCTGACGAAATGGGCCAATGTTTGATTCAAAAGACGTAAACGTTCAATGATTCAATATTTTATATAGCTAAGTAACAATATAATGAAATAATATACAGGTTTACTTTGAAAATACATGACAATATCATACAAAAGATAATTATTATGTTTTCCCATAAGATAATTATTACAGTTCTACCTTTTGTTGTCATGGGTGCATTGTACTGAAATCTCACAAAGCATCTTATTTTTGTGCATCCACACATGCCAATAAGTGAATCATGGTGCCTTTCCCAAGCCTTGTATGAACAGGACTGGGGTAAGGGCTCGTTTTTACTTACATCACTGAATGGGTGCTTGTACCAAACTCTACAAAGTAAATTCTGTGCTTCTCAGGCAATGTTAAATTTTGATCCCTTCACCTAAAACCATTGTAACTAAATTTCTTGCAGTATTTAACTATTGAATTATAATATCAAAATAATCAGTGTTTGTAATGCCTTTAAGCATTAATCTTTTGTTGAAGAATGGTGAGTGAGGCCTCATTCTGTAACAGTTTTACTGATGTTCCAATCAAGTTAATGGCAGTTAACCAATTTTAAGCTGTGTAAAACAAGAAGCTGTTTCTGCTTTTAAAAAGCCAGTTACACTGTATCTTTTTATCTTTTTATGTCAGAGCAGTATTTCTTATTGCAACTTAAAGATTCTTGTTTAATTTACAATTGCTGCAGATAGGAAGGAAAAATTCTGTTACGCGCATTTATTCATATATTTGCACAATAACATTACAAGTGTCCATTCTGAATGTATCATGCTGCTGTTTTGGGTAAGGTGCTTTTTTTATTACAGTGTTTGGAGTTGCATTCCATATGCATTTGCTCAAACATAGATTTCCCCATTCTGTTTATCCTTGCTCAGTGCTGTGTTCTCCAGTTTCCACCACTGGATGGTGCTAAAGCTGAAGAGACTAGTTTCTCAAAGGTACTGACAGGGATAACCAGAAGTCCTTTATAGTACAAATTGTTGGACATAAAACAAGATTCCTTAGACATTTTGGCAGTGTGTACAAGGGCAGCCGTGTAGATTATCAATAAATCTTACCAACACAGATAAAAACAAGCTAGGCTCCCTTCCTTTCTTACATTTTTTTTACATAAAATAAATATCATATCTGTATACTTCATGTCCTCACTTATATGTCACAGGAGAACTGAATATTTTAAGACTGGTGTAAAATGTTGCTTGATGCATTTCTTAAAGCTTCATTTTACCGTGGTCCTTCAGAGAGGATTCACTTCATTATTTGTTTTTCAGAATAGTTTTTTTTATTTATTTATTTAATATATTTAATTTATTTAATATATTTATACCCCACCCCTCCTGTAAACAGCTCAGGGCAGCTGTTTTCTGACATACCTGTTTTATCAGTAGCTCAGCCAGTGGAGAAAGAACCAAGAAAATCACTCCCTGCTTTCGAGAATCAGTCTAGGCATGTTTTGTGTTTTGTTTGTTTGTTTGTTTAAGACTTTTTTTTTCAGTTTTACAACCCTAGTGTATTCAGAGGAAGTTTAACAGGTATAAAGTAAAGCGCAAATTTAGACAATCCTTTGCGTAACTGGAAGGGTGAGCTTTCAATTTAGTTTAACTTCCTTCTAGTCTGAGGTTGACACTTGTGATTTTTACATTACACTAGAATTAACTACCTTGAATAAAAATGTTACATGTTCCTGCTTTTTGTGTTAGAGTGCCTGAGATGCATATAATTTCACTTGTAGAGAGCAGAATGTATTCCTGTGAAGTGCTGCTTCTTTGTGCTATCATATCCTCTTCAATCATTTTATCCACCAGCTTTTCCTCTTGATGTTGTGCCTGTGATTTATGGTGATGCAGTTGCATGTTGCTACATTAAAACATTTGAGTAGTCAATCCTAGTGTGACTTTGAAACCTCACTTCGTGAATCTGCAGGCTGTGACAAATGCACATTTTCTTCTTCTGATACCCACAATTAAACTGCTTAAATGATATAGTCTTAACTTAAACCAAGAGTCAGAAAATTCAAGAAGTGCTTCTCATCATGAATAAAAAGCAAAGGATATTTGAAATAGTCGGGTGTTTGTTTTTAGTTACAGTTTTTACTTCTATGGATATACTGCTGCTTTTGTTTTTTAATGAATGTCATTTCTGACACTACTGCTGCAGAGGCCACAGTGTAAAGGTCTAAAGGACAATTATACATCTGCGCTGCATAGGTTTTGTGAAGTAGAGCAGGAAGCTCACCTTCTCTGTCCCAAAGTGCACCTCTGCTGAATGCAGTGATAACTCTGGGAAGATATTTACAACATTTTTGACCATATATAGTGCATATTTGGGTGAGACGGGGGTCTCCACACAAAGAAAGCTGTGCTAATTTGAGCACTAGCTACCTCTTTTGGGGGGAGGGGAGAGACTCAAGTTAATACAATGCATATTCATAATAGTAAAATGTGATTACACTTCAGTCCTTCTGATTATTAAAGCAGGAAGATTATTTTTTTAAAAGGCCCTTTGATTTTAAATTCCAATACTATTTGCAGGTGTAGGGGAATGAAGACATTTTGCTTTAAGAAAAGTTTGCATTATGAGGAGTCTAAAAGAAACTTTGCAAACGTTGGGTCTATAATATCAATTTTGAGGAAATTGGTTTTCTTGGAAAGACACCACCAGCAGCAGCATGTTCAGGAATTTTGGCTGTAGTTAAAAGCTTTATGTTCAAATGTAATTGAAAAGTTATACATGGAAAATGTGTTGCCTTTCAAGCTCATCATCTGAATAATGAACGTGTGTGGGTTTTAATGTCTGAAAAGAACGTGTAAGGCTAAGAATTAGTAATTGGCTAAGAATTGTAACTATATAGCAAGCTTGCAACTATTTCAGAATAAACAAAATTGAATCTGTCCGGCTGTCCTTTAGACGTGCTGGCCTGATTCGGCCTGGGGATCGGGGAGGGGGCAGGGCTGCGCGGTGCAACATGTAGCCACGCAGCTGCGCTCCCCTGGCCTCCTGCCTTCCGGGAGATGGGCGGGCCCGATCCCGGACCGTGGTCGGGACATAAGACATTACGTTTGGCCCATCCCAGAACGTGGCCAATCTAACCACGCTTTTGGACATCCAGCCGCCCGGAGGTCCGAAAGCGTGGTCAGTGTGATTCCCGGCAGAGATTCACTGGGGTGAACATCTGGTGGAAATCACATCAGACGTTATGGTACGAACTGTGGGTGACCATGGTATCGTAATGTCTGAAATTACCCTTTGAGGTAACTTTTGACGAATGTCAAAGATTTTTTAATTAAATTGTAATTTCTGGTGGAAATTTAAATTGTATTGGCAGCCTTAGAAGTGCTTGCAAACAGCCTGTATAATATGAACAAATCTAATTATTCTAATTGTCTGTGGTGATCATTTGCCATGGGAGTATATTTAGTAGTAGCTCTTTACAAATAACTCCAACCAAATTTGTTTTCTGCACTTTGTGGATGGAAATATTTTGGTTTTACTTCAAATATCTATTGATAGTTATTGGCAAAACCTCTGTAGTAAATTTAAGTTGTAATAGTACTATAATTGACTGATCTGATAGGTTGAAGCTTTTTCAATGACTAAATAAGACAGCTTGCATTTTGACGAATCACTGCTTTCTATTGACACCAGAAAGTCTTTAATGGAAGACTTTAAGAATTTGCTTGAGAGTTACCTCTTTGTGCATCTTTCTTTTTCTTTTAAGGGCTCTTTTACTTGTAATGATTTCCAGGTGTCCATGATTTCATGTTAAGTGGCAACTCATCAGGTAGCAAGCAGTCAAGTAGTGGGGAATTTATATGTATGTTTTATTGGGTGGTGCATGCAAAGTGAGAAGCTAAATTTGTAGCCCCACCCAAACTCTCATCCCTGGATAATACCCCGGGTTCATTCTTCCAAGCAGGGGGCAGTGGAGGCTGTTCCTCCCCATTTTAACACTACATCTTGCCAGTTGCTGGAGGATGAAATTACCCGTCACTCGTAGCCTTTATACATTGTTGTTGCATTTGACTGCATAGCAAGTAGCTTGTACCCCTGGTTCATCAAGAAACCAATAACTACTTGAATGTGTGGCTGGCAGAGCCTTTTTATGGGCAATAAACAAATAGCAAGTACCAATTACTACCTGAAAAACATCACATGTAAAAAGGGCCAAAGACCATAGGGTATTGAAGGGAGAAAAGGAGCCATCATTTTGTATGTTTCATTGAAATCTGCACAGTTCTCTTCTGATTCTTAGTGAAAGGATAGATAACAGAATATATAGCAACCTCAAAACAACATTGATCCATGAAGCAGTAAATTCTGGTCTTTTCTCTTTCCCTCCCAGTTATAAGCACATGGTGTACTTTAAGGCCAAATTTTACCCTTGTACAGTGGGAACCTTGCCTAAAGAGGACAGATTTTGAGCCTGAAGTGGTGCCAATACAGCTAATGTCTTGTTTTATTCTTTGCAGCATTTGAAGAGCTTGAGAAAGCTCTGAGCACAGCCCAAAAGACTGAGGAAGCCCGGAAAAAGTTACAAGCAGAGATGGATGAAAAAATCAAAGCAATAGAAAAAACAAGTGAGGAAGAGCGTGTAAGCCTTCAACAGGAGTTAACAAGAGTGAAGCAGGAGGTGGTTGACATTATGAAGGTAAATGTGAGGATGAATATCAGTTGTTTTAACTGAAAAGATCCACTCAACATGACTGCTTCAGTTTCAGCTTTCTCACTATTTAAAGCTGAAGCTTAAGCCAAAGGAGAAATATTTTTGATGAGGGAAAAAGTACTTTCCTTATTATTTCAAACAGACATGCGGAGACATTTCAAGGATAATCTGTTCTGTTTTCTAGAATTTAGGACTGCATTTACTCTTACATTAACCCCATTGAAGCCTGCAGGGTAATTGGCTGGTGGATCGCGGCCCCAAAATTTAAAATTGGTGTCAAACATAGCGTGTAACCACATTTTCCTCAAAACTGGCCTCATAGTTGTGCAGTGTTTTATCCAGAGCTTCAAGTAACATACAGAAATACATATTTGTTCTTTTTTTAAAAAAATAAATAGGCTGCTTGTTTTGCTTAAATTTTTTAAAAAGACTACATTTAATTTGTACTTCATTAATTAGATTTTTTTTTAAATTAAGAATGGTTTATGGGCATCTTTAACCATAGTTTATGCCCTTTCAAAGGCTAGGGTCTGAACTCACAGGAGACTTCCTCTTATTTCACATGTTCTCTCATTTCGTTTTTCAAACAACTCTCAATTGCAATTTCTTGTGCTGCTGTTTACCTGAATCTTTATATTTAGAATTGCCATATTGTACTGATGATATAGATATAATAGTGATGAGGTTTGCAGCTAAGAGCGGGTTCCTATTTATGAGTTATTTACCTAGCTATATAGTAACACAGACCTACAAGAAAGCATATATGGTGGAATAAAAGCTTTTATTTCACCATACATGCTTTCTTGTAAATATTACTACTACTAATCATTTCTGTCACGCTATCAGGCCTATGTAATGCTTTACAGTTACAGATTTTTCAGAGACAAAAGGAGACGGTAGGCTTTCAAGATGGGCAAGGATGAGGGGAACATAGGCACATTCCCATTTTTCTGATGGTGAACTGAGGCTGAGAGGTTGACCTGCCCAAGGCCACCCAGTGAGTTCACTAGGGCAGGAGTTGAACTCTGGTTTTCCACGTCGAGCACCTTATCCACTATACCACACTGGCTCTAATATTACAGATAATATTACAGCTAGAAGTTCCTATTTGAAATCCTGGGGGTGGGAAGGATGCTCTGAAGGTAGAGAGGGAAGGAAGAAACACTCCGAGGTGGGTTGTTCCAACTTGAGTCAAAATTACAGTGGATTTGGGAGTACAATCATGTTTTCATCCCTGCTGTGGAAGGACCTAAAAAAAATCTTTGTTATTCTGGGGGAAAGTGCTGTTTTATGAACAGTTGGCTTGGGAAAAGCATTTTGTAAACATTTTAAAAACAAAAAACAAAAACTTTAGTTGGGGCTATTCATAAACACCCATCTTTTACGCACACCAAGTAACATTCTACTTGCTAAAGCAAAGCAGTTTGATTATTCCAATTCTGATTGCTTGCAGTTACATTTTGTTCCTTTCAGATCTGTATGAAAGGTAAAGCAAGATATGGTTCTATTCAGTTATTCTTCTGACTTTAATTTACAGAAGTCTTCGGAAGAACGTGTTACTGAGCTAGAGAAGATGCATAAAAAAGAATTGGCTAGCAAAGAGCAGATACTAAATGAAAGATTACAGGCCAAAGAACAGGAGTTTGATGAGCAGATGAAGGTTGCTCTTGTAAGTATTTTTAAAATCAGCACCATTATTCTTTCTCCCCCTGCTCCCGGATACTCCTCCGTTTGGGTAGCTCCCTGTTTGGACCTCCAGGAGGCAGCACTCAAAGTTTCTTTTGCGCATGCGTGCTGAGCTACTCTCTTGTTCCTCAGTCTCATCTCTGCCTCCAACCGACAGGAGGCTTGTTCGGAGCGCTTCATAAGGGGCGCGGGAAAGATTATTTTCTTCTTTATCGAGCTGCTCTTTAAACTGGGGGCACAGCACTTGAGCAGCGGCAGGAGCATAAACGGCTCCTCGGCAGGACCGGAGGACAAGAGTTCCCAGACCCATTCAGGGAACAGCAGCAAGGTTCAGGCCAGCTCCCTTGCAAGCGCCTGGGAGTGGGGAAGCCGAGCGGGAGAAAGGACGCAACACTAGCCGGCTATCCCCCGCCTTAGAACTGATCACGCAGCGCATGAGGCAGTTCAGCCGGAACCCCCAGAACTGGCAGCTGAAGCTTGCCCTCCCGCGGGAGCGTGAAGCAGGCATAATGGAGGTCAGTGCACCGGAGGAAACAATCACACAGGACACGGAAGTACCTAGTCATCAGGATGCCTCTATAGCATCTCTGTCTGTTACTGTGGGAAAAATTCTGGAGTCATTTGACAAGCTTTGTGCTTTACAGACCAAAAAAGGGGACTCCAGGGGGAAGAGAAAGAGGGCTCCCGCCAAAACCAACCCCCACACCTCAAAACAGTGAATAAAAGCGCAGGAAAATACAAACCTCCACAAGGGGGCGCTGTGGCCTACCTTTTAGCTTCCCCTGTCTCTTCAGAGGAAAGCTCCACGGAGGGAGAGGCCCAAATGCCTCAGGGTCCAATCCCAGATGCAACTTAGTGCCTCCTCTTCAGAGGAGGAGGACTTCATAGGGGACACCTCAGATATTGAGGAGGGAGAGTGTCTGGCAACAAAGGCTGACCCAAGGGACAAGGACAGGCAGTTTCCTCTCCACCACAGAGAGGAGCTCCTGGCACAGATAATAAAATAAAAGAGGAGACTCCTCTGACTCCCAGGAGGAAGAGGAAAGGGAATACATTCCCAGTGTACATGGCAAGTACCAGGGGGTACCACTAGACAAAGCATTTGAGAGATTAGTAATTGAGGAGTGGAAAACTCCCGACAAAGCCCACAGGATGAATAGAATTCAGGATTCCCTTTTCGCTTTCTCTAGAAAAAAGGATCCTCTATTTAAGAACTCAAAGGTGGATGCTGCCGCGGCATCCCTAGCTAGACAAACAGTTTTCCCCACAGACAGAAGGGGATTGCTTTCCTAAGGATCCAACCGATAGAGCAGTGGACACTACCCTCAGGAGGGTGTTAGCTTCCACGGCTTCTGCTCTTGAAATTAATATCCTATTATCCTATGCAGCTTGAGCCCTCCTAGCATGGTTTGAGGAGCTGCAAGACCCAGGGCTCTCAGATAAGAAATCCCAGGCGCTCTCCTCCTGCATCCTCCTGGCCACTTCTCTCTTGGCGGATTCCACCATGGATGCCATGACATGGTCAGCCCAGTGATAGGCTGCATGGCAGATAGAAGGAGGATCTGGTTAAGATCTTGGCAGGGGATACCATAACGAAAAACCTACTGGTAGTGGGACCTTATAAAGGGTCTAAATTGTTTGGTGCAGTTTACTTCTAAGAGGAAGCCCTTTTGGGGGTCGTCTCTTAGGTTCGGGGGTAGTTCCGGGGGGGTTTAGAAAATTCCAACCCCTATGCAACAAAGATTCATCCCAGAGTTTTTCCTTTCGACCCAGGGGCCAAAGACACAACAGGTTTGACAGGCAGAAGCCTAAGGGGCCGGGATCCTCCCAGCCTAAGCAGGACTCATGGCTATCTCGAGGATACAGGGGTGGGAGGCAGGCTAACAGGTTTTTCTGGAGCTTGGGAAAGCTCTGTCTCCGACGAGTGGGCTCTGAGCATCGTCAACAGACTACTCCATAGAGCTCATCCGAAACCCCAGGGAAAGGTTTTTAGTCTCCCCCCATTCCAACAACCCCGAAAAACATCGAGTGATGCTTCTCGAAATTCAAAGGCTCCACTCCATTCTAGCCACGGAAAGGGTCCCAGACAATTAATGCAGCCTGGGTCGTTACTCAATTTTATTCCTGGTATCAAAAAAGTCGGGATTGGAGAGCAGTGCTGGACTTGAAATTGCTCAACAAATCAGTGAGGCTACAAAAATTCAAAATGGAGATGGTCAGATCCATTTCCCAGAGCCTAAGCAAGGGGGACTGGATTGTATCCCTAGACCTGAGGGATGCCTATCTTCATGTTCCAATCACGCAGGCCCACAGGAAATACCTCAGGTTCTGTTATCAGCAGACCCACTGGCAGTTAAGGGCCCTGCCCTTTGGCCTGTCATCAGCTCCACGGACCTTCACGAAACTCCTGATCCCCATCATAGCGAATCTCTGCAGAGAAGGAATTCACGTTTATCCCTATCTGGACGACATCCTCATCAGAGCCCAGACAGAGGCCAGGGTTCTGGCAGACAGGGACAGGGTCATCCACTATCTAACCAGCCACGGTTTTATCATCAACAGGGAAAAGAGCTCCTTGATACCAACCCAAACCATGGAGCATCTGGGGGTTGTCCTAGATACTTCCTTAGGCATCACTCGCATCCCCTTAAGTTGGCAGCAGAAGATTCGCTCGCTGATCCAGATATTACAGGTGAAAAAGCACATGATGTTAAAACCCTGGCATAATTTTGAGACTTCTCATATCATGCATGCAACAGGTACAGTGGGGCTGCTTCCACCTCAGAAGTATGCAACAGCGGCTGCGACCTATGCAACAAGAGCTCACACTAGGGCTCAATCCATGGGTAACCATCCCACCAGACCTCGGGCCCTCAATGTCCTGGTGGCTAAACCCAGCAACCTTCGAAAGCGGCACCCCCCTGTCAGAGCCTAAATGGACAACAGTCACCACGGATGCCAGTCTTAAGGGATAGGGAGCTCACTCCGGGTCAGTATTAGTCTAGGGTCTCTGGAACAACAGAGACTCAGCCAGAAGCATAAACTTCCTGGAAGTGAAGACAATTCGGCTAGCACTGATACAACTGGCTCCATCCCTTCGGAACCGCCATGTCCTGGTTTACACGGACAACACTACCGCAAAGGCGTATGTGAATCATCAAGGAGGGTCACGTTCCCATTCCTTGCATCTGGAAGCGACCGAGCTTTTCACGTGGGCACAAACTCGCTTGCGATCTCTAAAGGCTCTGCAACGTGCTCTACGTGGGGCTTCCCTTGATATTGGTTTGGAGGCTGCAGCTGGTGCAGAATGCGGTGGCCCATCTCCTTACAGGGATGGGTCACCGTGAGCACATTACACCAGTGCTCCATTCTCTGCACTGGCTGCCTATAGCGTACCGAGCCAAGTTCAAAGTGCTAGTTTTGGTATACAAAGCCCTATACGGTCTCGGACCCTCTTATCTCGGGGACCGCCTCGCCTCTGGTGACTCAGGACGGACCCTCCGATCCACTGGGGGCGCCTATCTGGAGGTCCCCCATGTAAGGCAGGGGGCCACCATGGAGGAGGGCATTCTCCGTGGTCGGGCCACGGTTGTGGAACTCCCTTCCGAAGGATGCCCGCCTGGCCCCGGGTCTGCTCGCCTTTTGGCGGGCATGCAAGACTTGGCTGTTCGCCCAGGCCTTTGGAGGGGAGGGGGGGAGGGATGGGTGGGGGAGATTGGTGGGGTGGGGAATTTGGGGAATTAGAGGGTAGGGTTAGGGTTGGGGGTTTTAAAATTATTTTAAAAGTGATGTTGGTTTTAATGTATTTTATATTTTATTGCTTTATTGTATTGTTAGCTGCCCCGAGATGCCGTGGGCATGAGGGGGCGGCATAAAAAGGGCACAAAATAAATAAATAAAATAAATATCAGGGGACTGGACAATGCACAGGTGGACTGGCTCAGCAGACGCATGATAGACCCCCACGAGTGGACCCTCGACAAGAAGGCCTTCACACGAATTACTCAGCAGTTCGGCCATCCCATAATGTATCTGTTTGCATCCCCGGAAAACAACCGGGTGCCCCTGTTCATGAGCAAGACTCCACGTCAGGATGCAGTGGCGGTAGATAACCTAAATCAGCCATGGCCACCGGGTCTACTGTACGCTTTTCCCCCCTTCCCTCTAATAACGAGAATAATAGTAAAGATTTACAAGGAGAAGGCCCGCATAATACTAATAATTCCATGGTGACCCAGACAACCCTGGTTCTCTGACCTAATAGCTCTAAGCCAATGATCCCATATAACATTACCGATATATCCCACCCTTCTCAGGCAGGGCCCGATACTATACGACAGTCTACAAGTGCTGAAGCTGACTGCATGGAAGTTGAGCGCTCAGCCTTAAGGAAAAGAGGATACTCAGAAACAGTCCTCTCCACCTTACTATTATCTAGGAGACCAGCCATGAGGAGAGCTTATAGGACCACATGGCGAGCATTCACTAATTGGTCAAAGACAAAAGGGCAGAACCCTTGTAGGGCGGGGATTCCGGAGATCCTTGAGTTCCTCCAAGTGGGGTTGGATAAGGGGCTAAAACCAAACACCTTGCCCAGACAGGCTGCTGCCCTTGATTCGGTCTTGAGGGCTCTTTCCAATAAACCTATCTCGGCACATAGGCACGTTAGGCAGTTTATCCGTGCATCCAGGGTGATTCCCCCCCAGTAGTACATAGATACCCCTCTTGGAATCTAAATTTGGTATTAGATGCCCTCACGAGAGTTCCTTTTGAACCTCTCTGTAGGGTGTCCCCCTACATACTATCCATTAAGGTTGCCTTTCTGATAGCTGTCACCTCGGCCAGATGGGTGTTGGAGTTAAGAGCTCTTTCTATGGAGGAAAATGTTTGTTCCTTCCAGAAACAGTCAGTCACCTTATCTCTAAATCCAGCATTCATTCCCAAGGTGAACACTATGTTCCATAAAGTCCAGAACCTGGTTTTACGTTCGTTCTGTACCAAGCCGGTTCATCCCAAAGAAAAGATGTGGCATAAGTTGGATGTGCGTAGAGCACTGAAAATTTACCTCAATAGAACTAGTTTCAGGAAATCCACAGCATTATTTGTTAATATTAGACTGGGTTACAGAGGTCAAAAGGCGTCAAAGACTCTGATTGCAAAATGGGTTAAACAATGTATAGTTGAAGCTTATAGGGCAAAGGGAAAGGTTCCCCCTACTCAAATTTGGGCCCACTCAGTCAGAGGGACTGCCACCTCTTATGCCTTCAAGGCTCGAGCTTCTTACGAGGCAGTGCGTAGGGCGGCCACCTGGTCCTCCATACATACTTTTGTAAAACAGTACAAGGTGGATGTTTACCAATCAGCGGAGGCTGCATTTGGTAGGAGGGTACTACAGGCGGTGCTGGAGAATTCCGGTGCTGTTTGTACCCACCCTTAGAGGACTGTTCTGCTCGGGTATATACCGAATGGAGGAGTATCCGGGATCAGGGGGAGAAAAGAGAATTGGTCACCTACCTCAGTGCATTCTTTTCTCTCCTGCTCTCCAGATACTCCTCCGACCCTCCCTGCCAAACAGCACTGGTTAAGGGGAGGATACAGGTGTATATAATTCACTTTAGGTTAAAAGGAAACAGGCCTAGGTCATAGTTGGGGGAACTAGCCCCTGTGCAGACTAGGTCAGGGTTAAAGCTTTTTCAGTGCTTGAAGTTTCGAGTTACGCTTATGACTCTTTGGTAGCTGTTTTCTTTTTCATGCTGGTATCCAGTAGAAGTAGTAGGTCCTCGGCTATGGAACGGGCTGAGGAACGAGAGGGTAGCTCAGCACGCATGCGCAAAAGACACTTTGAGTGCTGCCTCCTGGAGGTCCAAACAGGGAGCTACCCGAATGGAGGAGTATCTGGAGAGCAGGAGAGAAAAGAATTCACCGAGGTAGGTGACCAATTCTCTTTTCAGTTACTAAAATAGCTTACACAATAGTGCGTATTTAAGTTACATTTTTCATGTGTTAGTTCTGGCCTATAAAGCCCTAAATGGCCTAGGCCCTACCTATCTGCAAGACCACTCTGGAGTGGCCCCTACGGTCATCCGGGGGTGCCCTGCTCGAGGTCCCCGGGTTTCTTGGAGGGCTACGCAGGGGAGGGCGTTCTCTGTGGCCACACCCCGACTGTGGAACTCCCTTCCGGTGGAGACTCGGCTGGCCCCGGATCTCCCCTCTTTTTGAAGAAGCAGTAAGACCTGGCTGTTCCGCCAGGCATTTGGTGGGGGATTTGGGAAAGTGGGTGCAGGGATTGGGTTAGGGTGGGGGGGGGGTATTTTTTATCCTCCTTATGTTGCTGTTCTTGGTTTTATTGTTATGGATTTTATGGATTTTACTTGATTGTGATCCGCCCCGAGCTGCCTGTGGCAGGAGGGGTGGGGTAATAAGTTTTTCAAAGTAAAATAAATAAAATGCGTACGTTTCAGTACTGCAAACACGAATGTAATTCACTATTGATCCCTTGAGGCTATAAATCCAAATAAATAAACTGTTGTAAGTCACCCTGAGCCAATGTTGGGATAGAGTGGGGTATAAATCTGTAGTAGTAGTAAATATTTTTAGTGTTACATGTGAGAGTGTTATTTTATTTAAATGTATTATTTAAATAATAATTAAATAATTAAATAAATATTTAAATGTATTATTTAAATAATAATTAAATAATCACCCAAGGGCTCAGGGTGGGCTATAATATGCAAAATCCCCAAAACCTATGTATGCTTTGTCAAATGTGTGGCCAGATTAAAAAGAAATCTTACATTATGCTCTGGAAGATGAGCAGGCTCAGTCTAAGATAAACTTCTAGGGGGAGGGAGTTCCATAATTGTGGGGTAGCCACCAAATTGTGAAGCAGGGGGTCTCTGCACGCCCTTGCTGTGCGAACTTGATGGGCAGATGGATGTACAAGAGGGTGCTCCCGGCAGACTTTGAAAGACACAGTTGGATTTGAGGGAGGAGGCAGTTTGCCAGATATATGAGGCCCGTGCCAAAACCAGCACCTCGAACTGAGCCCAGAAAGCTATTGGGAGCCAGTGCAGACTCTGGAGCACTGGCGTAATATGTTCTTGGAAACTCACCCCGACAAAAGGTAGGCTGCTGTTTTCTACACCAGCTGCAACTTTCAAACAGGGAGATGCAAGGATACCATTCCTGATCTACTGGTTCTGGAAAGGTTTTGTTTGTTTGGGTTTTTTTGTTTTGTTTTTGTAAACCTTACATGTCTTTTAATTTTATATTACTATAGGCATACATACTCACTAGTAGCATGCTTACACTTTTTCGTAAGTTTTATCAGCAAATCGAGTTACATGCTCTCTAAAGCCTTCAGAGGCTTCTTGCTAAAACCTGCAAACTTTTCATCTATATAGAACTCTTATTTTCCCATTGCACCGAGCATGCTCCTAGCTTCTTGTTTTGAAGGTACAAACCTAGAGTTCCAGACAGGGCAGAGATGTAGTCGTAGCAGACCCCCTTTGCCATAGGGTAATAAGGGTGTTTTTAGACAAGTGCCTCCCTGCCCATCACCCACCCATCATCCAGGTTGCAGGGCCACATTGGCGCTTTATGCAGCCCTGCAACATGTGTGATGGGTGGGGAGGCGCTTGTCTAAAACCACCCTAACCATTAACAAAGTGACTGTTCCACTAGCAGCTGTTAATAATTCTGTGCATTCTACAGCATCAATTATTGAGAATGGCTTCATATTCCTACCTTAGGAAGCAGATGGCATATTTTCTCCCTTATTTTACATATCAAAAGTTTCAGTTCTAGCACAGCTAGTCAGGTATAGAACCTTTTCTCTAAAATAGCAGGCTTAAGTGTCATCCATTCAGATGTATTGCCTTCCTAGCACAGAGTACTGAGCCTAAAGCATGGGGGTAGTTCATGAAAGCAAGGTTCCAGAGGATTGAGCATAGATTATTGTAGTTGCTTCTCCTCATGCCAGTAGGAGCCATTGTACTGAGCCATTAGTTCTTACTAGCTGTTGCAGTGTTCACATTTTTGAAGTTTTCTTCTCAATCCTGAAGACAAGGGTTTTGGGGTGGGGTTTTTTTGGTTGGGTTTTTTTTTATACTAAGTGCACATGTATGTTACAATACAAGCTGATTGCATCAGTCATATTCATCTGAAAAATCAGGCAAGTAAGATTTTGCAAAGCTGGATTATCAGAAGGAACAAAAGTCTACAAACAGGCTCTTATTCCCAGAGCTTGGCCATGGACACCCTACATAATACTTGCTGTTCAGGGAATAGCCAATCAAGTAGAGCTGCATTTTCTGTTCTGTGTATCAATAAAGGTGAGAGGGTGTGTGTGAATGCCGGAGTGAAGGGGAAAATATGTAACAGTTTTATTTTCAAGGTGCTTTTAAAAAGAATAGAAAATGTGTAGATGCAGGCAGAGTAAAAAGGAGCTAGCACAAACCCTTTCAGCATAATTTGTTTTCTTTTTGCTTGTCTGTTGTAATCTAATATGTTGTAAAAAGTGTGTTAATGGCAATGGCTTTTCCTAGAGTATTGTTTTATTTCTGATTGTTGGTACAGGAAAAGTGTCGTAGTGAATATTTAAAGATCATACAAGAAAAAGAGCAACAGGGATCCTTGGCCTTAGAAGAATTAGAGTTGCAAAAAAAAGCAGTGCAGTCGGAGTGCGAGAAAAACACTCAGGACCTTCAGCAAGAAGTGGAGATGTTCAGAACTGTGAGTAAAAGTTCTGCACGTTTAATAAGGAAATGTTTCTCACTCAACTTTATTTAATTAGCAGCTGCAGATGAATGGATATGTTGGACATGGGAAGCTGTCACGTTTATAATGTGCATTGCAAAGTCAGTGTTTAGTAGGGATGGGACTTTGGGTTTCAGATTAATCTGGAACAGGCTGTTATGGGTTAATCCGAAGCAACCCAATGGTGGCAGTACGGGGTGTTCACATCGCAGGACACTGTCATCCCCGAGAGACCTACCGAGGTGCAGGGGCTCTTGCCATCACTGCTGCTGCTGTTGCTGCTGCCACTGCCAAGCCGGACCCAGACCAAGGGCTCATTCAGACGTGTGTTTAAATCGCACAGCTGCTTCGGCGGCATCGTGCAATTTAAAGAACCCCGCGCTTCCGGGTTGGTGTGAATGCGGTGAGCGCGCACATTTCCACCTAGCCCGAATGTTTGGAGCGCGGTTTGAAAAGTTGCTCCGAGCAGCTTTTCAAACCGCGCTTCAAACATTTGGGCTCGGTGGAAATGTGCGCGCTCACCACATTCACACCAACCTGGAAGTACGGGGTTCTTTAAATCTCACGATGCCGCCGAAGCAGCTGTACGATTTAAACACACGTCTGAATGCCACCTATGACTGCGAGGACTCGAGCTGCCCGGTCTCCGCAGGTACCATCTTCCCCCTCCCCCATTTTGAGGAGGGGGCGGGGTTTGGGCATGTGGCTGGGAGTTCCGGGACTTCCGACAAGGCTAAAAGGGGCCTGCCGCCCAGGACTGAGGGTATCAAGGGTGGGAGGCTTCGTATGTTTGTTTAGCTGTGTGCTCTGTGCTGTGTTTTTAAGGGGGGATTTGGGGGGGGGGGGAGATGGGGTATGTATTCTATGGAGATGGAGGGAGTGGGTTAGGGAGGATAGGGTCAACTCCTGTAGTGAGAAGACAGGGGGTGTCCCTGGGGGGAGGCGGGGGAGGCCTCCCCGTGAGAGGGGGGGGCATAGCCCGTATGATGGGGATGATGTATTGCTGTGTTTTGTATGTAGGGGTTGGGGTATTGTAGTAGTTGTTGATTAATGGGGTTATGTTTTCAGTTTATTGATGATTTACATTGTACTGATGCATTGTGCATCATATATAATTCTATATATTTATTGTTGAAGGGTTCCCCCCTCTCCTGGTGAGAGCGGGGGTGGGGGGAGAGGCCTCCCCCTAGTGGCAAGAGGGTGGAGGGTGGGAAGTAACGAGGGGTGCAGGAGTGCGGGAAATGTTGGAAAATGTTGGGGTGTGTGTGATATGATGTATTTTTGTATTTGGGGGTTATTGATCAATAAGGGATTTTGTTTGTCTCTATTGATGTTTAAATTGTATTGATGCATTGTGCATCATATATAGTTTCTGCATTATATATTGTTTGTTAGCCGCCTTGAGCTGCCTTTGGCGGGAGAGTTGCGGGATATAAATTAAAATTGGAATTGGAACCCGTAATTTGCCATCCTAGTTACAGAACCAGCGTTACAGTTCTGTATCTTCCCCCCCCCCCTCCAGCCCCATGGACCCTGGAGTGTTGTTTGCTGGCCTCTGAGAGCTTGATTGAAAACTGCTGTGGGGACTCTGGCAGGCTCCTTTGACGCAGTGTCCTCCCTGCTCCATATCATATGTGTGGAAAATGTCACTGAGGCCATTTTGCATATGCACAAAATGACTGCCACCCTTAACCAAAAGGTGGCAATGTCACTTTGGTTAAGGGTGGTGGCCATTATGCATATGCACGATATGGAGCAGGGAGGACGCCGCAGTGTGCGAGCTTGCCAGAACCCCTGCAACAGTGGTGGTACTTTAGT
The DNA here is from genome assembly GCA_003113815.1 of Sphenodon punctatus. NCBI lineage: Eukaryota > Metazoa > Chordata > Lepidosauria > Sphenodontia > Sphenodontidae > Sphenodon > Sphenodon punctatus. The sequence continues at coordinate 1,085,190 of QEPC01007860.1, read as the reverse complement.
CAAGTCCTCGGAGGCCAGTAAGTAGCATTCAAGGAAATGGGGTAAGTCCTGGATCCCCAGTGTGGACTGGCAGTGGCCAGCTGCCATTTTGCATATGTACAGTTGTTATTTTTTTGTTTGTTTTTTAATTCTGTTAAAGTTTTTAAGGATTTAAATACATAACCGTATTTAAATTTGAAAATTACCATAAAACGAAACATAATTCCAAACGGAATCCCATACCTAGTGTTTAGGCACATCAGGTTTTTTTCCTATACATTTCTGTTGAGTATTACTTCATTCACTCTTCTGAAGGTTGCTACCAGCCTCTTGTAAAATCTGTATTCATATGATATTAATGCAAATATACTGTGTACCTGCAGCATTTCAGAGTAATGTCACTTGACTGAATCACTTGCTGGAAAGTGGTTTACTTGCTTAAAACTTAAGTGATTACAAGTAATTTTTGGCCATATGTGGAAAATAGCTAGTATGAAATAAGTCATCCTTGTATAGTATACATATCACTTCAGTTTATTGTAATGTATTTTACTATTTTTAGCTAAGTAGATCATCAACATTTTACATGAACTATTTAGTAAACAAAAGTTACCACATTTATATAGTAAAACATACTTATTGATTTTTTTAAAATAACTCTTTTAACAGAAAATTCTCGAGTTGGAAAGTTCCCTTGCAAAGTGTTCCAAAGATGACAGAACTCGAGTGGAGGAGCTAACTGTTCTGATAGAATCTGAAAAGAATAAGCACAATAAAGAAATCAGTAATATGGCTGAAAAACACAGAGAAGAGTTGGAAAACATAAAGCAGCATCAAGATCAAGTTTGGATAGAAAAACTTCACATCTTAAGGCAAGAGCAGCAGTCAGAAATGGAGAAACTGAAAGAGAAACATACACAGGAAATGGATACAATTTTGCAAGAAAAAGAGACTTTATTTCGTTTACACATAGAAGAGATGAATGAAAAAACCTTAGAAAAGCTTGATGTGAAACAGACAGAGCTGGAAGCACTAGCTTCTGAACTATCAGAAACACTGAAGATACGTCATGACCTAGAACAAGAGCTGTCTGTGTTGAAAGAGGATGCAGATAAACTAAAGCAGGAGTTTGAGGCCAAGCTGGATCAGCAAAGAAACGATCATAAGGATCTAATTGACACAATGGTGAAAGAACATGAAGGCATTGTCCAAGGGGTTGAGAAGACGTTCAGAGAGGAAATTAACCAACTCAGTCTACTGTTGGAGAAAAAAGAAAAACATCTACAGGAATTAGAAGCAGAAGAACAGAAACTAAAGGAATCTGTTGAAAAATATGAAACTGAACTTCAACAAGTATCTGCTGAACTAGAAGACCTTCACCAGTCACACCAAAATAACTCCAGGAAACAGACACAAGTTTGTGAAGAGCAGTTAACAGAGCTGCAACAAAAGATGACAAACACAGAGGCTGAAAAAGCAGGTCTCGAAGAAAAGATTGAGAGATCTAAGTCCCAGCTGAATGAACTCAAGACCGAATTAAACTCTTACATATCCCAGGTGCAGGAATTGAGACAGCAACTTGAAGAACAGAATACTGAAAACATGCAGAAAATTGTTTCTGTAACAGAGAAGTATGAATCTCAGTTGAGAGACCTTGGTACAGAGATTGATAAGGCAAACAGAGGCTTAATTGAGAAGGAAAATGAGATTGAAGAAGTGAAGAAGCTCCAGAATCGGCAAACTGAAGAACTTAAACAGCAGTTATCAGCCAAAGAAGAGAGAATTAATGCTTTACAAGATGACTACGAAAACAAATTTAAACATCAGGAAGCCAAGATGGAGAAAATTAAACAAAAAGCAAAGGAGCTGCAAGAGAGTTTCAAGAAGAAACTTTCAGAGCAGGAAACAAAGCTGAAAAAAGAACTTGAAAACAAGCAGTTGGAGTTTAGTCAGAAAGAGAAGCAATTCAATACAAAAATGTTGGAAATGGCACATGCCAGCTCAACTGGAATCAATGATGCTGTGGCAAAACTCGAAATGAATCAGAAGGAGCAACTGGAAAATCTTGCTGAAGCACATAGGCAGGAACTTGAAGAAGTTATCCAAACCTGGGAAAATAAACTCTTTCAGCAAGCTAAAGAGCTTTGGGAAAAGCATGAAGTGGAGCTACAAGAAAAAAAGCAGGAGGTTGGAGACCTGAAACAGAAGCTTGCCACCATCAGTGCTGAGAGAGAGGGAACTAGCATAGCGTTAACGCAGTTAAAGGAAGAACAAATCAAGAGAGAGAAATCTTTGAATGAACTGCAAGAACAGCTAAAGCAGTCATTGGCTCAGGTGGCCACTTCGATGGAAAGAGAAACTGACCTGAAAGCACAACTTGAAAAATTACAGGATGACCTTGGTCTGTCCCTGAAGGAGAAGGCAGTACTTGAGGAGCAACTCATTGAGATAAAGGCAGGAGAACAGGAAGACAAGATTAAAGTCAGTGAGTTGGCAGACTTGTTGAAAACATCAGAAGAGAAACTCCAGATTCTGGAGTCTTCATATTGTAAAGAACGTGAGACTTATGAGAGAAAACTAGAGGACAAGCATTTGGAGATACAGCAAAAAGAAGCTGAATTCAAAAGGATGTCAAGAGATTTAGCAACACAGCTAGATTCCCACTGGCAAAAAGCTGAGACTTTAGTGCAAACTAAAATCAATAAACTCATTGAAAAATGTAATGAAAAGCTTACTTCAGTAATCAACAGAATTGTATATTGTCAGCATCAGACTACAAAAGTTAAAGAAGCAATATTAATCAAAAACGGTAAAATTCCTGAACTAGAAGCACAGCTTAAAAAAATAACAGAAAACCACACTATGTTAAACAGCTCTCTTCAAGAATCAACACAACAACTACAAGAGAAGGACAACATGATTGTGTCCATGAAAACTAACATTGAGCAACTGGTAACCGAAAAGGAACAATTGCAGAAAGAAGGAGGCCATCAGCAGCAGGCTGCAACAGAGAAGGAAACTTGCATCACGGAGCTAAAGAAAGAGTTATCTGAAAATATCAATGCTGTCACTTCAATGAGAGAAGAACTTGAAGAAAAGGAATCTCAGATCTTTGCTCTTAACAAACTTGTGGATGAACTTAACGTCAAACTTGAAAACAGTATAGGTTTAACAGAAAAAGAGGCAGCTATCACTTTGTTGAACAAGCAACACCAAGAGGATCAACTAAGGTTGTCAAATCAGGTGCAGGAGTTATCTTCCAGGATTGATACACTGAATCAGGAAAAATCAGCAGCTCTTGAGCAAGTAGACCACTGGATGAACAAATTTTCAGAATGGAATAAGAAAGCACAGATGAGATTCACGCAGAATCATAATACTATTAAAGAGTTACAAAGCAAGCTTGAATTAAATAGCAACCAGGCCAGTGAAAAAGAAGAGGAGTTAAACAGACTGAAAGAGGACCTGGATAAACAGAATAAGAGTATGGATACTTTGAAAGGGGTAGTGGAACAAAAGCAGATCAGAAGAGAAAAGCAAGAGTCTGATTTAGTTGCAGAATTAAAAATCCAAACAGCAAGAATTGCCGAGCTAGAGGAACACATTGCCCGGAAAACAGCAGAAAACGATTCTTTAATGGAGGATCTCAAAAGGCGTAATGAGCAAAAAGACACTGAGCAAAAAGAATTTGTTCAACAACTTCAGCAGGCTGAAGTTACAGTTGTGGGAAAGGACAACAGGTTGAAGGAGGCTGAAGTTAAAATGCTCGGTCTTGAAAAACAAGTGGATTCATTGAAAGCTGAACTTGAGGCAAAACCAAAGGAATTTGAACAAATGAAAACTGAAATAGAAAAAAGCAAAGAGGAAGAATTAAAGGTTCTGGAAAGTAGACTGAACGCAGAAAGCACTACTAAATTAGCAGACCTGAAAAAAAGGGCAGAACAAAAAATTGTTTCTATTAGGAAACAGTTGACATCTCAAATGGAAGAGAAGGAACTGCAGCACAAACAAGATATTGAGCAGCAATTAAAAGACTTACACCAAAAAATTCAGGATAGGGAAGCCAAAATTATGTCTTTAGAAGAAGAAACTAGATCAAAGAAAGATGCATTTGAAAAAGAAACTATTCAAAGAGTGGAGAATATAAAAGCTTCTGTAGACCAAGAGAGAGCCAGCATGCTAGAAAATGTGCAACAGATGTATGAAGAGAAAATAAGCGTTTTACAAAAAGACTTACTAGAAAAAGAGAGATTATTACAGATAAATAGGAATGAACAAGAAGAGAGACTTTCCAACTTAGAATTGCAAAGCCAACAGGAGGAACTCCTTAAAAAACTGGAATGTACTGAGAAGAAGCAACAAGAGGAACAAGCTGTAATTGAAAAGCTCCAGAAAGAGCTTGAGGAGCAAACTAAGAAATATTCTTTGTTGTTGGATCAGCACAACAAGGGGAGTGGTGATCTAGTAAGGCTCAGAGAAGAATTAAAAACCAAAGGTCAAAACCAGCAAGATACAGAGGATGCATTTGGAGTTCTCCAGAAAAAGTTGCAAGAAAAAGAAAAAATGTGTCAGTCTTTGGAGCAGCAGGCAAGAGAATTGGATATTGATTTAACAAAGCTGAAGGAAATGCACAAAGCTGAGACAGAAAAAGTGACCATGAAATATGAAGAAAAATTGCATGGACTCCAGCAGCAGTTGGATGAAAGAAATAGCTGTATAAAAGTTTTGGAAGGAAGTGCAGAAGAAAAGACTAAATCTGATTTAGAGCTGCAGCAATTGCTTGGTGATATGCAGACCCAACAAAAGGATTTGCAGGCTAAGCTGGAGGAAGCTGAGAGAGAGAAGCAGAAATTGCGTAAAGATGCAAGTAAGCTGCAGAAGGATTTGCGTGCCTTGCGAAAAGAGCATCAGCAAGAGCTGGATATAATAAAGAAAGAATCGTTAGAAGAAATGGAACAGACAATCAAGTAAGTTCTATGTTCCATAATGACCATTAGTCACTTGACTATGAATGCCAATATATTAGAACTGTGCTTGGGGTGAAGTATTTGTATTTTTATCTCTATTTCTGGTTTTAGTATTTGCATTTATTTGTATCTTTGCCTTTGTTCACTGCATTTTCCCCATGGCTGTCAATATGGAAAACGCAGTGAACACGGATCTCTGCATATGGGTTATTGTGGCGCAAAAGTGCAGTGAGACTCTGCCGGTTTGACAGGCCTTATAAGGAAAGGAAAATACAATCAAAAATTGCTGCTAAGTCTGCTACCAATTTTAAAAAGGGCACACATGTTTGGGGAGGGGAGGGTGGAGAATATGACTAACTTGGTGGGGAGGTTGTTGGTTTGTGGAGGGTGGAACAGGGCATGACTCTGGTTCAGGGATCACTGACTTGAGGAAGAGTGAGTAATGCAGCTGGCTTAGAAGAGGGGGGAATGGAACATGAGGCTGGCTTGAGTGGGGATTGCTGGCTTGCAGGTGGGTCATGGATCTGGCTTCGGGGGAGTGGTCACTGGTTTGGAGGGGACGGGCGTATGGGACTAGGCTCAGGGGAGGTTCTTGGCTTGGGGAGTGGGAATGGGACATGGCTTTGACTTGGGGGGTGGTGACTGACTCAGAGGAGGAGTCATTGGCTTGTGGAAAGTGGGATTCCTGAGTGGGAATGGGGATAGTTTGGGGTGGTCAGTTACTGGCTTACGGGAGGGGGGAATGAAACTGCCAAGGACTCACCATTACTTGCTGGCTTGGCTGGGCCTGGTTGCAGTGCCGGTGGAGAGGGTTCACTGCAGGCTCCAGGGGCATAGATAAGGTGGAATGGGCTCCTAGCCAAGAAATCAAGATGGGCCCCGCCTCCTGAGCACCCAACCTCATCTTTTCCATTCTGCGGAACACTTGTAGATTTGGTTGGCGCTCTGAGGTACACTTGTTAATTTGTTTCAGCTTTGCGACATGAAAAATGGTAGTGACAGCTCTGGGGCCTTGAGCTAGCACTGAAAGCAAGACAGCTCTGGGGCCATTCTCTCTAATTTTCTCTTTTAGCTACTACCATCCTGCCCCCCCACTCCCCACCAGCACAGCACAATCTACTATCTGCAGGTGTTTCCTAGCCTCACAAAAAGCCTCTTCTCAGGGTCAGCCCCAGGCATGTGCCACATGTGCAGCCCTGCCGCTAGCTGGGGCCGTGAACTTGCCTAGCTGGGCAGCAGGCTGCGGCCAGCTTCTCCCCCAATAAGTTCTTCTTCCTCCCCTCCCTGGCTCCAGACCCCATCCCTCACCTACCTCTCCCTCCTAGTAGCGCTGCAGCAGCAGGGACACTGTACTGGGAGATAACGCTGTTTGTTTACAAACAGCTCCTCCCCATGTGCTGATCAGAAGGTTGTAGCCTTGTAAAGAAGGTTCTTCGAGATGGCTCCTAACATTCTCACAACTGGTTTGTGGATGCTCACCCTATTCAAATAATAGAATGCATGATGGTCTCAGGCTCCTCTAGTATAAAAAGCGCACTCCCCCTCAGAATGACAGTACCTTCCAACCCTTTCTAGAAATATAAGAAAAGAATTCCATGCGGGGCTGGAAGGGTGGGTGTTGTGAGAATGTTCCGAGCCATTTCAAAGAACCTTGTTTACAAGGTAGCAACCTTTTGTTCTTCTTCAAGTGGCTCCTCACATGATATTTTTGCATGACTCCGCCGGGTGGAGACTCTGTGAGCGCGCCAGTGCATGGATAGGGTATGCACACGGCTGCACACGCATTCCCGCTCACCACCACTCACCCACACCCACATAGTAACCCCGTTTCCCACGGTTGCTCCTTGCATGGGGACGAGTGGGGGGGTGAGTGGGGATGCATGTTAGGCGGGTGCGCACGTACCCCCACTCACCATGGGCCCGTGCACCGCGTCATTCACACAGGGCTCCCCCACCCATGAACACACAGAAATCTGCGTGTTCGTGGCTGGGAGGAGAGGTCCGTATAAAAAGGGCCACATTCTCACAACTGTCTTACTTATACTGTCTTAGGTAGGAATTTAGGATGTAAAGCAATATCTATTCTGTCTTGGAAAATAAATCTGCAAATATGGATCTGAGATTATTATGGCTGCTATTTCACTAACTCTCCTTAATGAAGTTATTGCCAACAGGAATACTGTCTTTAAACCCGCACCCCATAACGAGTTCATTTGCGCCCCCATATAATCAATTCACGCTACCCCCACCCATAACCATTTAATTTACACCCCCAGGGTAGCGTGAATTGATTATATGGGGGCGCAAATGAACTCGTTATGGGGTGCGGGTTTAAAGACAGTATTCCTGTTGGCAATAACTTCATTAAGGAGAGTTAGTGAAATAGCAGCCATAATAATCTCAGATCCATATTTGCAGATTTATTTTCCAAGACAGAATAGATATTGCTTTACATCCTAAATTCCTACCTAAGACAGTATAAGTAAGACAGTTGTGAGAATGTGGCCCTTTTTANCTCACCCCCTCCTCCAGTGAGGCAGTGGATGCAGTTAGTCTCTCTGTGCCTGCCTCACTGCCCGCTTGCCTGCCCCTGCAGTGGAACCACTCCTGAGGAGTGGTGGTAGACGCTTGGCTGGGGGGAGGGGCGGGAAGCATAGGGAGGCCATGCTTCTCCATGGTTGCTCGGAGGGGTGGAGAATGGGAATCCTTCCTGTCCAGAGGGAGTAAGTTTTATGTAAATTTATACATTTGTATAATTAGGTGGAGCCTAATTATGCAAATTAGGCCCCGCACCAAGACTTTGTATATGGCCTCTCAAACCCTGGGGCCGGCCCTGCCTCTTCTGCCCCAGTCCTCTCTCTCCCCCAAGCCCATGCCCCACATAGACCGCCTGCCCTTTCTCCCCCAGGCCCCACACAGACCTGGAGATGGTGCATGCCCACCCTCCTCCCCACACCCACAGACCCTCCCTCCTCCTTCCCTCTCTCCCAGCTGAGCTGAGTGAGCTCCCCTTCTACAGGTCTGGTAGCACCTCTCTCCCGCTTTCCCACTGCAATAGGGCTCCAGGCAGGCACAGTGGCAACAGGGACTCAATCTGATTCACTCACCAGCTGCAGCTTGGCATCTCTACACGCTGCTGCTGCAACAGAATCAGTTGCAGGGGAGAGTGAAGAGACAACGACATAGGGAGCGGTGCCGAGCAGAGAGGAGGAAAACGTAGAAGCTGAGGCGAGCCGAGCTGCCTCTCTGTGTGCTGCTCTCACCCAGTCCCTCTGCTTTCATGGTCCTGACCCAGCCTCTCAGTGTGGGGTGGGCGGGTCAGCACCCAGACGCCAGCCAGCGCGGCTCACAAACCTGCTGCACCCTCACAAACCATTGCACCCTAGAAAACACAACCATTTTTGGTGGGCACCCCGCGCGAGCTCCCATCTGCCACCACTTTCAAACTTTGCCACATGATCTATCACGTGGTGGGGGTAGGAGGGAGCCTGATTGGCCAGCCTCCCTCCCAGACGTGTTTGTTATGATCAGCTGTTGAGCTGCCCTGGCTGGGGCTATCATGGAGCTGCTGCAAGTGCAAAGGGCCTCTGCTTGCTCAGTTTAGGGGGAAACAATGGGCCAAATCCATCCTACCAGTGCTGTGGCACAGAGAGCAGTGCAGTCAGTCGTGTAGGCTAGGCAGGCAGTGCTGGCCCCTAAACATACTAGCTTCACTAGTGCCACCGGGAGGCAGTGGCCCCCTGGCACTGGCAACCCTCGGCATAAAGCTGGGCTCGCTCAATGGACGCTACGCCACTGGCAGGCTCCCCAAGTTGGCAGCTAAGCTGAGAGTCGAAGAGCAGCCCAGCTCCAAACTGAATAGGTGCTGCATTTTTGGGGGTCCAGTTCAAGATCTCTTAAATTTATGATTTTCAGGAAATGTTGGGTTCACAGACCTAGTATTCATAGTCCTAACTTGAAACCTGAGAAAGTCTGTTTGTGAAAACCTGAATGCAGAGCCCTGTAATAGCTTTACATTTTTATACCAAAATGTTGATAACTTTTAGATTGTTCATTAGGGGTGGGACTCCAGGGGGATTATCGGGTATCTAAATTATCGGTATCTGATCTCCCGATATTGGATTTATCAGTATCAGAATATCGGATTTTTAACACTGCCGATTTTCTCGGATTTTTAACATTGCGGCCATTGACTTCAATGGGCAATGTTAAAAATCTGATATTGCTGATACCGACAATTATCAGTATTATCGGATTAATCCAATACCACCCATTATCGGCATTATTGGATTAATCCGATACTGATAGTCCCATTGTGCATTTAAACATTCATCCAGATTCATGGGGTATTTTCCAGCCCCAGGTACACTTTTTTGCAATAACTTTGAAGTTTGTGGACCCTCAGCTTTGCCCTATTAGGACATTGTCACCCTCACTCCTGCATACAATATCTCAAAGGGGCAATTGTTTTACCGTTAACAGTTAGGTTTCTGTGGGCAAAAACCACCCCTGGCAACTTTGTACCCAACTATGCCCATTGACTTCAATGGTGGTATAGAAAACTACCCCAAACTCACAAAACTGATTGGGGTACAAAATAATCCCCACAGTAACAGCAACATGTTTGTACTCCAATTTGGGATACAAAATTACCCCAAACCCATATTAACGGCTGGGATACAAAATTACCCCACACTGAAAGTCAACCTTTTGCTAGTCCAATTTTTGCCCATTACAATAGAAGTTAATGCGGGAGTATTGGGGTATCGCTTTGGGAGGGTGGAGCTGGGCTGTCTGCAATGCTCTGGGGCGGGGTGCAGTCCTTCAGAGGCTGGGAGGAGTTGCAAAAACTCCCCCTTTGTTTGAACAACCTATTTTTCTCCTATTTTTTAGGGCTGGTTTGTTTGCAGAGTAGTTATCACTTGAGTTCACACCTAATTTGTACCTAGGACAACTAATTTCTGCACTTAATCCTGAAGATTTCCAGGTGGTTCTGCACTTGCAGAGCCCATAGAAGAGAATGGCTTCTGCTGCATCCCCCACCCCCTTGTTATCAGAACATGTTTGCTGCTTGTTTTTCTTCATTTAGAGTTATCACCTAGGGTTAGAATGTAATTTTGTGTCCCAGGAAGCCCCTCACTTATCAAGCTGGGGAATGGGGTGGCTGGGAATGGTTTGCAGAATCATCATGAGTGGGCTGCTTTTGTTTGGTTTAAAGTTTCCAGTTATCAACTAATCTTGCAGTCCAGGGAACAATGATACCCTTTTGATCTGAAGATTAGGAGGAGGACTGTTTACTCTCAGAAATCCCTGTGTTTGCCCAGTCACTCTGATTAGCTTTAGTTAACACCTAGGTTGCCAGCTCTCCAGATAATACTTATATTGCCAAGGCAACAGATTGCTCTCCCTTAATCCTTTTTGTAACAAGAGACAGTTTCTGTGTCCCAAAATATCATGCCATCCCTGTAAGAGACAAAGAAGTAGAAATGCTTCAACAGTAAGTATTTGATTTTCCCCCATATTTTTTTTCCCTATCAACAAGTCCTTGCATGGGTGGCTGCCAGCTGGGCTGTGTGTGAGGGGGTGAAGCCTGGCACCTGAGGAGTGTGGCAAGACTTGTGTGTGTATTGTGACACATACTGACTTCTGTTATCACAAGAAATGAAATCTAATTGGGGCATATTATAAATAACAACAGTGTTATCTGTGGGGTACAAAATTACCCTACGATACAACATTTGTCACGGTTTTCATGAAACTGGATGTTAAAAAGCTTTTTTAGGCTTCAGAAACAAGACTTCTTTCTGAAGAAATATCAGGAACATGATTGCTTGAGAATGGGGTTTTGTAAGCAAATGAAAAACCTATTGGGTTAATTCATAAATCAACAAAAAGTGTGTTCATGCTCTTCCTGTGCATGCACACTCATATATTATATATAAAAATACGTTAGAGATTTCATTTCACCTTTTTCTCACACAGAAGACCTCCTGTAGCAGTGGCAGTTTTTGTAGCCTCCTTGTCCAGACTCAGTTGCTTTTCCCTCATTACAGAACTTCAGAGACGAATACCATGTTAACGTCCTTAAACTCAAGCAGTCGAGTTTCTGATATTTGTTCCAAAGAGCTTTAAAAATGCACACTATAAAAGCTGTCAAAATAGGAAATGGTGCAAACTTTGTTTGTTTATTTATTTATTTATTTATTTATTATTATTATTATTAGCATTATTAGCATTAGCATTAGCATTTATATAGCACCAGCAATGTACCTGGAGCTTTGCAAAAAATAAGATAAACACAGTCCCTGCCCAAGAGCTTACAGTCTAAAGACAGGGGGAGGGGAGACAGGGAAGGGGGAACAGAGGGAGAGACAAGGGAAGCGACATTCATGAGAATGTGAGAAGTCAGGTACACTTTCTTGGCTTGGTTACAGTAAATTGGGAGTTTACAGATTACGGGTGGGGGATAATCCTGGGTGGGAATGGTTAGCAGGAGTTAGGAAGGGCGGAGCGGAAGAGGTGGGTTTTGAGGAGGTGTGGAGGGTGGGGGCAAGGCGGACGAGGGCGGGGAGGGAGTTTCAGGCGTGCGGGGCAGCAAGGAAGAAGGGACGAAGGCAGTTGGAGGAGCAGGGGAGGCGTGGGAGGGTGAGGGAAGGGATGGAGGAGGAGCGGAGTGCTCGAACAGGGGTTTGGAGGGAGATCAGGGCAGAGAGGTAGGGGGGAGTAAGGTTGTGAAGGGCTTTGTAAGTGAGGACAAGGAGCTTGTGCAGAATACACTCAGGAAGAGGGAGCCAGTAGAGAGAGGAGAGGAGAGGCTGCACATGGTCAAAGCGACGGGCAAGGTGGATGATCCTGGCAACAGAGTTTTGGACAGAGATGAGGGAAGAAAGGTGAGAGCAGGGAAGGCCAGCAAGGAGGAGGTTACAGTAGTT
>QEPC01007860.1:1040120-1073212 GCA_003113815.1 Sphenodon punctatus | reverse complement strand
GTCAAAGGTGGAGAAGAGGCGCCGAGGGTCCCGGGAGCAGGACTCAATGTGTGAGGCATAGTACTGCTGTCTAACAAGGGAGATAGCAGAATTGAGTGATGAGAGGCAGAATTTGAAGTGGAGGAAGTCAGCGTTGTAGTGGGATTTGCGCCAGAGGAGTTGAGCAGCCCGGGTACAGGAGTGGAGATGGCGAATGGTGGGGGTGAGCCAACGGCGAGGGTTACGAGAGCGAGCTGGGCGGGAGGATCGAGGGGCAAGAGAGTCGAGGGTGGAGGTGAGCGAGGAGTTGAGGGTGGAGATGGCAGAGTCAGGGGAGGAGGAGGAGAAGACAGAGAGGAGAAGAGGAGAGAGGGAGGAGGCAAAGTCCTGGGGGACAATGGTCTGCAGATCGCGCAAGGGACGGGGAGATGGGGAAGAGGAGGGGGAGCAGTGGAAGAGGTTGAAGGAGGCAAGGAAATGGTCAGATATGGGATGGGACTCGAAGGAGAGATCGGAAACAGAGCAGTTCCTAGAGAACACGAGATCAAGAGAGTGACCATTAGTGTGGGTAGGGGAGCTAGTCCAGAGGTGGAGATTAAAGGAGGAGGCTAAGGAGAGGAAGCGGGCAAGGAACGTTGAAGTCGCCAAAGATGAGTGTGGGGATGTCATCAGAGAGGAATAGGGTGAACCAGGACTCGAACTCGGAGAGAAAGGAGGAGAGGGAGCCGGGGGGCGGGGGGGACGGTAGATGACAGCAACACGGAGGTGGAGAGGGGAGTAGAGGCATACGGAGTGAGGGGAAGGAGAGAGAGGTGGGAGGGGTTTAGCCAAACATTTAATGATTGTCCTAAATTGAAAGATGACGACATGATTTGGGTTGCATGAACTGTTCCGTGAAGATTATCATCATTATTATTATTAGCAAGCATTTATATAGCGCCAACAATGTACCTGGCGCTTTACAAAGTAATGGAATAGACACGGTCTCTGCCCTAGGGCTTACAGTCTGAAACACAGAAGGGGGCGAGGGGAGACGAAGGAAGGGAAACAGAGGGAGAGACAGGGTGTAACATTCACAAAAATGCGAGGTCTCAGGTGCACGTGCTTGGCTTGGTTACATCAAGAATGATGGCTGGCTGGTCCATGTGGTGAGGATATGAGTACACAAATCTCAGGTAACAGATTGTACTGGATGGTAGGTATCAGCAGGAGTTAGGAGGGGAGCAAGGAGTCGGGGAGGACAGAGCGGAAGAGGTGAGTCCTGAGGAGGGATTTGAAGGTACAAAGGGAGGGGGCGAGGCGGATGTGGGCAGGTAGGGAATTCCAGGTGTGGGGGGCAGCTAGGGAGAAGGAACGAAGGCGGTTAGGGGAGGCGTGGGAGGGCGAGAGAGGGGGAAGAGGAGGAGCGGAGTTCACGGACTGGAGTACAGAGGGAAATTAGCGCAGAGAGGTAGGGGGGAGCAAGATTGGAGGGGGTCAAGGGAGGAGTAAGTGGAGAGGAAGTTGAGGGAGTGGGAGTAGACAACATATTCAAAAAGCTTGGAAGCAAAAGGAAGGAGTGAGACAGGATGGTAACTAGAAGGGTCAGAGGGGTCAAGAGTGGACTTTTTGAGGATAGGAGAGACAGTGGCATGCTTGAAGGCGGAGGGGAAGGAACCAGTAGAGAGGGAGAAATTGATGATGTGCAGGAGGGAAGGGGTGACAGTGGAAGCAGTGGAGGTCAGGAGGCGGGAGGGGATGGGGCCAAGTGGAAGGGTTGGAGGAGGAGATTTCCTCAAGGGAGGTGGGAGGGAAGGAGAACAGGAAAGAAGGAGGGGGAGGAGGGAGAGGGGAAGGAGTAGGAAGAGGAGAGGGAATCGATGTCAAGGTGGATCTTGTCTACCTTGGAGGTGAAGAAAGAAGCAAGATCCTGCGCAGAAAGGGAAGAGGGAGGATTGTAAGCCCTAGGGGCAGGGACCGTGTCTATTTTATTACTTTGTAAAGTGCCAGGTACACTGCTGGCGCTATATAAATGTTTGTTAATAATAATAATAAGGAGGAGGACAGTGGGGCTTGAGGAGGGAGTCAAAGGTGGAGAAGAGGTGGCGAGGGTCCCGAGAACAAGGTCTCAGTGCGGAAGGCATAGTGATGCTGTCTAGCAAGGGAGATAGCAGAAGTAAGGGAGGAGAGAGAGAATTTGAAGTGAAGGAAGTCAGCATGAGAGTGGGATTTGCATCAGAGGCATTCAGCAGCACGAGTGCAGGAGCGGAGGTGGCGGATGCTGGGAGTGATGCTCTATTAAGATGACTTGGATTAAGCTTGAAAGAAAATCATTTCTCTTGCCAAAACCATTATATATTTTATTTATTTATTTATTTATTTATTTAAAATTTATATCCCGCCCCTCCTGCCCTCAGGGCAGCCCGGGACGGCGAACAACATTCGATAAAAATATAATTTTTTTAAAAAACAACTTAAAATTACAATATGTGGGGGGAAACCCCACCCCAACCCTTACCCCTCGCCAAAAGCCTGACGGAACAGCCAGATCTTACATACACGCCGAAACAGCAGGAGAGTGGGAGCCAACCGAGCCTCCTCCGGGAGCGAATTCCACAGCACAGGGGCGGCCACCGAAAAAGATCTAACATCGGTGGCCACCCACCTCGCCCGGGGAACCTCCAAAAAGGCTCCCACGGACGATCTCAAGGGGCACATGGGGAGTGAGGCAGTCCTACAGATAATCAAGGCCCAAGCCGTGAAGGGCTTTAAAGGTTAAATTTTTGAGGGGTCTAATAGTTTTCAATTGAAAGTGGTTGTAGTAAGTCTCCCTCCACCCTTTGTGTTGTGTATTTGAGTTTCCTTGTGCTGAATCCCATGACTCATTTTGATAGGCCCTCTTATTAGGCGAACACCTGGGCCTTTCAAGTGGATCCAGTAGGGGTTCATGGTCCTAGTAAATCAGTCACTTTCCTGAAGGTGCACCTTTGTGCAGAGCAAATTCTTTCCAAGCATTTCAGTACACACAAGCATGCATTAAAATCGCTAGAACAGGTTTCAGTTATGCCTTTAGTTATTTTTTTATATTTCTCTGACTAACCATATCTTATGGAATGTGGCTTATTTTTGTTATCAGCAAATTTAGCTAAATATAAATTAAAACAGAGTACTTTAATCCTGAGATAAGGTCTGCACAAAGAAGTGCATAAAAACAACATAAGGTGTGAATAAAACTTGATCTTAGTTTAGTTTAGTTTATTGCCGGCACTGGCTCTCGCCATGGCCCAAATGACATACAGACAAACAAACAAAAATAACAACTACTTGCAAGGCATAAAATATATGATACAAAATACGTACAAAAATACACCCTCAGGGTATCTTATTAAAATAAAATTACTTGGTCAACATGTCACACTAGAAATAACAAGGCCAAGTATCGTTTTGATCAATCCAAATGCCAAACCTTCCCTAATATAGGGCAAAATCCCTGATATAGGGCAAATGTCTGACTAAACATGGCTTGATCTACCACAAAGGTAGCTACAGATAAGCTTGTCCCCTGGGAAATAGGAAACAGATTGCTTTCTTCCCCATTCCAGGGTCAGCCAAGGCTATGCTTCAAATTAGTTATACCTTTAGACCCAGGATCCCCAACTCATTGTTAACCCACTGGTGAAATCATGATCTAGTTAGTTTAATGCTGGCTTGTATGTACTGTGGGCCTTTCCTAAGAATAGGAGTCTTCGGAGAAAACTATGAAGATCCCTTCATAGACTATTAATCTGTGTTCATACTTTTTATATCTGCTGTTGATGTACTTCATTTTTATTTCTTTATATAGGTGTGAACAGGAAGATATTGAACTGAAGCACAACTCCACATTAAAACAGTTAATGAGGGAATTTAACACTCAGCTGGCGCAAAAGGAACGTGAATTGGAAACAGCTGTACAAGAAACTATTAGTAAGTGGAAATAATTTAGTGCTAACCTATATGTACTTGATACTTCTATATTTTTGCTTGTAAAGCGAGAGAGCCAATATTTCAGGTCTTCTCTTGTGGGTTTAATTTCATAGGCAACTTCAAAGGGACGAACAGTCATAGAAACAGGGAGCAGTCAGCATTTCTGTGCAGTTAGGTCTTTGGTTCTCTAGACTGTGGAGGAAAATTAACGTAGAAGAAACATGTGCTTTAAAGGATTGCACTTGTGCAGCTGCTCTTCCTTCCACCTAGTGATTGGAAACCTCAGTGGGTCTCTCTTCCTACAGTGTATGCCCATGTGTAAACACTTAGGCCGCATTCACATCTGCGGTGATGACAGAGAGAGCGGCAAGGGAAGACGCGGCAGTGGGGAGGAGCCGGATGACAGGAAAAGGGCCGGTGGAAACGGGGATCGGCCATGGCTTCTCTCGCACATGTCAGGGCGCAAAATCCTGCCCTGACATGTGCAAGAGGAGCCATGGCAGATCCCCATTTGCACCGGATCTTTTCCCGTCATCCCGTTCCTCCCCACTGCCGCGTCTTCCCTTGCTGCTCTCTCTGCCGCCACTGCCCCCGCAGATGTGAATGCAGCCTTAATTTACACATAGATCAGTAACTTTACAGGTAAATGATAGGGATGAGATGAGTTGCATGAGTACAAGTACAAGAACATGGTTTAGCTTGTAATTTTTGTAGTTTAAAAGTTTTGTTAAAGGTTATTTATGTATTTAAGGAAAGTTTTAGATAAATGCAGTTCTTGAGGTTCTAATCGTTACCCTAGAGGGCAGCTGTGTTCAAAAGAAAAAAAATAACAATATTCATTGGATTAGTTGTACTGTACTTTCTAAACCATGCCCTGTAAATTCTATTCCTGGGGGCTGCTCTAGGTTGTGCCAGTTGGCACCGGTCTGTAAAGAACCGTATGTCTTCTGTATGGGACTTCAGCACTGTACGTTCCAGTCACAAGCACCCTTGCACCACAGGGTTTTAGGAAGGGAGGTATAAAACCCTGGTTTGTGCCCACTGGAAGTAATTGTACTTCAGACCTTTGGATTCCAGTTTGGTTCTCTCTGTGCTTCAGCAAAACAAGGGAAAGAAATTGCCACCATTTGACAATTTGAAATATATCAGGCCATCAATACGACTTGCTAGACTATGCATGATTTTGTATTCTTAGGGCGTTTGCACCCACCCACTTCTGCTTGCACAATTTTCCTCAAGTCTTAACTTTTTAATCTTGTTCATAGGGTGATATTGATTTTTTATACTTAAAATAAAGCAAAGCTCTCCAATCAACTGATCCTACTTAATTTTTTTAAATAGGTAAAGCTCAGGAGGTGGAAGCAGAACTGATAGAAACCCATCATGCAGAGGCAACTCAGTTACACAAGATAATTGTGGGAAAAGATGATGATCTGAAAAGGACTGTGAAAAAGTATGAAGAAATCCTTGAGGTATCTCTGTTTAAAGTAATCACATTTTAATGTCATTCAGTATTATTATTTTCATGAAAGGAACCCTGCTGTTGATCACAACCTTCTAAAGAGGAACAGTTAAGCCCCTGCAGACGTAGGATCCAGCCACTTGCATTACTTGAAGCTCATGAAATCCAGCACAGCAGATGACATTGATTGGCCTGAGCTGCACTGAATCCAGGGTGGGGAGTTTGGTTCCCTGTAAGCAGTGAGCATGTGGCATGGTGGTCTTATTAGATGTGGGCTGCAACCTGACAGTCCTTTACAAAAGGGGAAAAGGCAAGCAGACTGACTTCAGGCTAAATCAGTTTAACATGAGGTCTAACCATAAACCTGATGGGGATGGGAGTAAGGATAGTAAAGTGGTACCCTGATAAAAGGGAAAAGGAAAAAAGTAGGATTTAAAACATGTTTTAAAGCCTGTCCCCCCACCACCACCCCACCCCCTTTCCTTCTTTCAGGATGCACCAGTGGTCCACTTTACCTTCCCCCACACCCCATCCTAGGCTATTGAGTTAGTCCATGTTAACCTTGCGTATTATAAGGTAAAGGGACAGAAATAGAGCTGTGAATGGGGTCAAGTATTTGTATCCGTGGTCATTTATTTGTATCTATCTTTGCCTGTGTTCGGTGCGTTTTCCCCACTGTTGCCAATGCAGTGAACATAGATCTTGGAAAATGGATTATTTTGGCACAGAAGTGAAGTGAGTTTGACAGGCCTATAAGGAAAGGAAAATGCAGTAAATAAGTGCTGTTAAGTCTGCTGCCAATTATAAAAAGGGGACACTGCTTGGGGAAAGGTGGAGAATATGTCTAGCTTAGTGGTTAGGTTGTTAGCTTCGGGAGGGTGGAACAGGACATGGATCTGGCTCAGGGGCATCACTGGCTTGAGGGAGAGGGAGATATGCCGGTGGCTTAGGAGACAGGAGAATGGAATGTTGGGCTGGCTTGAGTGGGGGGTTGCTGACTTGCATTTTGGGAGTGGTCACTGGCTTGGAGGAGAATGGGTCATGAGACTAGGCTCGGGGGTGTTGTTGGCTTGGGGAGTGGGAAAGGGACATGGGCCTGGCTTGGGGAGGGGGAATGAGGCATGGTTCTGGTTTGGGGATGGTTTCTGACTCAGAGGGGAGTCATTAGCTTGTAGAAAGTGGGATCCCTAGGTGGGATGGGGCTGGTTTGGGGTGGGCAGTCACTGGCTTGCAGAAGTAGGGAATGAAACTCCCAAAGAACTCACAGTTTCTCCTTGGCTGGGCTCTGCTGGGCTGGGCCTGGCTGCAGTGCTTGAGACTGCAGTTCTGAGACAGCGGCACCTCTCTTGCAAGTGGGGAGGGCTCACTACAGGCTCCCCAAACTGGCAGCTAAGTTAAGTGTCAGAGCAGTGCAAATCTAAACTGGGTATGTGTTGCAGTTTGGGGGGGTCTAGTTCAAGAGCTCAGATATTACATTTTCTAGAAAACGTTGGGTTCACTTGAAACCCGAATACATAGATCTAGTATTCATATTTCAAATAAATGCAAAAAAAGTCTTTTTTTTTGCCTTTTTAAATATTTTGTCAGAACCCCAGACAGAAGTAGTACTCTAGTTGTGGCAGGCAGTAACAAACTGAACCAGACTGAGGACTTCTATCCCTCCACCCCCCCTCCATCCCCTTCTGTCCAAGCTTGCCTCATCAACTGTCTCTCTGATATCTCCGCCTAGATGTCCCAACGTCAGCTCAAGCTCAACATGGCTAAGACTGAACTCCTTATCTTTCCTCCCTTCCCCTCCTCCCCCTCTTCACTGTCCATCCTCATTGATGGAATCACCATCCGTCCTGTTCCCCAAGCCCGTAGCTTGGGCTTCATCTTCGATACTCACCTTTCCTTTAAACCTTACATCGACGCCATCGCCAAGTCCTGTCGCTTTGCCCTCCATAACATTGCTCGGATTCGCCCCTTTCTCTCATGTCTCCTCAGCCAAAACCCTTGATCACGCCATGGTCATCTCCCGCCTTGACTACTGCAACCTCCTCCTTACTGGTCTCCCCCACTCTCATATGTCCCCCCTTATTTCCATCCAAAACTCCGCTGCTAGGGTCATCCACTCAGCTCGTCGCTTCGACCACGTGCAGCCTCTCCTTTCTTCGCTTCACTGGCTCCCCCTCCCCCAACGCATCCTTCACAAACTCTTGGTACTTACCTACAAAACCCTCTACAATCTGCCCCCGCCACCTCTCGGCCCTCATCTCCTTACACACTCCTGCACGCACTCTCAGTTCCTCCTCTGTCAACTCCCTCATCTCCCCTGCTCCCCTAACCACCTTCACCCCTTCTCCCTAGCTGCCCCTCATGGCTGGAACTCCCTCCCTGCCCACATCCGCCTCGCCCCCTCCTTCCGTTCCTTCAGATCCCTCCTTAAAACCCACCTCTTCCTCGCCGCCTTCCCCGACGCCTGCTAGTA
The DNA here is from genome assembly GCA_003113815.1 of Sphenodon punctatus. Taxonomy (NCBI): domain Eukaryota; kingdom Metazoa; phylum Chordata; class Lepidosauria; order Sphenodontia; family Sphenodontidae; genus Sphenodon; species Sphenodon punctatus. The sequence goes on along the minus strand of QEPC01007860.1, from coordinate 1,065,356 downwards.
CTCCCCTCTCAGCACTCACTGTCCGCCTAACTGCTACCAAGCCAAGCACCTGCACCTGAGACTCCGCATCCACTTGAATGTTTTTATCCCTTGTCTTTCTGCCCTGTCTCCGCTCAATCCTCCGTGTGGGTTGATCTGCGGTTGGACCGCCGGCAGGCAGAAGCCGAAGATATCCAATGCGCATGCGCCGCGGGGTCAGCCCCTCCCTCGCCAGTCTTTCTTCTGCCTTCGGGTTGCACGGAGGTGATTACAATAGGGAAACTGAAAGACAAACAGAAAAAGAAATCAAAACGAAAGACTTGCCAGGCAGAGGGGGTTTCCTAACACCATCTGCCTCCCCGATAGAGGGGCCGGATAGTCTCAAATTCTCAGGAGAAGGGATCCTCAGGACTCACAAGCGGTGAGTTAGCGGGGCAAGCGAGCGGGGCCAGACGGGCAGCACCACCCAGCAAGGACAGCGCAGCAAGCCCGGGTCAGTTCCCTCGCAAGGTGCCTGGGAACGGGGGATCCGGGGGGGATTAGAGATAGGGTAGAGAACCCCCGGAGGTGAGGACTTACCACCAACCCCCCACTCTAGGAAACCACACCACAAGGTGGGAGCGCTTTCCACGCCACAGCACAAGGGCAGCCCAGGTGAAGGGCGGGAAAGAGCCCGGGACAGCAGCCGCGCAAGGCCTGAGTCCCGCTGCGGGGAGCGGGACCTATAGGCACTGCAGAATGGCAATGGGCCAAGCAGCAGCTGGAGAGCTGCAGCAACAAGAAGAGATCACGCAAGTATCCATGGCCACTATGGCCACAACTATGGAAAAGATTTTAAAATCTATGGATAAGCTGTGTGAATTACAGGAGCAGGGACTCCCCAGACCAGCCAACCTCTTACCCAAAGGAAAGGGAAAAAAGGCAGAAAAAAGGGCCTCTGCAGTGGCCAAGGTCTCTACAAAAAAGGCTTGCAAAAGATGCAAAGGGCCACAAGAGGGAGCCATAGAACACTGTTCTCCTCAGGCCTCAGGAGAAAGTTCTGAGGGGGAGCAACCCAGAAAAGGGAGGGAAATGTTGCAGACGATCCTCTCCTCAGCCTCTAGGCAGGACTCAGAACAAGAGAGTGATGAGACAGGCCCCTCGGGCTCCCAGGACACTGTACCAGATCCCAGAGACAGGGACAGGCAGTTTCCGATCGCATACAGGAACTCCCTTCTCTCCCAAGTAAGAGAGACTCTAGACCTGAGAGAAAAACAGGTGCAGGGAGACTCCTTAGGCGCTTTCTGCGCTTGAAGCAAAGCAGCCTTAAAATGTGGGAGCCAGCTGCCTGAAGAGGCAAAAATGATCTCCAGATATTTAAGCAGACGTACCAGTTCAATTCTCACATCGTCAATAAACCAGCGATGTTGGATGTTAGACCTACCAGCTACTAGGACCTTGGTTTTCTCATTTATACACAGATTTTCTTGTCTACAATACTGGACAAACCTCTGCATACTCCGCCTCAGGCCCACCAGAGACACAGATAACAAAAAGTGTCATCAGCGTAAAGCAACAGAAATAGCTTCCTCACCCTCAACTTTGGTGCATGAAAATTGTCCCTAGCCATGAATGGTATTGGGTCTGGAGGGCGATGTCCTCATTATCGACCCTTTCCTGTTGGGACTTAGTCTTGTGTATAAAATGAGGGACCTAGGTATGCCTGGTCCCTCGGGAAATATTACTTTTCTGGTACTAATATCTGGGTTATATAAACTACTTGTGTGTGCGATGTTTAGTATGTACATGATTATTGTACGAAGGAAGTATTTCCTGATTTATTTATTAGTTCTTTATGTGTATTACTTGTTGATTATTTTATTTTATTGTGCTCTGCAATGACTTCGGTCACGCAGTAATAAAGTTTATTCTATATGAATGGTATTGGGTCATGGATATAAAAATTAAAAAGGGGCGGGGCTAACAAACAGTCTTGGCGAACACCTCTTTCCACTGAAATAGCCTTAGAAAGAGGGCTACCAGGGGCAGGACGAACCTGCGTAGTAGTATTATCATGCAGTTTCATTATCAAAAAGAGCAGGTGACCATCTATAGTTGTGTCCCTGAGTTTCATCCAGAAGCGCTCTCTGTCGATGGTATCGAAAGCAGCCCGTAAGTCCACAAAGCAGCAGTACAAAGAAGATTTTGACTGGGCTAGGGCATATTTCATAAACAGCAGCTTGAGGACAAACACATGGTCTATAGTTGACTGTCTAAATCCCGCCTGCTCAAGATGAATGACGTTCTCGTCAAGCCATCCCCGAAATTTGCCCTGTAAAATTTTTGCATATAATTTGCCAGTGATGGATAAAAGGCTAATAGGCCTATAGTTGGCAGGGTCCAAGGGGTCCCCCTTCTTAAAGATGTGGACCACTATGCTTTGTAACCAATGCTTAGGGATCTTACCGGAGGAATTAATTGTTGAGAATAGCGGAACAAGCATATTGGCCCACCACTCGGGTTTGAACCTTAGGAATTCAGGGAGGATAAAGTCAATTTCCGGTGCCTTACCCTCCTTAAGTGATCTAATTAACTCCATTACATCCCTTACAGTGACCGGAGGCCACCCCTGAAACCTATTCCCTGGGTGAAGTTCTGTTGAAATGCGTGGGGAATAAGGACCTATAAACAGCCCTGTAAAATGAGTCTGCGACTTAGATAACGAGGGCATAGACTCCTGATTCAACTTCTTGGAACCTAAGGTTCCAGCTATGAGAACCCAAAATTTCTCCCCATATCTCTGCATACTCCTCCGGCTGGGTAGTTCCACCGTTGACCGCCAGGAGGCAGATGAGCTTTTTTCTTTTCTGCGCCTGCGTCACGGTGCTACCCGGCTCCAGTCCTTCATCTGCCTCTGGACCGTCGGGAGGCTTCTAGGAATCCGCATGTCCCTACAAATAAGAAAAAAGCAGATAGAGGAAAAATAAACAGTGAAAATAGAAAGCCTAGGAGAAGGCTTCGGCGGGGCAATTGGGGAGGCGAATCCGGACACTGTCACGGCTCGCCAGATAGGCCGGTAAGAAAATCTCTAACTTTTCCCCGCTGGCTCCCTCGCACAGCGCCGGGGAGCAGGGGAGGCTGCAATTAATCCCCGTTTAGAGGGGATTGCTCTCCGCGGCACTCCCCCCGCCTCAGGCCGGGACCAACCCGCTTGGACCCGTGCCAGCTGTACCGAGACCCAGCCATGAGTTCAACAGGGGATTTTACCACCCCCTCCTATCCCCACGAGCGGGGCAAGGGCTACGGGCTCGGAGCAAAGAGAGCAGGGGGACCAGACCCCTTCCCTAGCCTCCATAGCAAAGACTATGGAAGAGATGATGGGGGTGATTAAAAACTTGACCCACCCTGGAAAGAAGGGGAAACGAAAGAGAGAGTCCCCCACGAGGGGCCCCTCCCCCAAGACACCAAGAGCAGGGAAAGCTCCCAGGCAGGGAAAAAAGAAAGCTAAATCCCCACTAGGGGGAGCCGGCCTGCAATACTTGCTATCCCCTCAGGGCTCTGAGGAAGAGGATTGCCAGGCAGAGGACAGGCAGGCAAACATTAATCAGACAACGTCTGAATCTGAATCAGGCTCTTCACAGGAGAGCGCTGAACTAGAAGAAGGGAAATGCTCTGACACCCTCCCCTCAGACCCCAGAGAAAGGGACAGGCAATTCCCTAACCAGTATAGGGAAGAGCTGCTGGGGCACGTCATTAAGACTCTCAAACTTAAGGAGAGAGCGACTAAGGGGGAGTCATCAGACTCAGAGGAGGAGGAAACCAGGGATTACATTCCCTCGGTACATGGCAGGGATCAGGGCTTACCATTAGACAGAGCATTTGAGAAGATTGTATTAGAAGAATGGAAGTACCCTGATAAATCACACAAAATGCCCAGAACTCAGGACTCTCTGTACGCATTTTCTAGGAGGAAAGAACCTCTCTTTAAGAGCCCGAAGATTGATGCGGCTGCTGCCTCGCTAGCGAGACAAACTGTATTCCCAACCGAAGGGGATTGTCATCCTCGGGACACCACTGACAGGGGGGTGGACTCGGCCCTCAAGAGAGCGGCAGACTCCACAGCAGCATCCCTAAAAATTAACATTGTAGCTTCTTATGTTTCTAGAGCCCTGTTAGCATGGATGAGGGAAGCTCAGGACCCTGAGCTACCTGAAAAAAGAGCAAAAAAGCTGTCATCCTGCATCTGCATGGCCACGGCCTTCTTAGCAGACGCAACTACAGATGCCCTAACCTGGTCCACCAGGGCTATGGCAAACGACATAGCGGCCAGACGACGTGTCTGGTTACGCTCCTGGCAAGGGGATGCCACTGCCAAGAACCTTCTCACAGCAGCACCCTACAAGGGGTCCAAACTCTTCGGAGTGTGCCTAGAAAAAGTACTGGAGGAGGCCAACTCCAAGGATAAAGCTAAAACCCTTCAACAAGTGGCACCAAAGAAGGGATTTTTTCGTGGCTACCCCTTCAGATTTAGGGGCTTCGGAGGCACCTCAAGAAGAGCACACAGCCAAAACCACAGAGATTTCTCCACCGGCTTCTCCTTCAGAGGAAGGGGTTCGAGACCCGGGAGATTCGACAAAAGAAGACAAAGAGGTTTCGGATCCGGCCACCACAAACAGGACGCATGACTATGCATCCCAGGAGGTAGGAGGAAGGCTACAACTATTCAAAGACAGATGGGGAGCCTCGATCTCAGATGCCTGGGTCCTTTCCTCAATATCGGAAGGCTACAAGATAGAGCTGGAACGTACTCCCAGACAAAGATTCATTCCGTCCCCAGTCCTCAAAGACCTACAAAAACACACGGCTATGACAAACGAAATCAAAAGATTACAAGTCATCCGAGCAATAGAAAAGGTACCAGAACAGGATCGTTCCTCAGGCATCTATTCCATCATATTCCTGGTCTCCAAGAAGGTCGGGAAATGGAGAGCTGTTCTGGACCTCAAATCACTGAACAAATTTGTAAAGACACGCAAATTCAAGATGGAGACGGCAATGTCAGTGTGCCACACCCTGCAGAAAGGAGACTGGATGACGTCTTTAGACCTGAAGGAAGCCTATCTGCACATACCAATATGGAAACCACACAGAAAATGGATCAGATTTGCCTACGACAAACAGCACTGGCAATTCAGAGCTCTACCCTTCGGCCTATCCTCAGCACCCAGGACGTTCACAAAAATCTTGGCACCACTGATAGCCAACCTACGCAGCAGGGGCATTCACATTTATGCGTATCTGGACGACCTTTTGATCAGGAGCAACTCCCCCGACAGAGCGAAGGAACATCTGAACACAACGATTCAGTACCTAGAGAGGCACGGATTCCTCATAAACAGGGAGAAGAGCCATCTGATCCCTACACAGACATTAGAACACCTAGGAATCCTAATAGATACCTCCTTAGACCTCGCATTCGTCCCAACAGACAGACAACAAAAGATCCAACAACGAATCAGACTCCTCAAACGTCAAAAACGCATGAGACTCAAACCACTAGCGAGCCTATTAGGACTCCTAGTATCCTGCATAGGACAAGTGACATGGGGTCGCTACAACCTTCGTCCCTTGCAGAGGTGGCTAAGGAGTTTTCAAAGAGAGCTCACGCTAGGACTTAATCCGTGGGTCACCATACCACGGGAATTAAAAGACTCAATGTCCTGGTGGTTAAAACCAAAAACCTTCCTAGAAGGGGTACCACTATCAGAACCAACGAGAGTAGTGGTAACAACAGATGCCTGCCTCATGGGCTGGGGAGGACACTCAGGGACCCACACCACCCAGGGCCTCTGGTCCAAGAGAGATGCGACAAAGAGGATAAACGTCCTCGAACTGAAGGCCATACAACTGACACTACAACACCTGCATCCAACCTTTACCTCACACCACTTCCTGGTATACACAGACAACGTGATGGCAAAAGCCTACGTCAATCATCAGGGGGGATCGAGATCGAGGGACTTATTTCAGGAAGCAACAAAATTGTTCTCGTGGGTCCAGATACACCTATCATCACTGAAAGCTCTCCACATCAAGGGCCAGGACAACACACGCGCAGATTGGCTGAGCCGACAGACCATCGACCTACACGAATGGTCACTGGACAGGTCAGTGTTCCAACACCTAGTGACATGGGTGGGTCTACCTCTGATGGACCTATTCGCCACCAGGAAAAATACACAGGTTCCCCGCTTCATCTCACGCCACCGGTGCAGAGAGGCGGAAGGAACGGATGCACTGAACTGCCCATGGCCCAGGAGGCTCCTATACGCATTTCCCCCCATTCCACTCATTCATAAGACAATATCCAAGGCAATCAGAGAGAATTCACACCTACTCCTGATAACACCATGGTGGCCAAGGAGACCATGGTTCTCAGAACTAATAGAAAGAAGCAAAGCCCAATATCAAAGACTACCGATTACACCAACCCTGCTAACTCAGGGACCGATAACTTGCTCAGAGATACACACACTAAATCTGACAGCATGGAACTTGAACAATCCACGCTGAGAGTGAGAGGATATTCAGAGGCGGTACTGAATACAATACAGCTTTCCAGGAGACCCGCCACCAGGAGAAGCTACAGAGCTACCTGGAGAATTTTCGCAGAATGGTCGAATCGTCGAAATCAAGACCCGACCAAGACAGGAGTAGTACAAGTCCTCGAGTTCTTACAAATGGGACTGGATAAAGGACTTAAGGCAAACACACTGGCCAGACAAACGGCGGCCATAGACTCCGTTCTTAGAGCAGTAACCAAAGAACAGTGTCAACCCACAGGAATGTTAGGAGGTTCTTAAGAGCAGCCAGAAGCTTAGCCCCCCGGTGGTACACAGGGTTCCCTCGTGGGACCTCAACCTGGTCCTGGAAGCCCTCACCAAACCCCCATTTGAACCTCTAAAACACATATCCCTTTACTTTCTAACCTTAAAAGTTGTTTTCCTCGTAGCAGTCACATCAGCGAGAAGGGTATCAGAACTGGGAGCCCTGTCCATGGAGGACAACTTCTGTATCTTTCAGAAGGATTCAGTCACCCTAAGGCTAGACGAAGCCTTCATTCCCAAGGTAAATTCCCTTTTCCATAGGTCACAGGAGGTCATCTTACCCTCCTTTTGCCCCAATCCGGTACACCCAAAAGAAAAGGTCTGGCATAAGCTAGATGTAAGGAGGGCACTAAAGATTTATTTATCCAGGACTAAGGGATTCAGACTGTCCACAGCCTTGTTTATAAACATCAGACAAGGTCTCCAGGGTAGGAAAGCTACAAAGACTTTAATCTCTAAATGGCTAAAGCAGAGTATCTCTGAAGCCTACAAAGCGAAGGGTAAGGTCAGATTTGGGCACATTCTGTAAGGAGCGCAGCCACATCATACGCGTTCAAAGCAAGGGCCTCATACGAAGAGATATGCAGAGCAGCCACCTGGGCTTCTGTACATACCTTCGTGAGGCATTACAAAATTAATACCTTGCACTCTGCAGAGGCTGCGTTTGGCAGAAGGGTGCTACAAGCGGTACTGGACACCCCCAGTGCTGCTGGCTCCCACCCTTAAAAATTGGGACAGATTGCTTGGGTACGTCCCAGCCGGAGGAGTATGCAGAGATATGGGGAGAAAAGAGAATTTGTCACCTACCTTCGATGAATTCTTTTCTCACATATCCTCTGCATACTCCTCCGTCCCTCCCTGCCAAGCAACATTGTTAGTAATGGGGTGTGGAACAAACCTGAGTAATAGTGAGTTAGGCGCTCAACTGAAACCTACTTCAAGTTCTCTTGTTAGATTACATAGTTAAAAGTTGGACAAGTTATTATAAAGGGGGTTACCCTTGTTATCAGTTTTCCAAGTTATATTCAATAAGTAGGACAGGTTCGGCTTGCAAACGGACTGGAGCCGGGTAGCACCGTGACGCAGGCGCAGAAAAGAAAAAAGCTCATCTGCCTCCTGGCAGTCAACGGTGGAACTACCCAGCCGGAGGAGTATGCAGAGGATATGTGAGAAAAGAATTCACCGAAGGTAGGTGACCAATTCTCTTTTCCTACCATCTTTTGCCTTAACCACTTCATGTAACAACAACCATTTGGCCTTGTAGTATTCTAACTTTTACTTTCTCAGTAAATGCCGATAGGCATTCTTTTCAGAACTTACACCAATCCTATTATCCCTTGAGGGCACCTGTTTAATCTGCCTAAGAGAACGACAAAGAGCTTTCCTTGCTTGAAGACAGGTAACATCAAACCAACCCCCCTGGCACTTAGGGTTAGGGATAACCCTACTTGGTGCGTTAAAGGACAAAATCTGCGAAAGCATCTCTGACATGGCCTCAAAGGTTGCCACAGCTCCCCTGGGAGAGCAGAAAATTTGATCACTTAAGGCCAGGACTGCCTCCGATTCCATAAACTCTAAGCATACGTACAACCAGGGTGCATTTTTTACGGACCAAACCCAAAGACTCCATCCCTTGGAACTGATCACTACACGGAGGATGAAAAACGCCCGCATCCAGAAAAAAACCCTCTAATCCTTAAAGCCAACGGGGAGTGCTCTGTCTCTACAGTAGCTAATACTCTTAGTTCAAGAGCGTCGGACAAAAAACGTTCTTGTGTCAAAAAATAGTCAATCACGCTAGCTCCTAACCTTGAGAAAAAAGTAAAATCACCCTCCAGGTCCCCCGGTAGCACTCCATTCAAAATTACCAAATCCAATTCATTTTGAAATTGGTGAAAAATAGGGGCCCTGGAGCAAGTTATCCTATCCCTCGATTGAACGGTGGAATTATAGTATCCTCTAAGCACAGGGAGCTCCCATCTGCCGCTGGGTTGCCTACTCAGGTATTCAAGTCCCCACCCAGGATCAACATAACCCCAGGGAATCTTTTATAGGCATCCAGAATAGCTTTCCCCATCAACTCCCAGATATCTGCAGTATAAGAAAGGGAAGAAGAAGGGGGTACATACACATTAGCCACTAATATCTCCTTCCCTATTTGCGTCGAACAGTGCCAAAGGGCAAATTGGGACTCAAATGATTTTAGCAAATTGACTTTCGCAAATACCAATTTACGGAGTAAAAGGGCTAAACCTCCACTAAGTCTCCCTTTGGACTTGAAAGACCTTGCATGTGATACGTGTACCTGAAAACCACAACAGGAAATGGGTTTATTAGACCATGTTTCCTGCAGAAGGGAAATGTCGCAGGTCCTGGCCAGGAACTTAAGTCCAGACCCTGCTGGCGCTCCTTCCAACCTGCCTCATTCCAGCTTATAATTCTCAAGGTGCTCGTATCACTTCCGGTCAGTCAATTAGCCTGTGAAATAAATAAATCTACAGGCTCTATAGATTCTGGGTCAACTCTATCCCGAACAAGTTGCCTTTGCTCTTGGGGGACAACCCGAGGGGCTTGTACCAACACATTTACTTCTAAGGGGACAGCTGATCCCAAAAGCCCATCACTCTGGACTAAATCTCTCTGGACTAAGCCAGATATATCCTGTGGAAGGCCTTCACATTGGACTGCTCCCCTCGCCCCCACACCCACTCCACTAGCCCCAATATTATTAAGTGGTGCCATTGCGGGGTAGAGGAGAAGCATCTTCCCAGCACCAGAGTTAAGGCTGGTAAAAGGGGATCTTTTTGAGCAGTAGTAGAGGTTTGCTATAGACCTCCAGGTTCAGATTTGAACATGGACATAGACTTATTTAATATTAATAAAGAAATACTCCTGGGGACTCTGTGATCATGGGAGACTTTAATTTTCCAGATATCGATTGGAGAATTAATGCTACTAATAATAATAGGGCCAATTTATTCTTGGATATGATAAATGAAAATTTCTTCCTCAAATTATTAGCCAGGCAGCCAGAAGAGATGCTAGCGGCAGGTGGAGGCAGTCGCTAAGGCTGCCTTCCGCCAGTTGTATCTGGTGCATAGGCTGCGTCCGTTCGTCTCCGGCCCGGACTTGGCCTCCCTCATCCATGCCTTCGTCACCTTGAGGCTGGACTACTGCAACGCGCTCTACGTGGGGCTTCCCTTGTTCCTGGTTCGGAGGTTGCAGCTAGTGCAGAATGCGGCGGCTCGTCTCTTTATGGGGACGGGTCTTCGGGAGCACATTACACCTGTGCTCCGGACTCTGCACTAGTTGCCAATAGCATGCCGAGCTAGGTTCAAGGTTTTAGAGTTGATCTATAAGGCCCTTCACGGTCTCGGCCCCTCATACCTCAGGGATCGCCTCGCCCTCCGCGCCCCAGAGCGGCTCCTGCGGTCGGCCAGGGGTGCCTTCCTGGAGGTCCTCTGCGTAAAGCGGGGGGCCACAATGGAGAGGGCATTCTCGGTGGCCGCGCCGCGCCTTTGGAACTCCCTTCCGGAGGAAGCTCGCCTGGCCCCAAGCCTGTTGTCATTCCGGCGGTGTTGTAAAACCTGGCTGTTCGCCCAGGCCTTTGGGGTGTGGGGGAGGGTGGGTTAGGGTTTCGTTTATCTCCCCAACCCTGTCTATTGTTTTAATGTTTAAGTTGTATCCCGGGGCCCTGTTTTAAAGTATTTAACTGTTTGAGTATTTTAAATTGTTTATATGTGTTTTATACTTTTTATGATTGTTGGAAGCCGCCCCAAGCTGTTGTCAGGAGGGGCAGGGTATAAATGCAATAAATAAATAAATAAATAAATATTCTAGATTTAGGTCTAATAAATAGCAAAGATATCATAGATAACTTCGTAATTGGGGATAATCTTGGTTCTAGAGATCATGCATTAATTCAATTTAATTTTGTTAGAAGGATACTTAATAATTAAACAATAACTAAGGTTTTTGATTTTAAAAAGTCAGATTTTGGGATAGTCATCTGGGTAGACTGAGGCATGGTATTATGTGTGTCTAACTGTACACCTAAGATTGTACCTTACATACGGGGTTACTGAACTGTGTCAGCTCTACTCTGTTTATGTGGTTGTAAGATGGACCTATCTTCTGTTTCTGAAGTGGGGGAGATACGTGGTAGAGCAGAGCCTTGTTTGGTGACTGGCCCTTTTAGAGCCAACTCTGTGTCTGAGAGACACACCTGAGAGGGGCGTGGCCAAGTGGAGCCTTTGACCAATACAGAGGAAGGGGGCCTGCAGGGGAGACAGGAGCTAGGGAGCTCTGTCTCCAGACACAGTGACCAGTAGGGACTGATCAGAGTGGGAAGCTCTGTATGGACATGGCAGGGGCAAGCCAGACCATTTAAAAAAATTTATTTATTTATTTATTTTTATTTATTTATTTAATGCATTTCTATCCCATTCTTCCTGCCACAGGTAGCTCAGAGTGGCAAACAACAATAAAAATATAAAATACAAATATAATATAAATATTTTAAAACATTGAAACACAACAGGGGAAAGAACCCGACCCTCCCCACCCACCCTTTATCCCTCTCCCTCGCCAAATGCCTGGCGGAACAGCCAGGTCTTACAGCTCTTACAGAATGTCGGGAGGTCAGGGGCCAGACGGCCCCCCACCAGGAGGGAATTCCAGAGGCACGGTGCCGCCACCAAGAACACCTTGCTCTGTGTGCCCCCCCCCCAGGAAAACCAGGGGACGTCTAACACGGCGCCCCCGGACGACCGTAGGGGCCAATCCAGAACCCGGGGAGTGAGGCGATCTCGCAGGTAAGCAGGGCCCAGGCTGTGTAAGGCTTGATAGGTTAAAACCAACACGTGTCTCCAGTCTTTGTAGACTTCAAAGTCTGCTTTCAGCAACCTTGCACAGGTGGTTTAGATGTGCCTCCACGCAATGGAAGTTGCCCAGCCGCCGTTGGTAACAGGCAGCTTGCGCATACTTTTGAAAATCAGACTTGTCAAACCTCGATATTGGGGTTTGATAAATCCAGTTTTCAAAAGAATGTGTGAGCTTCCTGGCACAGCTTGTTTCCAGTGGCAGCCCGGCAACTTTTGGTGCAGGGAGGCGCGTCTAAACTCCACTCACACGAGGTTGCTGAAAGTGGACTTTGAAGTCCGCCAACATATAGGCAGGTCTAAAAGTGCCCCCAGTGAGAGAACCTGGCTAAGACTGGTAAGTACCTTGTATCTGTATACCTGATGGAGGATTGCTACACAGTATGAAAAAATGGACTTTTGGGTGCTAATTCCCTGTGTGGACCTGAGTTTTTGAAGGTCTGATCCTGAGGGGAACTACCTGGGCCAGGGCCCATCTGTTCACACATACTATGAAACAATGAGTCAGGTAGTAGTTGTACAGGCATTGCATAGGCATTCTTGATAGCGTATACTCTGCAGTACTCTAAAGCTGAAATTACAGTATAATTCATTGCTCCGATATTAAGGTAGCCCACAGACTTTTTATTAAATCACACTGACCATTTTGATTAGAAGGGTCTCGTTAGCTGTGCTTTTAGCCACTTTTTATGAGTGAAAATGAGACATGCTTTTTTTAAATTAATAATAGTTTATTGTTTCAACCAAAGGTTATAACAACATAACAGAATATATATGATAACACAGAATAGACAATAGACAACAACACAAAACTCCCACAATAAACAAATCCGAAGTGGCCATTTACAGTAAGGCAACTGCCCCCTAGCCAGACTTCGATAGAATCACAACATAACAAAACATGCTTTCAAGTAAATCCAATTAACTTTCCCTTTTAGCTGATAACTGGCGAACACAATTGAAAATGGAGTAAAAAAAACCCACCCTAAAAGTAGGATAGGGGTACCATGCTGTTTCAATATTTTCTGACTGGGTAACCTCTAGACCTTCAATAGGGTATGGAAGTAAGCCTATAAGGTTACGATGTTGATAGCCCAATGAGGTTATCCCTATTGGGAGCTTTAATCCGGGGTGGGCCGTAGCTCTTCCACGGAGTTTGAGTGCGGGAAACTCTTGACCCCTGCTTGGTTTAATTTGATCCATTTATTTTATGGCACCAACTCAGCCCAGCCCCTCAAGGCACGAAGTGGGAACAATTTGTCTATAATCCTGATATTATTAGTCTATCTGCGAACCAACAAGAAATCATTTCAAGAAGCACTACCCTGCACACGTTTACCCTGGGGCATACAAACAAGCAAACAAGGCCAGGATTGCTGGTTACGGAAAGTTAGTAACCCAAGCCAGCACCAGGCATTTGAGGCACGAGGTCGCCCCCAACTCTCTCCTGGTCAGCGTATACGAAGTCCCCCAACATTAAATTAAAATCACGAAACCTTCCTACCAAGCCAATCGGGCTTTGCTCAGAGCCAACCCTCTGGCCACAAATAACTTAAAACCCGACAGACTACTGAGGGAGATAACGAATATCGCACAATCACCAAGCGAGGACACTCAAGGCTTCAGCGTGGGCTACCACATTTGTGTCTAAAGAGGTTTTAATTTTATTGGCCAAGCTCAGGAAGCGAGCAACCTGCTGCGAGACGTACGGCAAGCGATCACCCAGCAAAAAAAACAAAAGTGATGTCTCTGGGCGGCCAGCTAGAGATGCCAGCAGTGGTGCAAGATAGACTCCCCTCAAGGTCACATAGAAGGGGCAGTACAGCAAAATATGGGCCAGAGATTCCGCTGCTCTCAGGGGGCAGCGGCATAAACGTTCTGCCAGGGGTGTGTGGTTGTATCTATCAGCCGTGACAGCAGATGGAAAAGCATTCCACCTTGCTAATAGGAGCAATCTTCTAGAGTTCAAGGAGAGCCCACCATCCAAGAAGGGCATGGGCAAGGCGGTTGCATTAGCCAGCTGTACGTAAAGGCCGATGGCTTTACAAGCTCTGAGATCAGCCCAGACCTCTTGCCATATAGAGTCCAACAACCGATCTAGAATGAGTTTCTTAGCCCCCTTAAATACCAGCTGTGTCAGGACCCCAATAGTGAAGCCCAGCTTTTTAATTTTCTCATCTACTAGACCCAACCAGGGATTCGGGGATTTGTCGGACGTGACCAACTGAGCCCATGGGGCATCCAGGTTGAAATAAAGGTGTAAATAATACGTAAGACATGCTTTTTACCATGGTTATCAACTGAAGTAACACACATTGAATAGAATTTCTTACACTGTTTATGTGAGTTTAAGAACATAAGTAGTGCCATACTGAGTCAGACCAATGGTCCATCAATCAAGCCCACCATCCTGTCTTCTGACAGTGGCCAATCTCGATCGTGTGGGAGAAGAACCAACAGTCACAATACGCAATCCATTCCCTGATGTTCCCTCCCAGCTCCCGACAGTAAGAAGTTCAAGAACTCTCCAAGAAATTATCCAGGTCTTTTTAAAATGCATGCCTTTTTTAAACCCAGCTATACTACTGGCCTTGACAACGTCCTCTGGCAACAAATTCCATAAGTTAATTATGCGTTGAGTGAAAAAGTACTTCCTTTTATTTGTTTTAAATCTGCCAGCAGCTAGTTTCATGGAGTGTCCCCTAGTTCTAGTACTATTTGAGAGGGTAAATAACCGTTCCCTATCTACTCGTTACATACCTCTCAAGATTTTATAAACCTCTATCATGTCCCCTCTCTCTGTCTTCTCTTCTCTAAGCTGAAGAGACCCAGCTTTTCAAGCCTGTCTTTGTACGGAAGCCGTTCCATACCGTTTGTCATTCTCATTACCCTTCTCTGTACCTTTTCTAGTTCAGCTATGTCTTTTTTGAGATGCGGCGACCAGAACTGCACACAATATTCCAGGTGTGGTCACACCATTGATTTGTATAGAGGCATTATGACATCCTCAGTTTTATTCTCTATCCCTTTGCGAATAACTCATAACATTCTGTTTTCTTTTTTGACTGCTGCTGCACACTGGGCTGAGGATTTCAGTGTATTGTCTGCAATTACTCCCAGATCCTTTTCCTGAGTGGTAACTCCTGGCTTAGTACCCAACATTGTGTACGCATAGTTTGGGTTATTTCTCCCTATGTGCATCACTTTGCATTTGTCCACATTAAATCTCATCTGCCATTTAGATGCCCTGATGCAGTTCTTCACAGTCTGCTCGTGTTTTAACTACCTTGAATAACTTGTTGTCATCTGCAAATTTGATCACCTCACTCTTAATGCCCTTTTCCAGATCATGAATGAATACATTAATTCAGTTTCTTACACTGTGATTTTCTTACATTGCTTATTCTTACGCTGCTTTGAAACAAACCTCTCTCAGATCTGACAAAGAAAGATTACCTGAGCAAAAGGGATTTATTTGGGTGTGCTATGAGCTAAGAGGTGAATTTCCCAAACTACTGTTGTCATCCCCTCCAGTCCTTGAAAGCTCAGGGTGACTCACAGCAACAACCAAAATTTTAAAACAAAATGCAAATTAATCGCATACATAAAATATCAAAATCCCTAGCACTTCATCCTTACCTGTCTCTCACCCAGGGGGCCCCTCCAAACCTGTACTCCTCCCACTCACAGAAGGGCCATGTTTGTTCAAAAAGCCTGCTCCACCTACCTCCCCCACAGTACAACTTTAAATAAAATCCCCAGTACAAACTCCCACCCTACTATTTAGAGCTAAAAAACTCGTTTTCTCCCTCCCATTCCCAGTCCGCTGCCTCTCATCTGGAGGGGAGTCTCTTCCACCCAGGCTAATATATACTTACCTATAGGGTTGCCATATATGCACATTTTTAGAGGGCAATTATGAGAAATATATGTTGCAGGGCTGCATTGGATCCAGTGAAACCCTGCAGCCTGTATTTCTTGTAAGTGACCTCTAAAATTGTGCATATATGGTAACCCTACCTGGCCTCTCCAGCCTTTCTCATCCTCCTGTCTCACTCTCTCACCCTTTGTCCCTTTCCCACTAGCCATCCCCCACCTGATATTTCACCATACAAAACATTAAAAATACAAATTATTTGCATAAAAACAACAGCATGGTTTATTAATTCGAAGCAAGCTCATGCTTTAATTTAGCATTGTTGAATGATGCAAACTGACTGGGTGAGTGATACGAGTGGAAATGAGCTCATGTTGACGGTGTCACTAAGTAAACATGAATAGCAAAGCCCAGCTTTTTGTAGGATTTTTTAAAATTTGCCTAAATTGTAGAATATTACAACACTACAAACAATATGTTGGTACAGGCAAAAAAAAACTTAACAAAAAGTCTGGGACATCCAGAACATTTTCTAAAATTTGGGGGAAATGAAATAACGTGTATTAGGATAGGGCTCGTGGCTTTTTGAGGACCTTGGTCTGTAGCACCGTGAAACTGGCAAGTTTCTATGCTGTTCCAATTCCAGCCACTTCATTGTATGGGTCAGGGTGGTGAGAGAGGCTCACTTTCTTCTACTTCTAAAAAGTAGAATAGCATAGGGTTATAATTAAGCCCAAGGCTGCTTTCACATGAGACAGCGTCTCCTGCAATTTTCTTGTTCCTATGATCTTCCCATGATCTTAAAATTGCACAGTTTATTTTCTGGGCACCTTTTACACATGATGTGTCTCCTGCAATTTCTTTTTTTTCATTTTTTTTTTTTTTGCCCCATTTTACTATGATGTCACTAATCACGGAATCTGCCATTCTTACAAGCACAAATTTCATGGAATACATATCTAGTTCTACATAAGTATTTTTGGAGTAACATGAGAAGGAAGTGTAGTAATAGGGCAGGGAAAAATGCATAGGATTTTGTCATTTTTAGTGTAAATTATTTTCTCAGATAAGCAGGCATGATTTTAAAAATGTGTCAGTAGCTTATAGAGCGAGACAGACAGATTGGTCTAAAACACTCTTCCATTGCTGAAGAGTCATTGGAAGAAATTCTATTGGAAGAGTGGAGTGAGTGAATAGAAATACTATGGTCAGAGTAAGTGTGAGGAAAGTAGAGATCACTTAAAAGAGAAGTCATTGTTCAACTCAATCTGTAATAAATGAGTGAGGTTGAAAGGAAGAAATGATACATCTCCTGCTCCATGAAGTTGAAAATAGATTTAAGGAAACATTCTGGGAAAATTGATTGCACTTTACCAATAAATTGGGGATGTCCACAAAATACTGCGTGTGTTTCACATGATGGTCTGATCTGTCTCTTTGTGTGACATATTCGTTTCTAACCTGCTGAAAATGATGTACGTTTTTGAAACTAGAGTTATAGTCATACTTGACAGTTCCTCAAAAGATCTGCTTTCCTGTTAAGCTTTGTCAATATTAGCTGAGAAGTTCTTGAGTTTATTGTTCCCTATGAGTTAAGCAGCTCTGCACTTAGTACAGTGGGAATCTTCGTATTAACGTTTTCCTTTCTCCATGAAGCAGAATAATATTTTGCTGACTGCTTTTGTCTAATATAGTTAGTAACGTTTATGTGTATAGACATTAACTTGAAGCATGTACATTAACACACTTTTTCATTATGAAGGCACGTGAAGAAGAAATGACAGCAAAAGTAAATGAGCTGCAAATGCAGCTGGAGAAATTGGAGCAAGAACACAGACAAAGGCTGGCAGATGAGGAAAGTTGGAAGAGTGAAGAAGTGAGTTGATTCTGATATTTATATCTTGCAACTTAAAGCATCACTTTCATATGTTTTTAATTAAGATTTTCTAGTTGCTATTAATCAAAATAGGTTCTAATTCAGATGTTCTCCAATTATGTATCAGGTTATTACTGTGCAGAACTGGCTTCTCTGAGAGAAATCTTCCACAAAGTCCTGCAGTATTTAACTGGACATTGTTCAGTTGTTTATTCCTCAATCTCATTTGTTTTAAAATATCAGGCTTAAAAGACTTGGGATGCCAGGAATTCAGTGGGTTGCCAGGGATTTAAAATAATGTGGTTTGATTGCCTGAGCTGCTGTAGGTTATGGGGGCTTTCTACCACCAACAGAGCAATCAAGAGAACTGATACTAAACTAGTTTCCATTCATGGATGAGTGGGTGCACACTTTATCTTTGCTGCACAAACATATATTGATCCTGTCAATCTACTTTGCTAATCAAAGCATAAGTATTTACTCTAGTATTAGACTGCATAGGGAAAAATTATTGTTGACGGGACAATTTTTACCTTCATTTTTCAACAGTCTACAATGCTCTTGAAGGAAGAGTAGGAGCCCGGTTAAGAGTTCTGGCTGTCTCCACAGAAGCACATATTCTGTGATCAGATGCACATATTTTATGATCAGAAAAGAAAGGGCTCCTCACCTGCAGATCATGAAGCATCTAAATGTTTTTCATACTCATTGCATGTATTTCCTAGTAGGTGCATTATAGGTGGTGTAAAGGCAGCTCTAATAGTTTAGTTGTCTAGAATTTTTGGTTCTAAATAATTCTTGTGACCCCTTTGAGAAGCTCTCACTACTGTGGTGTTTCCAGGAGTTTCTCTCTCTCCTGTGGAGGCAGGTAGTCCGTGCTGGGCTTTGCTCCTCCATCTCAGGAATTAGGCAGGATCAGGTCTGTGATTGGCTGTCAGTACCTAGGGGAGGAGCAACCCTAGCCCTGCTAGCGCAGATCCGTTCCTACCTCTGCAGGAGAAACAACAGGAGGCTTTTCTCGTCAGGGGAAAGCCAGGTCTTTTTAAAAAAAAAAAAAAAAAAAGACAGAAGAGACAACAGCTTTCCTGTGTGGCCCAGAGGAGCAGGACGCTTGCCCCAGATCTCCCCCCCCCCCCTTTTCAGGGAGGGCGGCATGGGGCTTGAGGGAGTCCCCTTCAGCGCTGGGATATCCTCTTCTAAAAGAACGCACGGGGCAGACCGCCCCAAGGGTTCCTCGCCCCCTCCTACTAAGAAGGGGCGTTGTGATGAGGGAGCTGGCAGCTGCAACCCAAAGACCTCGGAGAGACTTCGAGGCCGCAGCTACCGCGTGCAGGGCCGCTGCTTGCGATCTACCTTCACCCGCGCAATGACCCTATAGATCAAGGACCTGCGCCCACTGACTACCTCGCCGGAGCTCAAGGATGACTTGAGAAGACTGGCCTCTGCAGCTGCCTTCGTTGCAGAGGCAGCACTGGATTCAGCTCAATTTTCGGCGCGCTCTATGGCTAGCAGCGTCGCGGCATGAAGGGCGGTGTAACTGCGACCCTGGAGAGCGGACTTGCATTCCAAGATGGTGCTCATGTCAGCTCCCCTCTCAGAGGAAAAGCTGTTTATGTCCTGGTACGCATAGACAGCACGATGGCAATGGCGTTTGTGAACAGGCAAGGGGGGACTCGGTCACATTGTCTAAGGGCCAAAGCGACCCACCTGATGTCCTGGGCAGAAGCCAACGTTCGGTTCTTAATAGCCCTGCATGTCAAAGGAGAGGAGAACATTCGGGCAGACTGGCTCAGCCAACAGACGATCGACCCAGGAGAGTGGGCATTACAGCCAAGTGTTTTCTTACAGCTAACACAGAGGTGGGGCTCACCCAGCCTCGACCTGTTTGCTTCTCGCAGCAACCGCAAGGTCAACCGATTCTTCTCCAGACATCGAGACAGCCAGGCAGAGGGAACGGATGCCCTGTCCGTTCCCAGGCTGAATCAACTGCTGTACGCCTTCCCCCCGACTCTGATCCTGCGGGTCCTAAGGAAGGTCAAGTGTTGGGCCGCTCAACTCATCTTAGTTGCGCCGAACTGGCCTTGAAGGCCATGGTTTTCGG
Source organism: Sphenodon punctatus (assembly GCA_003113815.1). Classification (NCBI taxonomy): domain Eukaryota; kingdom Metazoa; phylum Chordata; class Lepidosauria; order Sphenodontia; family Sphenodontidae; genus Sphenodon; species Sphenodon punctatus. Next base: position 1,045,777 of record QEPC01007860.1, on the reverse strand, counting down.
CCATCAAGGCGCTGCAGATAGGACAGGAGTTCAGACTTACCCTGAAGGAGGATCTCCTGTCATAGGGGCCCGTTCGTCACCACAGCCTCGAGCGACTAAGTCTCGCTGCCTGGAGGTTGAGCGGGACCGGCTAAGTGTTTTCGGGTACAGCGACAGGGTGCTACAGACCCTACTAGCAGCTCGGCGGCCATCCACGAATCGAATTTATGACACTACCTGGAGAGCATTCCAGGGGTGGGCGTCAGTCCATCAGGTTCCACCCTTGGTGGCCGGGGTCCCAGAAATCTTAGCCTTTCTGCAAACAGGTTTGGACAAGGGTCTATCAACACACACCCTAAGGCGGCAGATGTCGGCACTCTCAACGGTCCTTGTGGTACCAGGTCTTGAGGCCCATCCTCATGTCCGACGATTCCTGAAGGTGGCTGCTGCCCTGAACCCAGCAAACAGGCACAGGTTCCCTTCGTGGAGACTCAATGTGGTGCTTGACGCGCTACAGGGACCACTGTTCGAGCCACTGCAGCAAGTTTCCCTGAAGGTCCTGTCGTTTAAGGTGGCTTTTCTGGTAGCGATTCCGTCAGTGAAAAGGGTCTCAGAGCTGGGAGCCCTGTCAGCAGACCCACAACTGTGCCGGTTTGATAAGGACAAGGTGTCCCTACGATTCCATCCATCCTTTGCTCCGAAAGCGAACACTGCATTCCATGGCAACCAGGACATAGAGCTGCCTTCCTTTTGCCCTAACCCCCAGCATAGCAGGGAAGTGGGTTGGCATAGGCTAGATGTCCACAGGACCCTCAAGATTTACCTGGACAGAGTTAAGGATTATAGGATAGATTCTGCCCTCTTCATAGCTTTTCAGCAGAACCAGAAAGGGAAAAAGGTGTGTTCGGCCACCCTCACTAGATGGCTAAGGGGGTGCATTGCTCTCGCATACAAGGCAAAGGGTCTTCAGGTTCCTTTGGGGATTACGGACCGCTCCCTTTGCAGTGCTGCCACTAACGCAGCCCTCTTATGGCCACACTGGATGAAATCTGCAAGGCGGCCTGTTGGTCATCCTTGCATACTTTTACCAGACATTATAGAATCAATACCTGGGCCTCGGCCCAGGTAGCCTTCGGGCGCTGCGTGCTGCAGAGGGTCCTGGCATGAGACCCGGGATTCTCCTGTGGGGCTTGGCATCCATGTTCCTGCCCGTTCGGGGGACACTGCTTAGGTATAGCCCAGCACGAACTGCCTGCCTCCACTGGAGAGAGAGAGAGAGGAACATTTGGTTTACCTGGTGAATTTTCCTTCTTCTCTCGTGGGGAGGCAGGCAGTCTGTGCTGGGCTTTGCTCCTCCATCTCAGGAATTAGGCAGGATCAGGTCTGTGATTGGTTGTCAGCACGTAGGGGAGGACCAACCATGGATGTCCGGTCTCATTCCTCTTTTGGGTCAGAGGGTTTCTTCAGTTAGGAGGGATCCTTTCTATAATTTGTCATGTTTTCTTCACCGTCAGTGTCAGAGGGGTTGTTGAGAGTTTCAGCTACGTGTTCCTCAAGTAGGGTCACTAGCAGTTAAGCTGGGTTATAGTTATAGTTATAGCTCAAGGCTACCCTGTATGCCAAGGGGATAAATGAAAGTTCAGCTTGGGTAGTCACTGATCTGGGCTAGCAGGGCTAGGGTTGCTCCTCCCCTAGGTGCTGACAGCCAATCACAGATCTGATCCTGCCTAATTCCTGAGATGGAGGAGCAAAGCCCAGCACAGACTGCCTGCCTCCCCACGAGAGAAGAAGGAAAATTCACCAGGTAAGTCACCAAATTTTCCTATTTGAAAGTTTAAGTGGCAGAATCCCTGTAGGCTGTAGAAGTGCCTTCCTAATATATTTAGCCCAGTAACTCAAGTGGTAGGTATCCGCTGTAATGCTGAAGGCTCAGGGGTTCATGATGAGGAGATTGCTACAACTATAGAATCATAGATTCTTCCTTGTTTCTCCTAGATTGTAAGCCCTTTGCGGTAGGAACTTGTCTATAACAACTGATTGTACAGTGCCAGGTACACTGTTGGTGCAATATAAATAGTAAATTAATAATAATAATAGAACTGTGGAACTGGATCAGCCTCATTCATGTTTGCAGTTGAGGTTAGCAGTTCCTAAAAGTTTTGTTTGCTCACTTTTGTTTTGGGACTTAAATAAATAAATAAAGAGCGTGATCCAACAATGCACAGAAACAGCGCCAGTGGATGGAGCTGGGGCCACAGCGCTGCATCCAGCTCTACTCCCCAAAGGAAGGGGGAGGTGGAGCACCGGGACAGAGTTGCAGATAGGGACACAGGCACCGGCCACTTGGAGTCCCTGAAGCTGCTGCACCCCAGCCTGGCCAGCCCCCAAGACACCCAGGACGAGAGAGCCAGGCTGGTTCCGTGTGAGACCTGGCTCGTGCTGCGGCACAAGGAGCAGCGGGGGAGGGGCAGGGCCTCATGGAGGCCTGTCCAGGGCGCTCTCATCCTGGGTGCCGCAGGGACTGGCCAGGTGGGGGTTAAGCAGCTCCAGGGACTCCAGGCGGCCGGTGCCTGTCCCCCTATGGCTGCGCGGGCCTTACTTCTGCACCGAGCAGGAGTACGCTCACGCTGGTGCCCTGATCAATTTTGCTACAGGGGGGCTGTTGGGCAGCCCCTGAGTAGGGCACAGCCAAGGGGTAGGGACCCCCTTCTGCCAGCTGTGCCCTGTCCCTAGCGCCAACGCGGGGGACGTGACCACCACTCCGTTGGAGGGGGTGTAGCCATCTGGCCGGCGGAACATTCTTCCACTGGCGCACTCTCTGGTGGTAGGGCTTAGCTGGATCGCGCTCAAAGTCTGCATACTATATTTTGTTTCTGTATGTGGGTTGTGTGATTATATTTTATTTCTTTATTTACATTTATATCCTGTCCTATCCCCTAAGGCTCAGGGCTGTGTACAATGCATATACAAATATATACAAATACATATAAAAATATAAAATACATAATTAAAACCCCATAAAAACTAAACATTCCCCCCAAAAAACCTATCTCTGCCTATAAAATGCCTGGCCGAATAAAAAGATCTTACACTGTCTCCAGAAGACATTAAAACTAAGACTTAAACGAACCTCCAAGGTATCAAAGATCAATTGGGATCTTTGGGATCAATGCAACTGCAATGCAGGGCTGGTTGGGGCCCTGATGCACAAGGGGGCCGTAGCTAAGGTTGCACAGGGTCTGGCGTTTTCTAACTTCTGCATGTTTAATTTGGCAACCTGAATATTGCTCCTTCTCAGTGAAATTTTTAAAAATATATTTCAAAGAAGTATATGTGCATTTGTAGTGAATATAGAATTCCCATGTGGTTAACAGCACAGTGAGTTTCTTTGGAACTTCCTGTAAACACTAACATTAATATTTATTGTCTGGTCTGTAGAGGTTTGTTTTGCAGAGTTTAGAAGTACCAGATTCTTTCCTTTTTATAGTAAAACCTTTTATTCAAAGAGCTGATGTTGTCACTATTGTGTATGTGTTAGTATTAATTTGGCAGCTTATTTGGCATGGCAACTTATTTTTAAATTAGGTGTGTGTATATGTCTTAGTATTAATTTGCTGCAAAAAAACTGTCCATCACCTAATCAGGATGCTGTTGTATCATCAGTCGTCTGTTAACTTTCTTCTAGTATTTTTAGTTCTGTCCAGTGCATGGTATAGAAAATAACTTTCTATGCTGTTATGAAACCTCTTCTGACAGCTTTATGGTGCTTTCTATATTTATCTGTTAAGTGGCTATGAAAAGCTGTTTATCTAATTATGGGCCTTTTTTGTTGTAGGTAACAATAGCAGAGCTTCAGGTAAGACTTGAGATTTAGTGAATTTTTTCTATCACAATATTTATGCGGTACACTTTACTGGCTTATGATTTAGACATTTGGGGGGAAAGATTTTATGCATTAACTGTTGAAAGGAAGGTAAAGTAACAAACTGTACTTGCAGTGAAAAATGTGTGGCAAGTGTACAGTAGTCCACTGAAACCCAAAATGTGTTTTCTTTTAGACTCAATTAGCACAGAAGACCACCCTTGTCAGTGATTCAAAGTTAAAAGAGCAAGAGTTCAGAGAGCAGGTAGGAATCTTGTTTGAATAAGAAAATGGATTTATATTTGCATTTTTTGTCTCATCTTCATTTGAGATGTTTAGAGAGAGGATGTGGTTGCTGGGTTGGGCCCAAAAGTAATAGATGGAGACAAAGTAGTTAAGATGATATCTTTTATTGGACCAGCTTTTGATGGTGAGGGTGTGCAAACTTTCAAGCCAAAACAGGACTCTTCAATTTGCCTATTCACCTGATGAAGAGTCCTATGTGGCTCAAGCTCTCATACCCTCACCAGCAAAAGTTGGTCAATAAAAGATTTTTCTTAACTACTTTGTCTCCGTCTATATCTTAAACTTAACATTCCAAGAACTATTTGGTTCCCTCTGGATCCCCGCTCCAATAAGGGCCAATTTGGGACCCTTAAATTGGCAGTCACTTTAAGCAAAAGTAAACCCAGTTACTCTAAGCCAGCTCTCAAAGCACTGCACCAAACTTCCTGTGTTATAACTGTGTTATATCCTAAACAGATAGCTCTTATCTCCCTGGTGATTCTCACCTCTCAATTAGGCTCTTGGCCCAGCGGCTCAGGGCAACTTACAGTATCAAAATATAAAATACAAATTTTAAAAATTCTAAAATATAAAAACATAAAATACCCCACAGCCCTACACCATCCCCCCAACTCCTCTCTACCCCAACTCCCCAACCTCCTGACTCACTCCTATCCCCACACAACACCCCTCCTCTTGGAAGTTTATTTCTAAACTTAAAACCTCAGTCCTTTACCACGTATTTGGATTTCTACACTGCCTTATCCCAAAGGCTCAGTTGGCTAACATGTAAAATATCCATAGAACAAATCTCTTAAAATACATATTAGGAACATAAAGAGTGCCATACTGGGTCAGACCAATGGCCCATCAAACCCAGCATCCTGTCTCTGACAGTGGCCATTCTCAGTTGCTTCAGAGAAGTATCCAACAGGTCATAATGGAATGATCCATTCCTTGCTGTTCACTCCCAGCTCCTGACACTGAGGTTACACCCCCAACCTACTTGGCTGATAGACCTATTCTCCAAGAACTTTTCCAATCCTTTTTAAAACCCAACTATGCTTCCAGCCTTGACCACATTCTCTGGCAGCAAACTGCACAAGTTAATTGTGTGTTGCATGAAAAAATGCTTTATTCATTTTAAATCTGCTGTCACTTAGTTTCATGCAGGGTCAATGGTATGTAGTTATTGATCTAAAAGATGCTTATTTTCATGTTAGATTGCATACCTCCTGTAGAAGATTCTTTCATTTCACCCATGACTCCATGCATTTTCAGTTTTGTTCATTACCATTTGGACTCTCCTCGGCCCCTAGGGTCTTTACTAAGGTTATGACCCCAGTCATAGCTTTCCTTTGTAAGCAGGGCATTGCCATTTTCCCCTACCTAAATGACTGTTTACTAATACCCCAGACACCTTAAATGACAACCTCGTTTCACTCTAGATCTATGTATAAAGCTGTGACTAAATATTAGAGGTGGGACCCCGGGGCAATTACCGGCTACCGGATTTACCGGATTCCGGTTT
>QEPC01007860.1:990419-1009856 GCA_003113815.1 Sphenodon punctatus | reverse complement strand
TAAAATTTTATATAATTAAATAAAATAACTAAATTTATTTTGTAATGATTCAGTGAAGAATCAGGGTAGCAGTAAAACACACCATGTAGTATGCTGCAAGCACTGATGCATTTCTGAGAGGCTTATCACTGGCAAATTGAGATCACAATAGTAATGGGGGTAGTATTGACGAGTGAGGCTTGTGTTTGTGCTGCCACAAGAGGCTGTTTGTTGGCAGCTTATTTATTATTAATTTTTATTATTAGCAAACATTTATATAGCGCCAGCAATGTACCTGGTGGTTTACAATGTCATTGAATAGACACAGTCCCTGCCCTAGGGCTTACAACCTGAAGGGAGGGGGCGAGGCAGATGTGGGCAGGGAGGGAGTTCCAGGCATGGGGGGCAGCTGGGGAGAAGGGACGAAGGCGGTTAGGGGAGCAGGGGAGGCGTGGTAGGGAGAGAGAGGGGACAGAGGAGGAGCGGAGTTCACGGACTGGAGTACGGAGGGAAGTTAGTGCAGAGAGGTAGGGGGGAGCAAGGTTGTGAAGAGCTTTATAGTTGAAGACCAGGAGCTTGTGCAGGAGCTTTTGCAGGAACCCTCTTGGGTTCTACAACCACATAGAACTGGGCTCTTACAATTCTCATTAGGAAGGAGAACATCAGGGTTTGTTGGTACCAGTTTCTTCCTTCAGCTTCTTAACCCTCTGGGATGCTGTTTTCCAATCAAGCCTGCAGGCAATTTATATTGAATGGATCAGCTGATTCCCTTAGAGGCCGCAGCTGACCCTGATAAATTTCCAGACTAGCTGGCCAGTTTACCTGGAGCATTCCCATATCTCTTGGTAGGGACTCGGGAGGCAATCTCTGTCAGGTGACTTTATTTTAAAGAAATTGAATAAGGGGAAGATCTGAATGGGATTAGAAATTTCCTGTTCATAAACACAAAATTCTAGTTGTTTCTCCACTTGTTTTCCAGAAAGCATATGAACTTGTACACCAACAAGATCTCATTTTCTGGTAATCGCTAGCTCTGTAATGCGCACCTCTTTCTGAACTGTTACCTGTGCTCAAAACCTGTGTTTCACACTGTTTTTCTGATTATCTCCTGAATTTCTCACTTACATTTTTTTAACCCATCCTGAGCCTTCAGGCCTGGGCATAATGTAAGTCCAAATCAATCAATAAATGTAACAAAAATCAGAGACTTTGGTATTGGCCTTCTTTATTTTATTTGAAACAATGCCCTCTTGCCCATTTTCTCTGTTACTAGGTGTGAGCAGACAACAGCTCTGAGGGTGCCCTCATCACCTCTGGGTTGGCTGGTCCATCTAAAGGGCACCTGTCAGATGTTGAAAGTGAGGCAGGCTGAGACTGTTCCAGAGCAGCCCTGCTACCGGTGCTCCAGAACATCCAGGAGCACACCACATGGAGCAGACTGGCTTAAACCCAAGGCAATGGCCGAACGTGGACCTGCTGCCCCCCGTTTGTTGGGCAGACCCACGATGCAGCTCCATGCCCATCTGTCCATTGCCCCGGCCTAGGACATCGGGTTAACGCCTGCAACACTATGGTGTGGTCCCGGGACACTGCCAGTCCATCGTTGCAGACCCAGGCGGAGCTGGGAACGGGTGGATGTGGGGGTAGGCCCCCAGAGCAGCTCCTAGTTCTGACAGGCTCCCTGTCTGTCTAACACCCACCACCACCACCACTACCACTAGTAGTGGGCTTGATCCTGAATCTAGGGAATTAAATATAACCATCTACCCTTCAAAATCCAGGTTGTATTTTGAAGGCCTTATGTGGAATTTTGTTGATTTAAGCATAGTGAACTCCCAATTGTTTAAGAAATCTAGAGGATAGACTATAGATACTCAGACATACACTTCCTAGAGTCTGTTCTAGGAATTGGATTGCCAGTCTGTCCAGAATTGTGTGCAATTGTGGTGTTGGTTACACAAGCAGCTTTGGAAGTATTAAAATGGAAGGGTGGTCTGTTATGCTTTCCAAGCTTTTGTTACTTTCCAGACTGTTTCTGAAATGGCTAAATGCACCCAGATCTACTTCTGGGCACCAGGACACATTTTTCCACTGTTATTGGCTTGTATGTTTAAGTATTGGCTGGGGCTTTATAATCTTAGTTTGCTGAAACTGATAGCACATCATGTGACAGCATCAGTCATCTTAATTTTCTTGAGTCATTTGCAGGATGCTCCTCATGGGCAGCAGTATGAAGGGAGTAGCTGTAAAACAAAACAGTACATATTGAAGTTGTTATTTTCTAAGGAAATGGTCATGAAACTGTTTAATATGCTTATTGTGAGGACTTCTGTACATGCTTTATTCTTGAAAAAATTGGCAATAAATATTAAGACAAAAGATTGGTTCTTTAAGCAGATCCTGCTACTGTGCTGACCTTTAGGACAGTGGTTCCCAAATCCTTTCCCTCTGTGGCCCCAATTTGAGACTTAAATATAATTCCATGACCCCCAAATATCAACAAAGATATGCAAAGCACATCAGTTATCAATAGAGATAATGAACCCATCTAAGTTGGAGCAATCCCACTTGGAGTCCTGACCTCCAGTTTGGGAATCTCTACCTTAGGCATTAACAAATCCTTCCTCTAGATTTTTGTATGTTATTAAAATATTAAAGACAGAAGGTATGCAATCTCGAATTCCAGAGTCCCTTGCAACTTTTATTTAACAGTATTTCTGAAACCATTCACTTCTAAATTTCCCTTGTGACCACAAGAACTTGGAGAATTTTAAGTCACTACGAGTGATAAATTACAAAAAGTACATTTTCAGGCAAGACGTTTTTAAGAATGTTTGTTTGCATTGGCACTTAAAATACATATGTGCTTTCATACAGTGTTTGCAGGGCATATCTAGGCTCTCAGTCCTTTGCATACCATTGTGTACTGTTAAACTTTCAAAGTGAGGTTCCAGAAGAAGCTGCGATGCAGAATGTGGGGTAGATTGTCAATTCAGTGCTTTGTCTGAGCTTTCAGATCTGGGTGGTTGTGACAAACAGTTTGGAGTGAGAAATTTAGGAATGTTTGGTGCTGACTTGAAGCATCCAAGACATTCCTCAGTAGATAAAGGGAAGTCCATTATAGAGGTTTTAATTGCAAACCTGGAGGCTGCTTAATAGTTAAGCTTATTGAGCAGAAAAGTTAATAAGGGGTGCAGTCGTGTCCTAGTTAAAGCGTTGATTTCAATGCGTGAGAGTCACACCCAAGGTTAAAGAATTTTTTTTAAAAAAACAAACAGAGTAAAGAGAAGTAGTAAGTATAACCTTACAATAAAGTCAGTGATTATGTGAAATGAATTTGCTGCAAGTATAGCTTTCACTATTACTCTTTCATGGTTGTAGTCGACTCATAAGAACATAAGTACTGCCATACTGAGTCAAACCAACGGTCCATTGAGCCTAAAACCTGTGTCCAACAATAGCCAACCTCGGTCAATTGGAAGAAGTACCCAACAGGTCCATTCCCTGCTGTTTACTTGCCTCTCCTTACAGTAAGAGGTTATGTTCCTCAAAAGCTACTCAGCTAATAGCTGCTAATGGACCTATCCTCCAGAAACTTGTCCAGTCTAACTCAGTTGTACTACTGGTCTTTCTTCTGGCAACAAGTTCCACAACTTAATTGTGTATTGAGTGAAAAAAATACTTTTTATTTATTTTAAATCTGCTTGTTAGTTTTGTGGGGTGTCCCCTAGTTCTAGTAATATTTAAGAGGGTAAATAACAGTTCCCTATTTACTTGTTCCACACTACTCATGATTGTATAAACTTCTATCATATCCCCTCTGTCAAAATAGAAAATATCTGGTCTAGAATTGTATACCTCGGTTTTAAACAGGCATACAGTATGCAGCACTAAAACATTCCCCTCAGATGCATCAGCTGCCTTGGGTCTGAGTGCATCAGAATGTTGTTGTTTTTCCTAACAAGGGTGATATGAGTACAGAAATTATTCCTAAAGCGTTATTTCAGGTGACAGAAATGTATTTTGTGGCAGCATACTGATGAGATTTTTTCATAGGGTCCATCACACCAGGGGCGGAATCTTTTTATAATAATGGTTTGTAACACCATTTTCTTAGAAGGGTTAATGTGCTTGAGCTTTGTGGTTATTATGGTGCTGGTATTGTTTTTTGGGAGCAGCCATTTGAGATAATATACACAGAATAATCTTGGTTCCCATAAAATTCACATAGCGTACCATCTGGCAAGCCAATGAGATGTGAAACTAATGTGCATGTGTAACTCTTTACCATGACTTCCATTAGCAGTGCTAAAAATAACACACAGTACTTTGATTTAATTCATACATTTTAAATTGCTGCAATGCAGTTCTGTTTTACAATGCAAGTTAAGTAGATGCTTACTAAATTAACCTGTTGCTAACTAGCTTTATTCTTATCCTTATCTAGACAATGGCAAAGGTTATAACAACAGTGCTGAAGTTCCCTGCTGACCAAACGCAGAAGATCTTAGAACGAGAAGATGCACGGCCACTGGTAAGTCTTAGAAACAGACAGGTGTCATGAAGAAAAGCAGGCTGCTCTTTCTCAACTCCATCCAGCATAGAATGCAGGCTGCTTATCAACTCTTTTTTGTTCCTTGAAAGATTTTTCATGTTCTACAATGGTCATTCTCAAAACTCTTATCTCCGGACACCATTTAGAGACTTGAATTATAATACTACACCCAAATAGTAACAAAGACAAGCAAAGTATATGATACATCATTTGTGATTGGGATCTTCTCTGCCAGTGCCACACCCCGCATGAGTCACCATCTATTGTTTAGGAATCTCTGTGCTTATGACAGATGTACAAAATAAAGACTTTGTCTTTATTAGCACTTCCCACCTCTGGTCTAGGACTGGGGAAACACAGGAATAGATATAACACTGATAATGTATGTGATGGTCAACACAAGGAATCAGTGGGGAAGGGAATAAGCTATGTATCCTAAGTAAGCATTGTGCAATGTATAGGATACATAACTTTTGTTGATATATTTCTGTTACGTACCTTAATTTAAAAAAAAAAAAAAAATTAAATTCCAGGGGGGAAAATTACTCCTGTGCCCTCTGACATCAATGTTTGTGGTAGCTTTTCTTCTGTTGGATTTGCAAAGCAGATAGAACATGAGTGGAAGAGTGATGAAAGTCCTTGGTGCCAATGCACAGTGTAGAGGACGTTTCTGAAAGGCTATGCAGACAACAATTTTAGTCTTGAAAAGATTGACACCAGACAATGGAAGCTTGTTTGGTTCTTTCTGTATGCGAATATAGGGAAGCCTGAACATTAGACGTGACAGAATGAGATGTATTGTGTGGCCATTTTTTATTAGGGCTTCAGGGCCAGTTTTTCTCATTCGTTGCGTACTCTGATTAACAACAAGTAGATGAATCACAAGATCAAATGAAGGCTACTTTTGATGGATTAGGATGCAAAATTTTATTGTTAATGAGAATAACTGCCCTTATATTATTGTTTTCCAAGAAGCGAAATTAGTATTTGATTAAAACTAAAAGGTCTGTGGCTCTCTCATCATCCATCATCACTCCCATTTTAAATGGGTCAATTCTTAGCAAAGGCAAGTTTTATTAAATAACATCTGAACTTGATAGCATCATCCCTGTTTACATGGGACCAGTTTATTAAAATTATTAACGTGTAACCCATACTTCCCCCTTTTTGCCCTGTTCTTTCCTCTGCTCTGCTCCAATCATTTTGATTATCTCAGCCCGAGACAGAGGAGATGAGTTGTAAGTTTTGTTTAGTAAATGCATTGATCCATTCGAAACCAGCTTTAAACATATTTTCTCCTCATTTTCTTACTCTGTCTGGGCTACTGTTTAAACAGAAGTTGAACATGACGGGCAAAATAATAAACATTTTAAAAGGAATGTTTCTGTAACTTACTGATTTAAAGGCAAGATTAGCATTGAATAACCATTGTGTGTTCCAAAAGTGTGGCTCTTTTCCAGTTTGTACCCAAACTAATAACTTCCCCCTTCCAGCTGAGTGCCTTCTATGTAGTAGTAGTAGTAATAATAAAAAACCCAGACCAAAATGCTTGTGTTGGTGATTCACTGAAAAGTTCTCCATCGCATCATTGATGAGGCTGACTTTATTTTCTAAAAGAACTTAAGTTTCCATTTCTCATGTGATAGCTTATAGTAAGCTTGCATTGCCTTAATATTGATTGTAAATAAAATATCAGCTCTGGTAATGTGACTTCAATCAATTACATTTCAGTTCAGGGCATTAGATTTTTCCAAGAGGAACCCAATCAAATGGGTTTTGTATAATTCCCTCCCACCCTATTTTTTTTATAGATTTGTAAAACTGGTTAGCAAATTTTTGGAGCTGTATGCTAGCAGCTTTACTATTTAGGCTGTTAAAGCCCTTCTCCAGTTTACCTTACCTTATGTGGGATAGTGCTATATCAGTCCTTGGCCTAGCCTTTGCGGATTTGAAATCCATGTGTTCTTTGTGGATTTCAGAGAGCATTGTGAAGAAGGCAACATGAGGTTTATTGTGAAAATGTAGCTACAATATTGTGTGACAAATGCATAATGTGAGTTTACTGAAGCACAAACAAATTCATTTCATGAAAATGTAAAGCATTGCAAAACAATTAATTATCCCTTTCAGTTTAATATTAAACCCTGCTTTGAGTCTTCACCTACTAACCCTTCTGGTACTGTTCTGTCCGATATAAGCATAACAGGCTACTGGGATTAGACTCAATTCAAGCATGTTATACTCGCCAGCTGTTTAAGTGGAACTTTTTCCTGTTTAACAATAGAATGATGCTGAAAGTTTTTTTTTTAAAAAACCCTCAAATTTTTGTAGTTGCCTTTAAGAGCACTCCTCTTTTCTCAGAGTATTGAACATCAGCCTCAAAAGTTTGATACTGCTGCAAATTGCGAAATATGTACAGATTTTAAATGCATTTTTTAATTTTATCGAAATAAGACAAATTTACACATAGGGCCATCCATCTGTAAGTGTGAATTTAAAATTGATTACTTAATAAAATTCAAACCCTTTTGTTAAAGACTCTTAATAGGAAGTGGCTTTTAAGGATAGAGCCCTGTTTCAAGCAGGTTCAAATTTATCATGTGAAATGCATTTTGGAATAGTCAAGGTTTCTTGTAAAGAGTTTTCTTTACCAATTTATTGCTTCAGTCAATACTCATGTAATGGAGACCAGCTACACAGTTTATAGTTTATAAGCTAGTTCTCAACCCATCTAATCTTCCTCTTTCAGTGTTTGCAGTGTGCTTTTAATCCCGAGAGCCTTTTATGCGAGTACTTAGATGCCTTATGATGCTGAACTCATATTTGTATTATTAACAAAGTGGTCCAACAAGCTTTTTTTTCCCTCCCCCTTTCTGGCTTTGTAGTTTAACTCACCTCGCAGTGGTATCTTCTGAATATGCCATCAATCAATGCTTAGTTAGCATGTGGGTGAGTGAAGCCAATTCTATGGCATAACATCAATATTGTCTTTAGCTTTTTCTCACTCTCCTCCTTTGTTTTTGTTCATTGTTAACCACTGATTGCACTTAGAAGCATGTTCCACACTTTAAACAAATGGCATTTATCATATCTTGCTGTGCAAAGCTATGTTTGTAAATGTTTTAAATGAATATTTTTCTAGTCTCAGACGAACACAATTTTTTTAAATATTGATCCAGAGCTGTGAGGTTTTCAGATGGGAGCAGGGACTAGCTTGAATTTGGCTTTTTGTGCTTTTATCATGACTCGAGTTGCTTATTTGAATAAACAAGTAGACCAATCAGCTTGCCAAACTGTATTTTCTGTCCTGCTTACAATTAATCTTTTTATGCTGCATATATACAAAATCAGAAATGTTATTAATTTTAAAATAATAAAGTCTTGGGTTCTGTTATAGTTAAGCACTGTGAATCATGTGCTGAACTTTAAACTCGCACCTTATCTTCAAACCCTACATTGACTCCGTGGCCAAATCCACAACATTGCTAAGATCCGCCCTTTTCTGTCTATCTCATCGGTCAAAACTTTCATCCATGCCCTAGTCATCTCACGCCTTGACTGTTGTAGCCTCCTCATGGCCTTCCCCGCTTTCACCTTTCTTCCCTCATCTCTGTTCAAAACTCTGCTGCCAGGATCATCCACCTAGCCTGTCGCTTTGACCATGTGCAGCCCCTGTCTCTTATACACATCTAGATGTGTATAAGAGACAGGCCGGTGGATGGGTGGGCGCCTCCCTCTTCTCCCTCCAAACCCCTGTTCGAGCACTCCGCTCCTCTTCTATCCTCTCCCTCACCCTCCTACACCTCTCCTGCTCCCCCAACCGCCTTCGTCCCTTCTCCCTCGCTGCCCTGCATGCCTGGAACTCCCTCCGTGCCCTCATCCCCCTTACTCCCTCCCTTTGTACCTTCAAGTCCCTCCTCAAAACCCACCTCTTCCGCTCTGCTCTCCCTAACTCCTGCTAATCATCCCGACCCAGGATTATCCCCCACCTGTTACCTGTAAACTCCTAATGTACTGTAACCAAGCCAAGAAAGTGTATCTGAGTTCTCACATCCTCATGATTGTTGCATCCCTTGTCTCTCCTTCTGTTCCCCCTTCCCTGTCTCCCCTCCCCGTCTTTAGATTGTAAGCTCTCAGGCAGGGACTGTGTCTATCTTATTCTCTGTAAAGCTCCAGGTACATCGCTGGCGCTATATAAATGCTTATAATAATAATAATAATAATGGGACTAACTATTGACCTAAAATTCAATGCATACCTTGGTGCTTTGCTGGATCAAGATCATAGGCCTGTAGCAGTAGACAGCAATACACAGAATGGGGGATGAGGAGGGAAGGGAGAATTTTGCAGTTGGGGATGTTACATTATTGACTTTTTCTACAGTTAAATTATCGTGGCTTTATTATGTGTTTGAGCATAATATTTCAAAGGGACCAAGTGGCTGGATTTCATGTATAAAAGATGTGCTCTAGGCCAGCGAGATAAAAAGAAAGCAGGAACAAATGGTTATGGAATTGGTTGTGACAGTAAATAAGCATAGCTTTCTGCAGCAAGTTAACATTTGTTTGAGATTAATGGTGTTCATCAGTCATCCATTTTAAATCTGGCCATTTAAAAACCCCAACTTGCCTAATATTTTCTCCCTTGCACCATGAATAACAACTTAGACATAAAAAAAACCCACAAATTTCTTGTACATGCAAGAAAAGCATTTCAATTTGCCATTTCTTACTCTTGTTATTGCAAAGACATAAGAACATAAGTAGTGCCCTACTGGGCCAGACCAATGGTCCATCAAGCCCAGCACCTGTCTCTGACAGTGGTCAGTCTCAGTTGCTTGGAAGAAGTACCCAGCAGGTCACAATGGGGCAATCTGTTCCCTGTTGTTCACTCCCAGCTCCTTACAGTAAGAGACTAAATTCCCCCAAACCTACTAGCTGCTAATGGGACTATTCTCCAGAAACTTGTCTAATCCTTTTTTAAACCCAGCTATTCTACTGACCTTTAACACATCTTCTGGCAACAAAATTCCAAAAATTTGCATTGAGTGAAAAAATACTTTTATTTGTTTTAAATCTGTTACTTATTAGTTTAATGGGATGTCTCCTAGTTCTAGTACTATTTGAGAGGGTAAATAACCATCCCCTATTCATTTGTTCCACACTGTAGCAGGGGATGACCTCGTTGTGTGTAAGTACTGGCAGGATCAAGCCCAGTTCATTCAACCAGTCACTTTGGGAATTAGCATTCATAGTTTATTTATACAGTCTCCACCATACTCCAGCATCCACAAGGCATCGGGCTTCTTCCCATATCATATCCTCTATTATTATTATTATTATTATTATTATTTATTTATTATTAACAAACCTTTGTATAGCACCAGCAGTGTACCTGGCACTTTACAAAGTAATAAAATAGACAAAGTCCCTGCCCCTAGGGCTTACAATCTGAGAGACAGGAGCTGGGGGAGAGACATAGGAAGGGGAACAGAGGGAGAGACAAGGGGTCTAACATTAATGAAGATGCGAGGTCTCAGGTGCACATACTTGGCTTGGTTACGATGAGAATGACAGCAGGCAGGTCCATGTGGCAAGAATAGGGGTAAACAGACCGTAGGTATAGTAAATAGTGGCTCAGCAGGATAGAGAGTCAGACAGAGCAGAGTGAAAGAGGTGAGTTTTAAGGAGAGATTTGAAGGTAAGAAGGGAGGGGGCAAGGCGGATGTGGACAGGGAGGGAGTTCCAGGCATGGGGGGCAGCAAATGAGAAGGAAGAAAGGCGCTTAGGGAGCAAGGAAGGCGTGGAAGGGTGAGAAGGGACAGAGGAGGAGCGAAGTGCATGGACTGGAGTATGGAGGGCGATAAGTGCAGAGAGGTAGCGGGGAGCGAGGTTGTGAAGAGCTTTATAGGTGAAGACTAGGAGCTTGTGCAGGATTCGTTCAGGCAGGGGAAGCCAGTGAAGCGAAGAGAGATGGGACTGCATATGGTCAAAGCGACAGGCGAGGTAGATGACCCTGACAGCAGAGTTTTGGACAGAGAGGAGAGGAGAAAAGTGAGACCGGGGAAGGGCAGAAAGAAGGAGGTTACAGTAATCGAGGCGAGAGATGACCAGAGCATAAACAAGAGTTTTGGCAGACGAGACAGAGAGAAAAGGGCAAATCTTAGCAATGTTATGGAGGGAGAAGCGACAGGATTTAGCAACAGAGTCAATGTAGGGTTTAAAAGAAAGGGGTGAGTCAAAGATGAAGCCTAGGCTACGGGCTTGGGGGACAGGCAGGATGGTGACTCCATCAATAATTATTGACAGTGAAGAAGGAGAGGAAGGATGAGGGGGGAAGATAAGGAGTTCAGTTTTAGCCATGTTGAGTTTGAGTTGACGTTGCATGTACAGTCTTTATACAATGCCAGCCTAGCCAGGCAACAGTCCACTGACTGGCTTCTCTCACAACTCACATGCAGTACCCTTCTTTAGTCATGCTTCACTGTGACTCTTTAGTGGCATTCAGCCCTCCATCAAGGACATACTCTCCTCAGCCTTCTGACAGTTTTCAGAGAGTTCTTTCCTCTTCTGAGTCCCAGAACAGACTTCCCCTTCTCTGGCTTGGCTGCTCTTTTGTAGCTAGAGCCACGCCCCAAACATTCTCACTTCCTGTTGGCAGCCATCTTGTCTCCTCTTAACGATATAGCAGTCTCTTGTGGCTATACTAACATCCCTAACCTATCTAGCCTCTTTTCGTATAGTACTTTGAGCATCCCTGTTAACAGCATCAAAAATTACAAGACTAGGTTGTGTTTCCTTAGCTTAGTAGGTTATTGCAGCTAATTGCCATCAAACTGGCATCCTTGACTCAAAGCACAATGTCAGGGAGACTTGACTGCATTGCAAAAATGAGATGTGGACATCTTCATGGAGTAAGAAGTGAAGCCAGTGTGGGAATAGTTTAGGATTTGGCACTGTCATCTCCTTATCACTATAACCAGAAGGAGTGATAGGTAAGAGGAGAAATAAGTATTGTTCCATGCTAGAACTTAGTTTTATACGGTCTGTGTCCAGCTTTTATTTTCTTAGCTGTATGGAATGAAAGACATGAACACTCAGTAATTTGTAGAAGGCTGCAGAATGTGTGGCTTGACCTTCATCTCAAATTCAGGATCCTTCTATCACCTGCTGTATTGCTTCAGCACCTCTGCCATTTCCTTGTTGAACTGTTTAAAAGTACCTGTAACTTTCTGTTTTCTCCAATGGGACATTGTTCATTTACTTTTTCTTCTTTTCCAGTCATGGCTACGACCATCATCTTGAAGAAAGTGCGACAGGAATCTTCATGACAGCTGCTGGATAGAAATACGTTCATATCTGTTCTTCCTTGGGAATGAACTATGTGGTGGGTTGCGGGGGGGGGGGGGGGGTATCGTTCAAGGTCCCAAATGAAGTAACCAGACTAAAAATAATCATTGAAAAAGTTGGGGTATGAATATAGTTAACTGCCTTGACAGGAGATGTTAATCAGTGGCTATCAGGTGATGAGTTTTTTTTCACTTCCTGTTGGACACTGTCTTCTATATTTGTTTAGAGATTATTTTTTTAATGGGGAGGGGGGAAAAAAGACTCTCCCCTAGAAATGCTTGCCCCACTGCTATGTACTGGAACAGGTGTCACTGGGTGTTTTAAGAGTTAAACTTAATGGTTTATCTCTCCTATTTATTTTTTCTGAATGACTTGTGCAATACATTTTTGGGTAGGTAGCAGGTAGTAGGTGATTTCCTGGTGAATTATACCACTTTTGTTTCTCCCAACTTGATCTGATGATTGTTTGCTAAAGGCCATTTCTTTAAGCTTTTACTGACAATAAATCCAAATTGCAGTACCTCATTTCTTTACTCCTAGCTTTTTGTACTTATATTTTCTGGAGAAGAAATACACTACTGTAAATTGTAAATAGTTAATTCATAACTGTATCATATGCTGATCTGTGACTGTTGGCAATGCTAATCTTGCAGAGCTGAGATGAAATAAAGTTTTATTTACTATACGATATTAGAATCTAATATACTTTTTTAACATTAATTTTATGTCTACTGAGAATGAGCAGTCTGCAGAGTTCAGTTCAACACAGTAAGATAACTCTCTCAAAGGGCCGGATTGAAGTGAATGCACTGGCAATTTGCTTAAATCAGTGGGCTTGCTCACATTTCCCCATTGGTGGCAGTGGGGAAAACTCAGTGAACATGGGTCCTGGGATGTAAGTCTTTGCAGCATCACAGCCTATGTGACAGTGCTGAAGGCATGAGGATCTAGCACTAAAGTTCTGCAAATTGAGCCGAGCCTGATGGGCAGGGCCGGCCCAAGGCACGTGCCACCAGTGCCCAGGCACATGGCCCCGCGGGGGGCGGGGGAGGCGCCGCCGCGGGCTAGAGACTGACAGACGACGCCGTTTTTTGTTTTTTTCCCCACCGGGTGTCTCCAAGTCAGTCCTCATGGGGTGGGGTGGGGTGTAAACTTCCTGGGAATCCCTGGCCAGTTATACACTGCGGAGCTGAGCTGACACATTCAAGTTGCAGGTAAGTAACCAGCCGCCCTCCACCCCCAGTCGGTTAGTCCTCATCCAGTCCCCCACAGCCATCAAACACCGAAAGGTACTTAGTATATTCTGTTTACACTCAGACTTTTGGAACACGAACATGGTTTTTCCTCCCTGCATGCCCCCATACGAGTGGCCCATTGTAGCCAGTTTGCCCTCACCAGAGCTGATCATCTCTTCCTGTGCTTAATTTTTTACCATAGAAGCCAGTGCTCTACCAATATGTTCTGAGATGTTTATTCCTTGGTGACCCAGTCTTTGTTCAGAACTTGGTCCTTCATGCCAGCTTTGTTCCTTTGAGTCTTCTACCAGGCATGTCCTACAGGTGTGGCCTCATCTCACATTCAGGATCCTTTTATCACCTGCTTTCTTGCTTCATTATTTGAATTATTCTCTATTTATAAACTGTGTGGTGTTGATAATCTCATCCCTATTGTGTTGTTTATCTTCACCACAAGCAGCGGAGTAACCAGGTTACAGTGACCACTAGATAACTCTGAATTCAGGCAGAGGGAGGCCGGACTGACCAGTCCCCTCACCACTCGAAAAAGCTAAGCCAGATGGGACTTAGCGGATGCGATAAGGACACCAAAGGAAACCACCTTTGCTGTCCACACCACCACAGCATAGGTACATAACCAGACTCTATGTCGCAATCGGTCAACTTCAGTGCAAGAACGATGCCACCGTTGCTCTAACTGCTGCCCTTCTCGCTTCATCCACCGCAGCTTCTCCATATACCAGGGGGACCTGCATTGTCGGCAGTTTGGGAGGGGACAGCTGGGATCCATACGGTTGATGACCTCTGTCAACACAGAGTTCCAAAAGGTCACGAGGTCATCAAGTGAATGGTCATCAAAGTCAGAGGGAATATCTCCCAGAGCATTCCAGAAACTCTGTGGTTCCATAAGCCTCCGGGGGTGAACCAACCAAGCTGGCTCTGCAACCTCCCAGGGACCAACGTGCACCAGGATACCAGCCTGAAGGAGATAGTGATCCATCCATGACAAGGGCACTGTTGACACCTCCCTGGTAGCAGCAGGGGAGAGAAACTCTGCAAGATTTTGGTCCATGATCAAGTCTGCTTGGGCTTTGGGAAACTATCAGAAAGGGGCCACAATAGCACTCGACAAGTGGGAAGCCTACTATCAGTTAGTATTCTCTGCTTCGGTTCCGGGGGTGAGGGCCCTAGTGATAGACTCTATGGGTACATTGACCCAATGGGAGCCGGTTTCTCCTTTAGAAATACATTCATTTATCTCTCGCTTGAAATCCAACAAAGCTCCAGGGATGGATTTCGTGCCCCCTGAACTGTTAAAAAATAACATTGACTGGTGGAGCAATGTGTTGGCATCGCTCTTCACTAGAATTAACGAAACGGGGAAGATTCCAAAGGCAGGGTTCCAAAGTGTCGTACCGATATTTTAAAAAGGGGACTTAAATGAACCAGCGAACTATCGGCCTATAAGCCTATTGAGCATAATTGGTAAGGTATGTACAAGGTACCTACTGTCGAGGCCCCAAAACTGGGTAAAAGACAAGAACTTAATTGGTGAAGAACAAGCAGGGTTTAAAAGTGGGGTTTCGACCATCGACCATATCCTGGTATTAGATCATTTTGTGTCTAAATATGTAGTGATGAAAAGGAAAGCTCATATATATGCCTGTTTTGTAGATCTTAAGACAGCATTCGATACCATATGCAGGGATAAATTATGGTGGAAGTTGTTAAATCTTGACATAGATTGGAGGCTGCTTTACCTAATCCAGGCTGTGCATGCCAATACATCTTTGCAGGTCAGAATTAATAGACAAGGTCATCTTCCACAATCGATAGAGGTTAAGAAAGGTGTACGGCAAGGGTGCATACTCACCCCCCTACTCCTTAACCTCTATTTGAGCGACATGTGGACAGCTCTTAAAAACCCAGCACATCACTCTCCACAAATAGGGACCCAGACAGTCCCAGCTTTATTGTATGCTGATGACATGATACTCATTGCCCATTCACAGATTGGGCTGCATAGGATCATGGCTGCCTTCAGTGACTATTGTAGGGAGGAACAGCTAGTGATTAACCATCCCAAAACAAAAGTATTGGTGATAAGTAAAGCATTGATCAATTATAAGTGGTACATGGACTCGAACAAGATTGAACAAGTCAGATACTGTAAATATTTGGGAGTTAACATTTCGGCAACCCCCTTATGGCATTTTCAACTTAAATCTGCTCAGAAAACAGCCAGAACAACAGGACAGGGATTGATTAGTTTTTATTGTACAAAAGGGGACAGGCTCTTTAGCCCCACCTTACGACTTCTCAAGGCAAAACTGATCCCACAATTACTGTACGGAGTGCAAATGTGGGGTGGTGATGTGCACCAGGATCTCAAGGTCGAGCAAAACCACGTCTTATGAGCCCTCCTGCACGTGCCTAGGGGTACTCCTGCAGCTCTGCTTAGATCTGAGGCTGGTGTAAGTTGAATTGAGCTAATGGCGAAACTAGCGATTCTAAAATTTTGGCTTCGTTTGAATCAATCAGGTACAGACTCCCTGGCTCAGTATGTGGCACTTTCAATGGATTGTAAATGGTCGCTGAAGGTAGAAGGTATACTACAGATGATGGGTTTCTCCAGATCATATATCTGAACATTACCCTTAAGGCACGCCTGGGCTGAATTAAGATCCAGAGCCTTTGATCTGGAAAAGCAACATGCTAGAGAAAGCATTGAAGCCCAAAAAGTTTCCCTGGTTTATAGGGAAATTCAGATACCTTTAAGGGCCCATGCTATTTGTCTAATCCCAGGATGACACAGACAAGGATAGCCTTGACTAGGGTAAGGCTTAATGTTTTTCCCTCAGCCCTGGTGGTGGGAAGATTGAAAGGCATTCCACTGGATGATAGGTTCTGTCAGTATTTCAAGAACCTGAGCATTTTACAAGTAGAGAATGTCTATCATTCAAAAAGATTGTCCCGCCTATGAAGTCTGGCGCCAGTTATACTTAGAACCACTTAAAAGGGTGTCAGACCAATGGAGGTCCTATCAGGAAGTTTTCTTCTTACAAGATAAGGACCCGGCTATATCTGAAAAAGTAGGCAAGTTTCTTAACCGAGTTTTGAGGCTCAAGGCATCCCAGTGAATAGACAACTCTTGCCCTGGGTATGCCTATTCACAAATGTTGTGGATCATTCCGACATGCACTAGAAATATTAATATGAACCTACACCTGACCAATTTCCCCTACCTATGCTTCCTATTACCGCCCACAAATGCGAGGTTTCGCGAATTTATTGTATAACACCTAGGTTAGATGGGGTATTGTCTAAGGGATGGGATATATATGGAATTTGGATCATGTCCCAGGATAGGTTGCCTTATCCTGGCTAGAATTTCTATGTTCATGTCTATCTTTATTTCTTTGTGTGTGTTATGTTCAGTATCTCCATGCCCATGTTTATATTCTCCTTGGTGTCTGGTTTCTGATGTTATTTCAGGGTTGAACAGTCTAGGAGGTTCCTGGCTAGTTTACAATGTTTAAAGTTTTACATTTGTAGGTTTGAAGTACCTTGATGATTTATTCTATACTGGAATTTATTTGTTTTCTTGTTCTCTTATTGATATGTTGTTATGGCCAGATGGCTTCAACGATAAAGCTGAATTGAATTGACACCTCCCCCACCAATGGATCCCCTGCCTCAAGACCGGTACAAATATTATGTCCAGAGTGTGTCCTCCAACATGTGTGGGGCCAACAACTATCTGAGACAAGCCCATGGTTACCATGGCAGCCATGAACTGATGCTGTGCCCCTCTGCCCCCTGCATTGGCATGGATATTGAAGTCCCCCAGGACCACGGTAAGACCACTTGGTAAGACCAGGACCGCAAGACCACTTCCCACACCAATTCAGATAGAGCAGGCAGGGAAACTGCTGTACAGATAGGTACACGGTATATCAGCAGCAACCCCACTGTCTCTGGCCAAATCCAACACCAGCTGGAGGCCCTCAATTCCCATTATAAGTTGTACAAGAAATCTCACAGATCATGTCTCCTTAAAAATAATGGCTACCCCCATTCCTCCAGCCGTGGCTGATGCTGAACAGAGTACCCAGCTGGAACAAGGTCAGCCAATATAGGCCCCGACTCAGCCAGGTCTCCGTAATACATGCGAAGTCGGCTACCTGATCCAGGATCATCTCCTGGACCGTAGTTGACTTATTGGCAACCGACCTCGCATTTACCAGCATCAAACCAAGGCCAGGGGCAATCTGATTAATTATCACTCACCCACCTCACCGAGTGCCATTGAGCGGGACAGGTATTAAATCTGTGGGAAGGGACAGATGTTCAACTTGCCTCCCAAAAGGACCATAATTCCCCTGGCCCATCATGACCCCTATGGCTGTGGACCCCCACCCCCCTGTCCACCCCCATGCCCCCCCTCCCTGAGGCTGTCCCGCCAGGCCCCCCGTGGGAGACCTCCCCTCTCACAGGAGGATACTCCCTATAGGGGTCGTACCCCTCCCATCCTCTTGTTGCTTTCCTTTTCTGTCCACTTTGTAAGCTCTCTCTCCCCCTTGCTACCCCATCATTTTGGAAATTCCCCCTAGTTCAGTCAGAGTTGCCAATTATGGTGCTCCTTGCACCCCGCACCACGAATATCTTCTCTACTTCTCCCAGGGGGCTGCCCACCAGTTCGAGAACCACCGGACTATTACACCTTGAACAGATTTCAAATTCATTTATGTGAATCTGTAGCATATGAATGTTGTTCTTCCCTGGCTTGCCTTTTAGGGGTTTATAGAGCTTTGCTATCAGTACCATTGGAAATATCTAAAATATATACATTTCAAGCAAGAAGTTTCCATATAAGGTAGGTGTTCTCTTATGCCATGGGAAATTAAAAGCACTGGCAATCTGTCATCCTGACACTGAAGCCTACAACCGCTTGTATTTTTCATCAGCTTGTCTTGTGCTTCACAATCTACATTGTGTTTTTTATGTGACTTGAGAGGGTTTTTTTTCCCCCCTTTCCCACAAGATTCTAGTTACAGGCTGTCTTTTGTCAAGCATGACTCAAGTACAGTAAACTGAACTGAAACTGATAATAAATACACTATCCAAGAAACATCGCTGCAGCTTGAATTGAGTAAATGAATTCCTTCCTTAACCGGATAATTTCCCAGCACATCCTCCACGACCTTAAACATTCAGTGGATTGTCATGCTTATTTAACATCAAACTTTTTCTTAATTCCAGCATAAACAAAAAGAGCTTTAAGAAGTAATCAACTTAACAACAACAAAATATAACTACTGCACAATTATTGGAATATTCCAGAGTGGATCCTGGTTATGGTGGCCGTACAAATAGTGCTAAACACAGAACTACTAATCAAACTGCTAATAACTTACAAAACTTGACATAATTATTTCCAGATCTTAACATGTAAGTGTAGAATTATTTGAGAGCTTCTCAGGGGCGGGGTGGGGATTCACTGAAGTGCATGAGAAGAGGAAAAAGCATGCTAAGGGCTCCTGATTGTACAGCACCAGGTGCTTGTACTATATAAATAATAAAGGTGCACGCCGTAAGATCACTTGCCAGCAGAATACTACAACAGCAGCAGCTAAGGGTAAGCTTAAGGGTAATTCTACCACCTGATGGCTCGTCAGTGGCCAGTAGGTCAGTCACTCTCCAGCTCATTCTTCTCTGTCTCTTCTCTATTACCTATCCTCCCCACCATCATGCCTACCCTAATCTCTCGCTTTCCCTTTCCCTCCTCCCCTTTTCCCCTCTCCCCCCATCTCTTCCTTCCTCTACTTCTTTTCCCCCTGCTCCTTCCTCCCTCCCAGCCCATCACTTCTCTCCAACCTCCTCACACTTCCTCCTCCCCCTTGGCTACCTTCCCCTCCTGCTCCTCCCCCACCCTCTCTCTCTCTCTGGCCTGCCCCGCCGCCCCCTTTCTCCCAATCTTTTCCCCATTCCCTGCCTTTCTCCTGATCAGCTCCCATTCTCCTGCTCCCTTTGGAACTGTTGCTCCTCTGCCAATAAAGCACCCTACATCCAGAATCTCTTCCTCTCCCACTCCCTCCAGCTCCTTGCTCTTACTGAAACTTGGATCTCCCCCTCCGACTTTGTCACCCCAGCTACCCTCTCCTTTGGGGGTCTCCCCTTTTCTCACCAGCCCGCCCCGAAAGTCGGGGTGCTGGCATGGGCCTCTTCCTCACTAACTCCTGTAGATTCCAACCACTTTCTTTCCCCCCTCTACTTTCCTACCTTTGAGGCTCACTCTGTGCGTCTCTACTCCCCCCTC
>QEPC01007860.1:963514-989109 GCA_003113815.1 Sphenodon punctatus | reverse complement strand
GCCCTCCAACCTGTGACACTGTAAGTGATCCGAAGCTTGTGGGTTTTGGAGTTTCATTTGAAGATACACACATACCTTCTGTTCCTGAATACAATTGATTGCAAAGCTATCCTGTCTGCTCACACAAGGCTAAATGCTTTATCACGAGCTGCCTTTTTGACTTTGGCGGAGAGCATAATCTTGTTCAAGCTGTAATCTAAACTACAGAACATTGCCAGAAAAGCTTATATTTAACTGGGAGATTTCCTCTCCCTTCACCAAAATGTGCATATTTTCTTGATGACAGGGTTTTTGAAAGTGTGGGGTGTACCCGCAGGGAGAAGTGTGTGTATCCAACCCCCTCTCTGTGTACCGAGCTGGCTCCATCAATCCCTGTGTTCTTCATTCCTTCCATAGCACTCAAGGATCCTGGATTTGTTAAGGATTTTGGCAGTTGTGTTGGATAGCTTCAGCAAAACCACGTGGGAGGTTCTTTCTCCCATAACCTTGGGTAGTATTCCCTACGGTCAGGAACTTGTGTTCACTGAGTGTTCCCCATTGCAGCCAATGATGCAGTGAACATGGATCCCTGCCTTTGGTGTGGCACAGGAGGATGTCTTGAATCTTACTTCTCTAACTGCTTCTCCCCCCTGCCCTTTTTTCTTTATAGTAGCACTCTGAGCTGGGAATCTAGGAACATACGTGTGTGTGTGTGTGTGTGTTAAGGAATATAACAGAGGAGTTACAAAGGTTCAAGGCAGACTAGAACCCAAGGCTCGTAGCATGACAGCCACAAAGCTTAGCCACCTAGCCATGCTGTTACCATTGTTCTGGCACTCACGTGCAAACAGCTACTGAGCTTATCAAGCAATATGCAGCGTCCTTTACTATAGTGGCTAAATGAAAAGCAATAATTCGAACTTCCTTCTGTAGTTCTGGTGCTAGACCTTGAAATAGGTTTTTGCAGCAGATGCATCAAGGCTTAGATGGAGACTAAACTACCTGATGTCTCGTTTCAGGTTTGCTGGCAAGTAACTTCCTCAGCTCATGCTGGAGAAGCCTTTACAACTGGAGTTGTGTCTGATCAGAGGACTTTGAATCAAGCTAGCAGTCTTTTAATGATTAAATTAACTGGAGAAAGGGAGTAATAAAGGGAGCATACACTATATTTGTCACTGGTTATATGGTTATATAGAAATCTAATAAATGAAAATGAAATGCTGGCAACTTTATTTACTAAGTACTTATGGACTCATGCTCATGGTCATGCTGATGCTTGCAAGAGAAAATAGCTCTTGTGTTTAAGAGCATTATGCATTGCCCAGCTTTATTGGTCTTTGAGAAATACTTCATCATTTTTCGATTAGGGCTCAGCAGTAAATATTTTAGAGATTAATCAAAACAATTGAACAAGCAAGTGGTATTTAATGCTTACATCAGTTATTTGTCCATGTAGTAAATGTACATTCCTGTGGCAAGATCTTGCAGTTAATGACCCTATGAAATTTTGTGCTGCTTGATATTGGATTTGCTGATCTCTCTCCCATTGATCTGTGGTCTAGGATACATTGTAATTCATCAAGGTGCTGAAATGTTTAAGCTGAAAAAGGAATGTTCAAATGGGAGATACACAAAGGTGGCGAAGTAGGAAATGTAAGTAAAGGATAAAAGCCACCAGACTAAAGTTCTTCATAATAGACCAGTATACTTTTCTACTTTTCTATCAAACTGTTGAACCAGATCGGACCAGAGGTCTGTTTGGTCCGACAGCCCACCAGCCCATGGGCCAAAATCGAGCCCACAGCTGTCTTGTATTTGGCCCCTTTCCATATCCTGGATCTCACCCATGTATCCATTCCCTATTCTCCAGGTGATCTTGGAGGAAGAGATCAGAGAAAAGGGCATGCATTCAAGGATAAAAGATGGATCTGTGGCATAGATTAGAACCATTATCTGGGCCATCCCCCTTCACCCCAGCTCCTATCGGCTCCACAGAGCTTAATTTTCACAATGGTTCCTGGGAAAAGGTTCCCCACTGGGAGAGAAAAGGTTTGTGATAGCCTGTTTGACAATGTCTGGTACTTGATGCTCCCAGAAATAGTGGGGCAGGAAGTTTGTAATCTGGGATTATAGAACGAGGCACCCACAGGGTGGAGACATTTCTTCCCAGCCCTTATCGGTTAGCTTGACTACATCCGGAAGCATGCAAATTGTGGCTTGGCTCATCCTGTCTAACATAGCTACACAGATTGTAAATGTCTGACTTTTTTGGAACACTACTGAACATTTTTTTTACCTAAGTGGTGTCTTCTTTGAAATTATCTCGTAGGTCAGTAGTTCTCAAATTTATTTAGATTTTTTTTTATCCCACCCTATCCCTCAGGTTCAGGGTGGTTTACAATTTTTTTTTAACTTACTAAATGTAACATTAAAAATGAATTAACTCTTAATCCTTAATTTGTTTGTGGTAGTTGAGTCCCCGCAACCCCCATATACCCATTCCTCCCTTTTCTTCTTCCCACCCTCTTGTTGCTTCTCTTCTACTTCCCTCTTGTTCTTTGACTCTCTTTTCCCCCTTGCCACCCCATTATTTTGGAAATTCCTTCTAGCTCAATCAGAGTGGAGGTAGGTGTTTGCCAGCTGTGCTCCTTCTTTTACCCCTTCCCCCCACCCCAGAATACACTCCACGTCCCCCTGGAAGGCCTACTCCCCAGTTCAAATATCTTTATTTGCGTGACCATACAGGTCCTTGCATATAACAACAATACTCCCCAGTTTGAGAACTACTGCGCATAGGTTAACTTTGTGGATGTGTTTTATTATGGGCTATTCCTCTCCTTCTCTCTGATTTTTTCTGATCTTTTCCACATAAACAGAGCTGTCTTTAGGAAGTGGTGTGATGGCCTGAATCTTGGCCAATGCACCAAGGACCTTTGGAGCTTAATATATGAGATTCTGCAAGAGGAGCTCAAAGTCTTGGCCCTTTTACCTCAGAGAAGTAGAAGACTCATTGGCCATGTTCCAATGATCAGTTACTTCGATGTAGTGGTCCTTCTGTTTTACTCAAGAGTTTTAAGCGTCAGAGCACTAAACCGAAGTTTTTCAGGAGAAGGAATTGAAGTACGCAGACCTCTTTGTTTTCTGTTTTGAAGTGACTGTTAATGGGAATACTTATCAGTCAGTGGGTGGACCACAGTTTAGTGATCATTTCATCTCAGCTAGGGGTAAACTGATGCACAGTTCATCTGAAAGCTACTGAAGTGAAATAGTTACTTTGATTGATCTCTGTTGTCAGAATGTGGCCGTTAGTCTTATTGAAGAAGCCTGGGAGTTCAAATCACAAGTAAGTCAGTAAATGAAACAAAGACCTGTTTTTGGAAGCAGAAATATTAAACTGGGAAGGGCAGTTTTAGGTGTTGGTGCTTGACCAGAGCTAAACTTGGTCCCTGAACATCTTAGCTAACAGTAAGCTCTTTGACTGCAATTCACAAACCGCTTACCCCACAGAGCTTCAATAGGACTGCTCCAGAGTAAATTGGTTTTGAACTGTGGCCTTTGTGATGACTGTGTATGACTGTGAGTGGGGTCATCTCTGCACAATGGGGTTCTGGTCCCAATTGTTGCCCCCAGGCAGCCTGTAATATCCACCTGAAACAGTAGCACTTCTAAACCATGCTTACGACATTCTGACTGGAAGTTGGGGATGGATCTTGTTTGATCCCTTAGAGATTTTTCTCTTCACTCAAACCAACTATGACTGATACAGTGCTTCTCGTCTTGAGCCTTGCAGAGATATTCCTTACATACATTCCTCCGAGTCCTGACTGAATCAGCATGAAGCTCAACCTCTGTGGCTGGAGTACCAGATCCTTCAGACTTGTCTTTACCCATCTGTTAAATGGCTAAGAGGCCAAACCAAGTGACTGCAGTCTCAGGTAAGAAATGTAGCATGCCTACGCCCCCTGTACAGATGGGTTGGAAGCAGTCCTCCGCAATACGGGTCATGCTTCACCACATTTACTACCAGAGATGCTCCTGGAGCCCCAGCTGCGTGCACTGTCTTGTTTCCACTAAGCATACAATCCTGCACCATTAAAGTCAATGGGAGTTTGCCATTGACTTCAGTAGACAGAGGTTTTGCAACCTCAGCTTTGTCTTTTAAACTTTCTACTTGTACATTACCACCCTGGTCAGCTTCACTGCTGGGAGATCTGAGCAGAATCAGATAATGCAGTGACAATTACAACAATGCTTTTTTTCTACAGTAGGACCGCAATCTACAAACCACTGATTTTGGAATAATACCACTGAAGTTAGCAGTGAAACAAATATTCAATGTGAATATTTTATCGGGTGAATTTGGCATCTTCAGACCAAATCCAACTGATTTGGATATTTGTCTCATTACACCCACATTTGGTTCCAGATTTTCAATTAATTTGGTTCACTGTACACGAAATAGTACTAAATCAAGCTTATTGTACATGAAATTGAGTTGCCTATGGCAGGAGGGGCGGGGTAGAATTTAAAAAAAATAAAATAATAATAATAAAATAATAATAATAAATAACTAAATAGTGCCAAAATGAAGTAACTGAATAACCGAACTGAATAAAGTGAATAAGTGGATATGCAAATATCAACTTTGGATGTGGATATTTTAATCTATTTGGATAATATCAATCAATACAAAACAGCCTATTCATTGCAGCCTAATTGTGGCCTCTTACCACCATACAGCTGCAATGAAAAATTGAAGCTTAAGCGTCAGTGACTCATAGGTTGAGGTTTGGAAGTACTTGGTTCCATACGCTGTATCAAATAAGAAAATGGCCATCGTAAAGACCTGGGCATACTCCTCCATCCCGTTGATGTTAATTGTGGAGGATTGCACACACAGGGTGATTTCAGACGTTACATTTTCGACATTCACCACAGTCAACCGCAGTCAACCGCGGGTGGTGATGAAAGAGCCGTGCACATCTGTTCGCTCGCATCCAGATGGTCACCACAGTCAAACGCGGCCCGGGGTGAACCTAGCCACACTTCGTGAGGTTGGGGCGGGAGGAGGTCCAGAAGTGTGGTGAATGCCCACCACGGCAGGGGTGAATGAAAAGTAACTTCTGAAAGGAAACCCCCGGCTGCGGTGGAAGGAAATTAACATGGGACGTGGTGACAGCACGCAGCGTCGCTGCTAGGCAACCAACAACAAGCGACTCACGGAGGGAGATTTAAAGGGCAGTCAGCAGTAGAGAAACGTGGCGGAGTAGACGATGGAGGGGAGGGAGGAGGACACGGAGTGGAGGATGGAGTGAGAGGGCGAGGAGGAGGTGCAGCAGGAGGGGGAATACAGCCCAGCGAGAGACACCCAGCAGCACACGGGGCCACCCCGGAAGCGGGTAGGGGGTGCAGCTGAGAGCGGGTGGGTCAGAGCAGGGGACAGGAGGGGCACAGAAGGGAGGGAGGGACCACAGCTGACAGGAGCCTAACAAGCAGCCCCCACTGTACCCCCATACAGACCAGCAAGAGGGCATGCGCCCCGGAGGAAGCAGAGGCCAGAAGGAGCCATGGACAGGCAGCGGCAGACACGGAGGAGGAGGAGGGAGCGGAGTGGCCGGCACCCCGGCGCCGGTACCACGGGGGGGGTCAGTGTGGGCTCCAAGAGACCCATGACCTAATCGCTATCTGGGAGACACCCGAAATGCAGGCAGAGCTGGCTTTCAATGCCAGGAATGAGCAGGTGTTCGCTCAGATAGCCACGGAGATGGGGGGAGGTCGGATACGACCGAACACCCACACAGTGCCTGACTAAAATTAAGGAACTCAAAATGGGGTTCAAGGACACAGCGGACAACAACCGGCGCTCTGGGTGGGCGGCATGTGCCTCCCCCTACATGGATGCACTGAGCCGGGTGCTGCACTGCAAGGGCTCCATAGTGGCCCGGCGCCCGGGAGGAGCGGCTCGCGCAGGAGGACCCCCCCTTTGCAGCTGGAGGTCCCCATGCAAGTCCTAGTGCCGGCCACCGACACCAGGGAGGAGATGCCAGGCACCTCGGGCACATGCGCCCGACACTCCCCCAGCCTGACATTGCTAACGTTCCTATCCATCTAGCAGGTGTGTATGCGTGGGGCTGTCCGGCCTTGCATGCTGGCAGCTCTGCGCTGCCCACTCCCTTAGCCTCCCTCCACAGCGGCCCCATTGTTCCCGTCCTACCATTATCTGTCAACCTTGGCAGTCCCTGTCTACCTGTGAAGCCCCCTTGCCCTGCATCCTATGCTGCCCCCACGGCTGCTTCAGCTCAGACCGTCCAGGAACTGTACCATGGCAGCTGCATCTCAGCCTGAGGTCCCGCTTGGCGGCTCCGGGGGCCCCCTCCGGGCCTGGACCGGCATGGTCCTTTGTGTCCTTTGTGACCTATGGTGTTCGCCCATCGCTCAGCGCTGTCTGCACTCCCTGCCCACCTGGCCAGATGACTTTCATTGCCTGAGCTTTGGTATGCTGCGCTTTGGCTATGTCGCGACCGCTGGCGACTACCGCGTGCACTGTGAGGAGCTGGAGCTCGCCCCCTTCCCTGAGGGGTGCCTACCATCCACTCTGGGGGGCCTTGCAGCATGGAGTCCTGCCAAGACAGCCTCTGCCCTGTGTGTGTGTACCTTCCCGGGATATGCAACCTGCCTGAGTGAGGGTGGCCCTGCCGTATCCGTGTCCTACTTCATCAGCGTGCAGGGTGCGCATGGGTTTCCACACTCCCACGGGGCTCCCTGCTACCATCTGCTGGAGCTGTCCCATCTGCCCTGGCCTCCTGCGGCTGATTATGGCATGCCCCCCCCCTCTGGACCTGAGCTGGCGGCCCTGTCTGAGGTGTGCAGCCGCTCTGATGTGCAACTTGGGATGAGCTGTGCGGATCCCTTTGAGGCCTTCTACCTGATCTGCTTCCACATGTCCACCCGTGGCTTCTGCTGGGGTCTGTGGCAATGGCCCCACTATGTGCACCTGCTGTCATTTCCACCCCCTCCACCCAATGGGAGCCCCAGCAGCTGGGTCTAGGGCGCGCCGGCCTCATCTGGCATCCGGGTGCCGCCTCAGTCCTTCCTTCCACCTCTGGCCTGAGTGCTATCATCACTGCCTTCTGCCTCATTGGGACTGCTGGACCCCCTGTGACCCACCTCCGCCCGCCTGTCATCCTCTCGCTTGGGACCTGCGGGCGTCACCTCAAAACCCTCTATGTGGCCTCCTGCTGACATGTCGCTGATAGCCCTCAGTCTCCATGAGCTGCCTCCCCCACCCTTGCGCCCCGCTCTCCTGCACCTGGTCTGGTGGCCCAGGTTCCACGGGACTGGGGCCGCTCCCTCGCCTTGGTGGCCCTTGACCATGGAACGACCTTCCACCGGCCCCCTGTTTTCCTTGGGGGGGGTGTCTGGGTGACCCCCTTGCCCTTCCTCCCCTGTGTGGGCGGGTGGGGGTGGATTTGTCCGTGTCTTTGTCTGGTGCCTCCCCTCGCGCACTGGGTGTGCTTCTCCTCTGGACGCTTGTTCCGTGTCAGGATGTTGTGCTGGGTCCCCCCCCTCCCAGACTGGGCCCATGCCCCCCTTGCTGCTGCCCCTTCTCCCGTACTGTTTATCCTCATGCTCCCGAGCTGTATGCCTCTTCGTCGGGCCGTTGCCACTTGTGCCCTCAATAAATGCCTGTTGTGCTTCACTGTGCCTTGTGTTGTCTCCTGTCTCCTTGGGCTGCTGAGTCCCCCTTCCCCCTGCCTGCTTGGTTCCTCCCCCCCCCCCCTCCTGCTGGACTGGTCGTGCCGGCCCCTTGCCACCCCCCCCTCCTGTGTATCTGACCGGCTGTGGGGTTCCCTGTTCCCTCCTGGTGTGTGCCTCCCTCTGTCCCCCTGCTCGGCTCTCCTTTATTGTGCGGGTGTGCTGCGTTGTTTGTGTGTGCGCGCTTCTCGTTTTGAAGTCCATGTGCTTTCCGTGCGGCCGCTGTTTGCGAGTGCTGCTCGCACTGCAGCTCCCTCCCCCCCTTCCTTCATGTTTCCCTTCCCTGGGCGGGGCCCTCCGCTGTCAGTGGCTTCATTTGCCCACAGGCGGCCATGTTTGCATCCACGCAGCCCCGGTGCCTTGTGGGGCTCCCACCATGGTTCTCGCCACCACGTCATGTCTGTTGGGTTCCCCTGGCCCCGGTTCACTCCAGTTGGCCCCGGGCGGTGGTGCCGCCCCTGTCACATCTCTTGGGGCCGTGCGGCTCACCACGGCCCGCGGTGATGCAATTGACACCAGGGTGGTGAATCTCACCACGTCACGCATGAAATCACCCCTAGTCTTCTTGTTTCAAGATGTGAGGGGGTAGAACTAGAACTATAACATTCAAAATCAGGGAAGCAACCTGGAATTCTCTTTTAGGTCTGAAATAATCTGATCCAAGTGAGCATCCTAAAGACCCAGACACACTTTTTTTAATGGAGTGTGCATTTTCTGTGTTTTCAAAGACAACCACCATTTCAGTTGCTATTTTAAATGCATTATTCAGCTCTCTTGTTTTATTTTATATGCCCTTCAATCATTCTCTCTTTTTGAACTCCCCCATTATCTGTGCATCATTACATCACTGGAGTAGGCAGATGGTCCAAGAGAAGGTCGAACATTCAAAGTCACAAAATTAAGCCACTTAGCCATGTACTTAATATAGCAGAGACTCTGAAAAAGAGGGGAAACACATTCACTTAAAAATCAGTCAATGGCTGCCTAATGTCAAAATTTATTAGGGAGAGTTGCTGAGTAGGTGGAAACTGAAGAGTGGTGTTTATTTTGGATAGGTTGTTGTATTGACTAAAAATAGTTTATCTATGTGAACTTGTCGCGCGGGATCATGATACATTTCCGGCAGACTTAGTAGCACAATGTTATAAGAAAGAAACCAACTTTTGAAAAGGTGAAAATTAAAACTTGTTTTCTTGTCCTGTTGCTGCTGTTAACTAATCATGAGCTTGGCAAAGTTTGTACAATATAACACTTTATAATGGGGTGGAGGGTGGGAAGCACTGGTAAAACAATTCAAAGATACTCCTGCAAATCAAGGCTGTTACTGACCATGGTCTGATCTTATAAGATATTGCACTGAAAGATTCCCACCCCCCTCTTGTAGACTTTTCAGTGCTGGAGATATTGGGGCTTTTGTGATTTGCCAGCAGAAAAGTTCTTCTCTTGTGAGACTATCTCTCGAAGACAGGATGATGGTCTTGTTGGACCATTCATCTGACCCAGCATGGCATTTCTTATGTTCTTATGATGTGGCTACTTTGAGAGTTATGATGATTTTGTGACCGATAAGATCCAGCTAAAGAGTAAACGTTTTCTATTGACTCCAAACCAAGTACGGAAGACTTGTAAGGTCTCAGGAGGGTAAAACCCAGGTGGACTGCAGCACAATCTCTCTGATATCTGTACTATGACAGAACAACATACATTTGTATCCTCCTAAGAACATAAATAGTGCCATACTGGCTGGGTCAGACCAATGATTCATCAAGAGCAGCATCCTGTCTCCAACAGTAGCCACCTTGGTCACATTTTGGAGAAGTACCCA
The DNA here is from genome assembly GCA_003113815.1 of Sphenodon punctatus. NCBI lineage: Eukaryota > Metazoa > Chordata > Lepidosauria > Sphenodontia > Sphenodontidae > Sphenodon > Sphenodon punctatus. Next base: position 979,550 of record QEPC01007860.1, on the reverse strand, counting down.
AGAGGTCATACTGGAGTGATCCATTTCCTGCTGTTGCCTCCCAGCTCCCAACAATCAGATGATATGTCCCCTGACCTACTTGATTAATAGCCATTTATAGATCTAGCCTAAATGGCTATTAGTTAAGTTGGTTGAGGGAGACTCCTAGACTACTAGTAGCTTGCTTCCCTCATGCTACTGGTGATGCTTTGATTGCTTGCTCCACCCAGGTAGAAAATTATCATCAGGGAAACATAAGAAGTGCCCTACTGGGTCAGACCAATGGTCCATCAAGCCCAGCATCCTGTCTCCGACAGTGGCTAATCTCAATTCCCTGCTGTTCACTCCAGCTCCCGATAGTAAGAGGTTACATTTCCCAAACCTAACTGGCTAATAGATGATAATGGACCTATTCACTAGAAACTTGTCCAACCCTTTCTTAAATCCAGTTATACTACTGGCCTTGTCCACATCTTCTGGCAACAAATCCCACAACTTAATTGTGGATTGAGTGAAAAAAAACTTTCTTTTATTTGTTTTAAATATGCTACCTGTTAGTTTCATGGAGTGTCACCGAGTCCTAGCACTGAGAGGGCAAATAACTGTTCCCTATTAATGTGTTCCACACCACTCATGATTTTATAAACTTCTATCATATCCCCTCTCAGTCATCTCCAAGCTGAAGAACCCCAACCTATCCAGCCTCTCTTCATAGGGGAGCCGTTCCATACCGCTTGTCGTTTTTGTTGCCTTTCTCTGTACCTTTTCTATTTCATTTATATATATTTTTTGAGATGGGACAACCAGAACTGCACACAATATGCAAGGTGGGGTCGCACCATAGATCTATATAGTGGCATTATGATAGTCAGTTTTATTCTCTATCCCTCTACAAATAATTGCTAACATTCTGTTTGCTTTTTTGACGGCTGCCGCACACCGAGCTGAGGATTTCAATGTATTCTCCACAGTGACTCCAATGTCCTTTACCTGAGTGTAACTCCTAATTTAGAACCCAGCATTTTATACATATAATTTGGGTTATTTTTTCCCTATGTACATCATTTTACACTTGTCCACATTAAATATCATCTGCTATTTAGATGCCCAGTCACCCAGACTCACAATATCTCCCTGCAATTCTTCACAGTCCGCTCGTGTTTTAACAACCTTGAATAATTTGGTATTGTCTGCAAATCTGATCACTTCACTCCTTACTCCCCTTTCCAGATCATTAATGAATACATTAAACCCCTATGAAAAGCTATAGAGAAACCTATAGAAACCAATAATGAAAAAACTGATTTTCCTTAAGTTTCTACCACAGTTTTTAGTCCAAAAAGTAATTAGAAATTTTGCTTAGAGAATGTTTGAGCCAAGTATGAGAGACAAGAGACAGAGGCCCTTTTTAAATGAGACGCACCCACCGAACGCCCAAGGCTCAATGCAAAGCTGCCGCTCAGGGAAATTTCATTCTGGGACTCCAGGCTCTGGAGTCTGAGAAGGAGTCCAGGCAGAGGCACTAGAGCGCTCTGTCTCTGCCACCGGCTGAGTGAAATTGCAGCAGTCAAAGCAGCACGGCGTTCTGATGTCAATTTCAGCCGCCGGCAGAGGCAGAGCGCTCAGTCAGTGAGTGCTCTGTCAGTGCGGCACCAGGGGGACAGAGGAGAGCGGGAGTAGGGCACTTCCCCAGGTGCCCCCAGGCTACAGCCGCCACTGAAAGGGTGAGGGACAGATCCATGAGGGACAGATCCATGATCCCATGGCTCCAGGGTGCTGATCTGCCAAACACCTCGGTGTCTGCCATCACCATCAGCTCTGTTGCTGCAGTGCAGCTACTGCCAGTCTGGCCAAGCACAGCTGACAGCTCCCCTTGGCAGTGCAGCTGCTCCCAGCCTGGCCAGATAAAGCTGACAGCTCTCCTTGCTCTCCCTCCCCGCCATGGCTGGGGCCTCACACATGCCTCCCTCCCTCCCCTTGCCTTTGAAGTGCAGATAATCCTTAGGGCATCTGGGACAGTTGCCAAGGGGCACCAGTGCATTAAAGGCAAGGGGGAGGGGCTGGAAGAGGGACCAGGGCACCAAGGCATGGGTTTCTATGAAAGAACCCAGCCAATTAGGATAGTGTTAGGGCATTTTTTCCAGGTGTCCTAAAACCAATCAGAGTCCCGAGGAGCACTCTCTCCCCACCCTCATCTCTTTAGGAGAGGGGAGAGGAAAGGAAACAGAAGTCACAACAGCAGCCTGGAACAGGTCTGGACCAGTTCAGAGGCTGCTTCAGCAGAGAATGGACTGGATTTCTCTACTTCGGCAAGTTATTTCTTTTAATTTCTTTTTAATTATTTTTTTAAATTCCCCTCTGACTTTTTTTGATCCTCACTACAGTATGGCCACTTTTAATTGTTTCACCCCTCCCTGAATGATTTTTTATTTTATTTTATTTTTTAGTTTGGAGATATATATATGTGTGTGTGTGTATATATATATATATATATATGTAGAGAGAGAGAAAATATTAAATTTATCAAAAAAATATTCAAATCAAATAACTTTATTTGTATTAACCATTGGTTATAACAAAAATATAAAATCATTCATAACCATTAACAACCATTGAAAAAGATAGCAAAAGAAAAACATAAAATATATTCAGTCAACACACAAAATATTATATATATATTTATTTGACTGAATATATTTTCTAATACACTTTCGATTTTTAGATTTTCCTTTTTGGTATTAGAAAAAATATTTGTATTTAGCTTTGGTATTGGATATTTTATGCATTAACTGAGAGCAGCCAGGGAAAAAAATGCAAACAGAACTAGAAGATTTTGTATATTTAGTATTTTTGCAGCAGTGTGAACACTTCAAAAATACTTGCTGTTCACGTGACCTTATATTGTCTGAAAGTGTTTCTGATATGAAAAAATAGTGTTGCACTTTCTTGTGATAGACCTTTTTAATTTTGTCCCTTTTCCTGTGTAATCTTATGCTTGAGAAACGTTTAGTTGAACTTTTAATGTTTAAATTGGTTTGGATGTTTTGGTGGGCTCATATAGTGGAAAAGATTCCAGACAGAATATAGAAGCTTTTCCAATGGATTTATTTGGTGACTTGGTATATTCTTTCTGTTGCAGTGTGAAAACTTAAAAAAATACTTGATTTGTAGTTTACATGCAGCCTTATATGATTTTAGTGGTTTTTTTTAAAGAGGAACATAATGTTAATTCCTTGAAATTTTGTCTCCCAATCTATAAGCAATTTGATGCTACTGGGAATTTGGGATCTTGAAGATTTGTCCATGTATTTTTTCCCCCTTGTTCATTGATCTGGGAGCTTGTAGGAAGGATACTGAAAGTGCTATATTAGTAGTGGGGAACATTTTCCCTCCCAGAGTCCAACTGAACCATTAGTACAAGCTCTGAGAGTCATATAAAAGTTGGAGGCGGAGGTGCCTGCAGAGTATACTTAGGAAGAGGAGGGTCCAGATCATGGGTCTGTGCTCTGTATCTGTACCTTATCTTTGTGTGCATGTCCTCATCTCTGCCCCCTTACCTTGAACTCAGATTTTCAGTCCTTGAGGGTAGGAGCTAGATATAGGGGCCAGTTCCAGGAACTGGAAAGGGGTCAAATAAAAACTTGCCATGGACCACAGTAAGGTCCTGGGCCTAAGATTCTCCACTGCTGGTGTAAGGGAAGGAGAGCAAGGAAGGGAGGGGCTGGCCTGAGGTGAGGGATTAGAAATGCAGCACCATCGATGTGGCTTAGTAGCAAAGACTTTGGTCTACTATACTTTTTGCTAAAGTATTCTGCCCCATGCTGCCTTTTCTAGTCATGTCCTCCTCTCTCCTAACTACAACTGCAGCTGAGGTGGGGGTGGGAATAAAGAAACTGTTTGGTTCCTTCATTCATACTAAGACTGAAGCTTTCACCACAGTTAGGCATTTATAAGGCGAATTCTCTGATGTGTACTGAAGGCTGAGCTCACCCTGTAGCATTTCCCAGTAAGGGCACATGTAAGTGTTATGTGTATCAGGGTTTCTCTCCTGAGTGGATTCTTCTTTTTAAAATAGCAGTTTTTAAAAAGTGAAACAAATCACACGTACATAGAATGTCCCCTTATTTAAAACAGACTTGAAGCCTTGAGCTGCCAATTCCCCCTCCCCCCAGCACTTGATCTATAGGAGCAAATGCTGGTTTTCCCTTTTTGATTTTTTTGCACAGAGCTTTGCATTTTGCTCACTATTGCATGCCACCACCATTGTGTAGGTTTATTTGTCCTGTATACACTGTGTTTTTTTTAATTCATTGTGTTCTATTCCATTGATCATGTTAGTGTGAAACTTTAATGCTAGCCCCGTCCCCTGCTTGCCCCACCCACTGCCCTACCAGCTGCCACTGGGACTCACTACTTCATGTTTTGGATACAATTTTTCTGTTGATGCAACCCAAAATAGCAGTTTCATTCTTAAACTGCATCACAGTATTGACTCCTATTCGTTTTGTGATCCACTATAACTCCCAGATCTTTCTCTGCAGTCAACTGTCCAGCCAATTATCTTCAATTTTGCATTTAAACATTAGGTTTCTCTTTCTCATGTGTAATAGGGGTGGGATTTCAGATGAAATTTTGGTTACACTTTATAAATTCAGATCTTTTTACAGATTCAGATTTTCAGTTTTGAAGTTTTCCCAATGGGAAATTGAACTTGAACTGTACTCTGACTTCCATTCATCCTGACTTTGGGGTCGTGGGTCTGACCTCTCCCACCCCCATTTCCTGGGGCATCTGAGTGTTACTTACTGGCCTCATAGGCCTTGACTGAAGTACTGCCGCTGCTGTGGGGACTCCGGCAGGCTCTCTCGCAGTGGCGTCCTCCCTGCTTATTGTGCATGTGCAAAATGACTACTGCCCTGAACCAAAGGGGCAGCAGCCAAAACGATGTTGCCACCATTTTGGTTGAGGGCAGCAGCCATTTTTCACATGTGCAGTAAGAAGCAGGGAGAACGTCACGGCAGTGGCGATACTTCAATCAAGCTCTCCAAGGCCAGTAAGTAACACTTCAGGGCCGTGGGGGGAAATACGGATCAGAAGCTTAGTTCTGTAACCGCGAACCTCAGTTTACAGGCTAGTTCAGGTTAATGTGTATTTGACAATTCCGGACAGTTATGGATTAATCTGAAACCAAAATTCCCATCCCTAATGTGTAATACATCACATTTGTCACTTAAATTTATATTTACTGTTTTCATTCCAGTTCTCCATTTTCTGGTTTAGGACTAGTTTTATTTTGCCACTCTTTACATCCCCAATAAGATACTACCTTTTGGGGGGTGGAAGTGAGGTGAAATACATTTCCCTTTATTTTTCTGCATCTTATGCACAATTGTACTTAGTACTTGACAACATGCAGTTTAGAGATCCCATAACCTGTGATACTGAAGGATCTGTTTGCTTTTCCTAAAAGGACTACCCATTATCCCAGGAATTCCTGGCTGCCACTGGAGAGTGAGGGACGGCAGCTGGGACCAGGGATGTTTCTTTCAGAAATACAATTGTTGAGAAAGATGTGGTGAAAACTCACCATATCTTAGAAGCTTCATACCTTTTAACCTGTGTCATACTGGGTTTTGCCATGGAAACTGCGCTATTTCTATCGGTCTTTAATTCTGTCCTGGTAATAGATGTCAAATAGGTGAATCTATTAAGTGCCTTTGCATCTTAACAGACATAGCTGTAGTTGTGATGGTTTTACATGGCTCCCTCCCTGCCGTCTTTTTTCTCCGAAGGATATCGCAGGATAAGTAGGAAGAAATTACTGTTCTGTCCTCATGGTCATCCTATGTGGAGTATTTCCTAGGCCCCATCTTGCTGCTACTTTTCCCAACAAGTATATTAAGCTGGCAGGTGGGTAGTGAGGAGGCATGAGTTAATATGGTACCTTCGGGATGTTTCAACGCCTCCATTCTGAAACAGAGGCCTCTGGAAACATTATACTGAACTTAAGCTGACTGTTTTGTGTGTGTGTGTGTGTGTGCTCGTGCATGTGGTTTGGATGCATTCGGTTTAGTATTCTCCCCTTCCTCCCTGCCAGGTATGGATTTTATCTAGAGGAAAAAGTACGTATAAATCTGTAAATCAAAAGAAGTAAATTATAAATGAGTAAAGGATTCCATTAAATTATGTTAAGAAGGAAAATATATCAAATTGAAATCTGATGATGGAGGCATTTTGTTCCATGCAGCTATTCAACCAACTTTGATTGTTTATGTATGTGATACCACTGATATCTGTCAAAGCAAAATGTGCTCTGGCAATTTCTGAGTAGCTGCACGGAAGACAGTGAATCACTGAATTGATTTTAATGGGACAACTCATGAGTAAATTGTTTCACAGCTGGGTCCAAAGTCGCCATGATAAATCCATATTCTTTTTCTACATCTTTATTTAGCAAAACATTGGTGTAACAGAGTACGGGCCCACCTGGGGTAAATCTTTACTGGATCCAGCCCACAGTCACGTTTTCATAGGACAATTTCCACTCTGCAGTCCTTTATTTACATTAGTACACATTCTCCACCAGTCTAACATATGCAATGTCCATTATAGGTACACTGTTTCATCACCACACAATACCTTATGTTGAGCCTATCCCTTTAAGGTTTTGGGTTTCTCAATCTTAATCCCTCTGGCCAAGCACAGTCCTTCCACAGGCCAGATAATCCTCACGGTATCCCCCACACTTAGTAGTCTCAGCAGGAGCCTCTCCAGCAGCTTGCTAAACTACTCTGTCTCAGGTCAAGCCCTCTGAGCCAGGTTTCGCTCTGGAGGCAGGACCAAGCCTAGCTCCTTCCTTCCCTGGACTTCTAGTTACCCTGTAGCTGCACCTTTATCTGAAGCAGAGGTCTAACTGTCTCCTGTCTCCTCTAGGACTCTCTCCTACTGAGCTATACTCAGGGCTGGCTCAGCCACACCCAGCCCAGGTGCTAGACATCAGGCGTGCTCCTTCACTCCTGGGAGCACTTGAACCTCAATAGCCCCTGCCTCACATTGCTGGTGCTATGCACCTTCAAGGGATAGTATTCCAATTCCTCTGCACCCTGCTTCAAATGGCATGTGCTTAACCTTAGACACATGCTTACGTCAATGACAGCTAAGCGTAGGCTGAAAATTCTCTCCTGAATTAGGACCAATATTGTCCTGTAGCCTCTACTCTTGGATACACTTTCTGGAATATGGATTAACTGAGGAATTATAAAGACTCCATCAAAGGAGAGAAATGCCATATTGGCAAATGTTTCTCTCTCTAATTATTTCCTTTGTGGGAAATTTCTGTTTTCTTAATAATGGCAAACCCCCAGTTAGCTTTAATGGCAGAGGTATGTGCCCAGTGTGTGGATGATATCAAATAGTTTAGATATAGATCAGAAGGCACTAACTTGGAGGGTACCAAACTGTGGTGTGGGACCCCTAGTGACAGCTGTGGGTGGGATNGATGTTGCCACCATTTTGGTTGAGGGCAGCAGCCATTTTGCACATGTGCAGTAAGAAGCAGGGAGAACGTCACGGCAGTGGCGATACTTCAATCAAGCTCTCCAAGGCCAGTAAGTAACACTTCAGGGCCGTGGGGGGAAATACCGATCAGAAGCTTAGTTCTGTAACCGCGAACCTCAGTTTACAGGCTAGTTCAGGTTAATGTGTATTTGACAATTCCGGACAGTTATGGATTAATCTGAAACCAAAATTCCCATCCCTAATGTGTAATACATCACATTTGTCACTTAAATTTATATTTACTGTTTTCATTCCAGTTCTCCATTTTCTGGTTTAGGACTAGTTTTATTTTGCCACTCTTTACATCCCCAATAAGATACTACCTTTTGGGGGGTGGAAGTGAGGTGAAATACATTTTCCTTTATTTTTCTGCATCTTATGCACAATTGTACTTAGTACTTGACAACATGCAGTTTAGAGATCCCATAATCTGTGATACTGAAGGATCTGTTTGTTTTTCCTAAAAGGACTTCCCATTATCCCAGGAATTCCTGGCTGCCACTGGAGAGTGAGGGACGGCAGCTGGGACCAGGGATGTTTCTTTCAGAAATACAATTGTTGAGAAAGATGTGGTGAAAACTCACCATATCTTAGAAGCTTCATACCTTTTAACCTGTGTCATACTGGGTTTTGCCATGGAAACTGCGCTATTTCTATCGGTCTTTAATTCTGTCCTGGTAATAGATGTGAAATAGGTGAATCTATTAAGTGCCTTTGCATCTTAACAGACATAGCTGTAGTTGTGATGGTTTTACATGGCTCCCTCCCTGCCCTCTTTTTTCTCCGAAGGATATCGCAGGATAAGTAGGAAGAAATTACTGTTCTGTCCTCATGGTCATCCTATGTGGAGTATTTCCTAGGCCCCATCTTGCTGCTACTTTTCCCAACAATTATATTAAGCTGGCAGGTGGGTAGTGAGGAGGCATGAGTTAATATGGTACCTTCGGGATGTTTCAACGCCTCCATTCTGAAACAGAGGCCTCTGGAAACATTATACTGAACTTAAGCTGACTGTTTTGTGTGTGTGTGTGTGTGTGCTCGTGCATGTGGTTTGGATGCATTCGGTTTAGTATTCTCCCCTTCCTCCCTGCCAGGTATGGATTTTATCTAGAGGAAAAAGTACGTATAAATCTGTAAATCAAAAGAAGTAAATTATAAATGAGTAAAGGATTCCATTAAATTATGTTAAGAAGGAAAATATATCAAATTGAAATCTGATGATGGAGGCATTTTGTTCCATGCAGCTATTCAACCAACTTTGATTGTTTATGTATGTGATACCACTGATATCTGTCAAAGCAAAATGTGCTCTTGCAATTTCTGAGTAGCTGCACGGAAGACAGTGAATCACTGAATTGATTTTAATGGGACAACTCATGAGTAAATTGTTTCACAGCTGGGTCCAAAGTCGCCATGATAAATCCATATTCTTTTTCTACATCTTTATTTAGCAAAACATTGGTGTAACAGAGTACGGGCCCACCTGGGGTAAATCTTTACTGGATCCAGCCCACAGTCACTTTTTCATAGTACAATTTCCACTCTGCAGTCCTTTATTTACATTAGTACACATTCTCCACCAGTCTAACATATGCAATGTCCATTATAGGTACACTGTTTCATCACCACACAATACCTTATGCTGAGCCTATCCCTTTAAGGTTTTGGGTTTCTCAATCTTAATCCCTCTGGCCAAGCACAGTCCTTCCACAGGCCAGATAATCCTCACGGTATCCCCCACACTTAGTAGTCTCAGCAGGAGCCTCTCCAGCAGCTTGCTAAACTACTCTGTCTCAGGTCAAGCCCTCTGAGCCAGGTTTCGCTCTGGAGGCAGGACCAAGCCTAGCTCCTTCCTTCCCTGGACTTCTAGTTACCCTGTAGCTGCACCTTTATCTGAAGCAGAGGTCTAACTGTCTCCTGTCTCCTCTAGGACTCTCTCCTACTGAGCTATACTCAGGGCTGGCTCAGCCACACCCAGCCCAGGTGCTAGACATCAGGCGTGCTCCTTCACTCCTGGGAGCACTTGAACCTCAATAGCCCCTGCCTCACATTGCTGGTGCTATGCACCTTCAAGGGATAGTATTCCAATTCCTCTGCACCCTGCTTCAAATGGCATGTGCTTAACCTTAGACACATGCTTACGTCAATGACAGCTAAGCGTAGGCTGAAAATTCTCTCCTGAATTAGGACCAATATTGTCCTGTAGCCTCTACTCTTGGATACACTTTCTGGAATATGGATTAACTGAGGAATTATAAAGACTCCATCAAAGGAGAGAAATGCCATATTGGCAAATGTTTCTCTCTCTAATTATTTCCTTTGTGGGAAATTTCTGTTTTCTTAATAATGGCAAACCCCCAGTTAGCTTTAATGGCAGAGGTATGTGCCCAGTGTGTGGATGATATCAAATAGTTTAGATATAGATCAGAAGGCACTAACTTGGAGGGTACCAAACTGTGGTGTGGGACCCCTAGTGACAGCTGTGGGTGGGATCATGATCCCAATTGATGTTTGATATACTTTGCATTGTCTTTGTTAATGCTCAAGGTCACAGGATTGTATTTAATACTCAAATTGGAGAGAAACAGGTGAAATGTTGGAGAGTAGCTGCACTTTAATACTATATATTATTTATACAACTGCTTGTATCACAGCTGCAAATCACGTGTATGTGTATGTAAAATTCACCTCTATCAGACTCAGAGCTAGGGCAATGGCTTGGAGTTGGGGGCAGACTGTATGACAAGGGGAGCAATTGCGCTTGTCTTCAAAAGCCTATAGGCTTGGTTAAAAATGCATTCTCAGTTGAAATCTCTTCAAAAATCTTTATTTTTCTTAAATCAGAAAAAAAACACCAAGATAGTTCAATTTTAAAAATCCCAAGATTTCTATGGATGGGGGAATGTACGGGACTGACTCCTGTGAAGAGGTCTATGCTACCTAAATTCTATTTTAAAGGAGACATTTTAGGAACAATTAAAGAATAACATGGTACAGCTGCATTCACATGACCAATTTCCCCCGGCTCTTCAGTTACCTGCATGAGAGTACTGTTGCGCTTTATCATCCTTTATCATCCATCACACGTGCTGCCAAATCTCCCTCACTCATGTTAAATCTTGCTCAGTATTATCTACTGTCAGCTGCAAACAATCCCATCATTCTCCATGGCTGTTATCTGCTCTTGAGTTGGGGGGACATTTGTTGCAGGGAGGAGACAGAAACATTGAAAGCAGCAGCAGCAGCCTAAGAGCTGAACCAGCACACTTTGATCTATGGGTATTTTCAAATGTGATGGTGCTGAGCACCAACATGCTTTGATCCTGCCCGGGGTGAAAGCCCTCACCCTGAACAGGATCTGACCCCGCTACCGAACAAACGTGCCAGTGGCTGGGGAGAGGGCAGGGGGACATGCGGACGTGGTCTGCATGGCCCGGCCCCCTCCCTGACAGGTGGATGTGGTGGCCTATTAGGCTGCTGCGCCTACCTGGAAAATCTCCGGCCACCAGCTGGAGTTAGGTAGATCTCAGGCTATCATACGTGATGGCCCGCTCTACCACAGTCCAGCGATGGCTTCCCTGGACCATGGCAGGACTAACTCCAGGATGGGTACTGGCAGGGAGCCCAGCGCACAACCTGGAGTTAGTTCTGACATGGTCTGGGATCTATTTGTTCCCACCCGCAGTAAAAATTTGACAGGCAGGAACAAACATGACACCACCATGGATGGCCACGTCGTGGTAAAGTGTGCCCACCGGTGGTAGCATCATGTTTGAAAATACCCTTTGTGCACTGGCAATGCTGGCTGAAAGAAATAACTTAAGGTGGGAGTGTGTGTGACGGCCACCCAGAATGTCCCCCAAAACACGTCTCCGTGTGTTAGGTTCGGGAAGGGATACCGCAGGGAACCGTGGATTTAGCCCTACTACGCTGTCTCCCTTTGCCCTTAACCTTATTCCCCAGAGAGCGGCTCACACGTAGTTCAATGAAAGATTCCCCTCAGGTTGTTAGGTGGCCAACTCTTACTAGAGCCGGGGCCGTGTCATCATTGGGGTGTCGATCAGAGGGATGTGGGAGCAGGCCTCTGGTTCTCTATGCAGGGCGAAAACCCCTGCCCCCTGTACAACCAACCCCTTACTTACACACGGTGCTCTTGGTATAAGGAAGGTGCTACCCAGGACTAAGTGCAGGGTGGGGAGGAGTACCAGGATGCGGGAAGGTAGGGGATAGAGGACCTCTCAGGAATGATGGTAAGGACACCTAGTTAAGAATAGGGTAGGCCCTCATGTGTGCCACTCGCCCGCCTCCCACACACCACGCTTCAGCCCCCTTCACCTCACCTCCTCCACACACTCCTTCCCTTCGCCGCTACTCACACACCACACTCGCTCTCCGTGCACACACCTTTCACGCTCCACACAATCCTTCGCCTTAATTTCCCACGGTCCGTCTACGCTCTCCCAGGGGCTGGCCTCACAGCAAACTGATCGCCGGCACTGAGTCCCCGTACTTCCGGGTTTAAATAGGTCTGGCCCCGCCCCTCTGCCGCTGGGCCTGCAGGCGTGCAGAGCGCCGCGTGGTTGCTGCTGGCTCCTCCCCTGACGTTGCCGGCTCTTCCGTGTCCCCGCCAAGGCATTGTAACTCCGCCCCCGATGCTATAGGGGCCTTCGGGGCTCGCGGGGTTTCCTCGGCGGTTTCTTCGTCCCCTTGGTCAGAGGGCTGGGGGCTCAATGCGTCCTGCCTGCTGGCATCGGGGTTTTCCGCTGTCCGTGCCCCCGGGAAGTAATGGCCCGCTCGTCGGGAAAGGGCCCTAGCCCTGACACCGTGACAGCGGAAAAATAAGAAAGGGCAATAAACGTGACATATCCTACATGTGTTATCAGCAATGCATTGATTGTTAAACCTTGGTTTGCAGCTTGGCAGTTGCGAGTGCCTTACAAATTGCTCACGCAGGATCTTGTGAGTGAAGTCAGGGCATTTTTACATATGAGAAATCTCCTGTGAGCAATCATTTAAATGTGCAAATGAAACTCACGTGTGAATGACTCTCACATGTTTCATCTGGATACTTCTGCATCCTAATTCAGATTTATAAAACCCTGATGTGGGGTGGTGGTGTGTGTTTCAGAATGTGCATTCCAAAACTCTTGCACTAAAGAGCTGAATTAGAGTCAAAACACCATTTGAGCGAGATCATGTTTGCTCCAATAGCCATTTTTGAAAGCATACATAGGCGGTTGGAGAAGTGCTCTACTCTGCACACCATGTTTAGTATCCGTCTAATATCGCCATTTCTCTGCAGAACCCCCAGCACTAAGGACAGGGAAATGTGGCTTTACGGGTGCCAAATAACGTTTCCCCACATGTGCAATAGGCAGGGATGTAGTTAGGTTGGAAAGGGCCCAGATGCCAAAAAATGGACGCCCTCTCCCCCGGGTTACCATTCTCTCCCCTGTCCGTCCTCCCTCGGCACTTCTTCCGCCCTCCTTCTGTTTGCTGTGCCTGAGCCGTGGTCATGGAGGCTGTGCTGCCTGCGTTGTGCTGCCATCGCCATCAGTGCTTGCTCTGTCCTGTGCTGCCCATCGGGTGGGTCCCACACATGCTGCGTGTTGCATTCGTTTCTGCTTCTGCTCAGTTCAGTCTCCACCCAGCCATGCTGCAACAGGACAGGGCTTGTGCCCCATCCCCAGCTTGGGCCCTGGGACAAATGTTCCTCCTATCCCTATGATAGCTACGTCCATAGCAATGGGGGCTGGGGGGAGGCATCTAAACAGCACTTATGTGAGTTTTGACGTCCTTCTGATCATGGGAGATTGCCGTAACCTGCAAATTTCATGTACATCTAAACCACCTTCGTTTACATGAGCAATACAAATGTGGGAGAAGCAATTTGTGCCATGTTTTATGTCTCGTGTGAATGCAGCCTAAATCATTCAATAGAGCTGAAGATCTCAAAGCAGGGTAGTTTAGGAGAAATATGCTTATGAGGGCTAGTTGATTTTTTTTGTATAAGAAAATTAAGAAAAATTGTTGGTGAACCATCAGATGTGATCATGAAAAGCTTGTAGGAAGACTGGTCTGCTTAAATCACTGCTTTCAACACTTGCTTAAAGATTTGTTTTGACTTGTTATTGAACTTTGAAAAGCTCTCGGGATTCTAAATTCACGTGGGAATGTCTGCAATACAGTCACCCAAGAAAGATAAAGGCAGGCTGACATCTGGAAGGCTCAGTCCCACTTGGTCAAAAGAATGAGATGCAGCCAAATAAAACAAAAGTTCTAATATAATGATGCATGTGTTTATGTCCTGAACCAGGAAGATAAATGTGGGCAATTTGTTAAACTTCACGGTGAGTGATACCAACACCTGAATTTCTTAACTGTTTAGTTTTCTTTAGATGAAATCTCTACAACATGAACGAGGAGGATATTTTTGATGGGGTCAATTTTCAAAGGGTTTCCAGAGTGCACATGCATCCCTTGACAAGTGGTGCAGAAATTGTAGGAAACTAAATATCTCAACTAGCAAAGAACAAGGTACTGAACATGGTCTTGTGCTTGATGAACAGTGAAAAATCTTAAAACTCAATTAACTTATTATTAATTCAGGCAGTAAATACTCTATTGCTGGGAATCCTGATTTCAAGACAGTGTTTTTCTAGAAGCCATGACCTAGCAAAAACACAACTTATTCTGATACCTTTTTACATTCACTTTTAAGTTGACCTCCTTCCCTTCCAGTCACTTTTTCTAGGTTGGAAGTTGGTGAAGATTCGATCTATAACAAGATATTTGTTTGTTTATTTCGTTATTGGCTTAAGGTTTTATCTTTTTCTCCTGTGCAGTTCCCTAAAATGTGTTTATTAGAAGACTCCAGCCTTCCGTCGCCCGAACTTTCCCCATGGTTGTCATTTGTGCAGTGCTCCCTGAGGTACATGGGATGTGGAGTTTATCTGAATCTCACACAGCGTCTTTTCTCTCAAGCGGACAAACATCTGTTCTGTTGTTCCAAAGAATAAGGGACATAGCCAGCCAGAGTGATTTTGCAAAGGTGCAGGATTCTCAGTTTGTGCCATTTTATATATTATGGAAAGTGGATTGGTGCCTTGAGGAGTATCTTAAGTTAGATCTGCACCCTAAGCTTCACATTGCTCTGACTAGATTAAGGTATCAAAAGATGCCCAATGCAATCTTGGAGGGACAGAGATCACATTGGCCGAGATCAGAGAGATCTTGCCCTGGCGGGAGCGCCCTTTATATAGTGACATTAGACATAGATGTTTATCTTCCTTCCCTCTATTCTTGAGTTCATTCTCAGAATCCAAGATGATAATGTGGATCTTTTTTGCAGAAAGATCTGGGTTTTGTGTCAAAACGGCTGCAGAGCGTAGATTAAAGTTCTTAGCCCTTGCTACTTGTTAAGTTTTTATTCATAATGTGGTATAAATTGACCCTCCTTTCACTGTTTATTTGATGATGTTTTGTATGTTGTTTACATGTCTATTGGAGTATGGCGAAAGCCAGTGTACCAATACATTACTATTAGTATTACTTATCCAGATAGAATTTCATGCAGCAATTCCTGCATCTGTCAACTGTGCGGGAAGTCAAATTGTATTATCATAATTGTTACTTTAAAAAGCGGTGTTATAATGTAAGCGTATAAAAAGAGTAAGAAACTCCAATACAAGTCAATACCCTAGCACTGATTTTGATTATGGTGAGCAACCCTGTGATGCAATGTCTTTGTTGTATAGGAATGCTTACCTAATTATCTAATGTGTGTAGTGGGTAGTAGTGGTTATTACCTTGTTAGCTTCAAAACACATATGCTCTGCTCCCTCCCTCCTTTCAGTTCCCTCCTATCACTTTCCCCTAGACTTTCCCTTGCTTCTTACCCCCATAGGCTGCTCACTGATGTGCCCTCTACTCTCCTGTCATTCAGGGTCCCTTTCTCTCTGTTATAACCAAGCTAAACAACTGCACCTGCAACTTCTTAAATTCATGAATGTCTCTCTATCTTTCCCTGTGTTCTCTTCTCCACTGTCTCCCTTGCTTTGCCCAACCTATTTTGTAAACTGTGCAGGGACCTGTCTTTAATGATTGTTCAGCACCAGGCACATTGCTGATACTATATAAATAATAATAATAATAATTAATAATAAGGTGACAGAGATAGGAGTGGGTCTGAAAAAAGGATTCTGTTTGCCAGAGTTTTTTCAAACCCCACATATATAGATTTCCCCCTCCATTGTGAGGAAAGGCTCTGATCTAGAGACATAGACCTGCGATCCACAAACCATTTATTATGGAATAAATGGTTTGTGGATTTGTGGCTATGGGATTGAAACACTGGGTGAAAACAGACATGACGCTAACCACCCTTTATGGTCATTTATGCATGTTTCAGGGCTGCATAGGGCACCAATACAGCCCTGCAACATGCATAAATAACCACCAAGGGTGGTTAAAGGGTGGTTAGCGTCATGTCTGTTTTCAC
>QEPC01007860.1:909467-944812 GCA_003113815.1 Sphenodon punctatus | reverse complement strand
GGAGAGGGGACAGTGGGAGAGACAGGGGAGAAGACAAACAAACATTCAAGCAGATGCGAAGTCTCAGGTGCGTGTGCTTGGCTTGGTTTACAGAGAGGTTGGTGGCAGCAGTCAGCAGAGGAGGGCCGACAGTAAGAGTAAGGGGAAAGACTAACAGGCATTGGGAAAGGCAGCAAGGAAAAGGTGGGTTTTGAGGAGGGATTTGAAGGAGCGGAGGGAGGGGGCAAGGCGGATGTGGGCAGGGAGGGAGTTCCAGGCATGAGGGGCAGCGAGGGAGAAGGGTCGAAGGCGGTTAGGCGAGCAAGAGAAACGAGGGAGAGTGAGGGAGGGGACAGAGGAATATTTGGATATTTGGTTCAGTTTTATGGGTTGTGTGTTTGGTTATTTTGGTTCAGGTATTGATCAAATAACTGGAACAAAATGACCAAGATAACAACAAAAAAGACAGAGTATCCGAAGTCAATTACTTTGAATACATGGGTGTATAGATATTTATTCTTTGTGTAGCATCTTTGTGTTTCAAAAATGAAACATTATATTCGTTTCAGCTCTAGCTTGGAGTGTGTGTATGTGGTCTGCCTCTTGGGGATTCTTTATTAAAATTAAATTGACATAGCTGATGCTATTCAGTGCACTGTGAATGTGGACAGGAATAGATGATTCCAGTAAGTGATCACAAAGCTTGTCTGTATCTCTTAGATATGGATCAATTACTCAGCTGTTGGTCGTAGAACTGTAGCACACTGTGATATAAATAAATGTATTCAGGCTGGCTTCCAATCCCCTAGAACAGATTTCTTTCACGCCCGTTGATTCACAAGTGCTTGTCCACTTTGCTGTTCTGCATGGCAATTTTTCATAGAGAATTCATGAATACGCTTTGCTCAGTCTCCGATTCTAACTCCTGACTTGCCAGATGAAGAACTCTGCGAGGTCCGAAAGCTTGCATGCCTCCCTCAGCTGCTGTTAGTTCAAACAAAGATATTGCTTGACTACTTTTGTCTTGATTTCATTAATATGGACTTACCATTAAATGTCAAGAAAGAAAAGAACTTTCTGGAAATGAAACCAAGCCCCGTCCTTTAAAGTGATGCAAACGTTTATGTATAAACAAACAAAAGCTAGGAAATCGACAGACAAAGGGGCTGGTTGCTTTGGCTCATATGGAGGAAGGATACACAATGGTGTGGATTTAAGAATGAGGTGTCAGCCTTGGAAGGATACTGTGAGGATGAAAATTGTATATCGTGACCTGGGTGCTGACGTTGGCCCATCTTAGGAAAGTGCGAAGTTCCAGCCCTCCGAAAATCAAACCCTCTTGAGTCATGTCTCCACTTGTTTACACATACATTTATATTATAGGGCCATGGTCATGGCACTATAGTTAAGGCAGTAGCAAACGCTCATTGAACAGCGCGTACGCTGTTCAGTGGGAGTCAATAGCACAATAACTTCCGGTTGGCAACCGTTTTAGGTTTTCTCCAGCAACACGTGTTCTGTGATTACAAACAATGAAGGGGAGTCCAGGGGTGGGGTGGGGGCTGAAGGTGTGTGTGTGGGGTCTCCATCCCTCACCTGCCTCTGCCTGCTAATAGTGCTGCTGCAGCAGCAGCAGGACATAATTGGACTAGGAGATAAAGCTGTTTGTTTACAAACAACTCCTCCCCATGTGAGTGATCAGAAAGTTGTTGCCTTGTAAAGAAGGAGCCATCTCGAAGAACCTATCATTCTCACAACTGGGTTGTGCATGCTCATCATATTCAAATAATAGATCATGTGATGGTCTCGAGCTCCTCTAGTATAAAAACCACTCTCCCCCCTCAGAATGACAGTTCCTTCTAACCCTTTCTAGGAATATAGGAAAATTCCATGTGGGTCTGGGTGGGTGCTGTGAGAATGTGAGGACCCATCTCCAAGAACCTTGTTTACAAGGCAGCAACCTTCTGTTCTTGTTTGAGTGGCTCCTCAGAGGCTGTTTTTACACGGCTCTGCCGGGTGGTGGGTCCGTGGGCGCACCGGTGCATGGGTGGGGCGCGCACACAGCCGCACACGCATCCCCACTCACCCCCCACTCATCCACACCCATGGAGCAACCGCTGGTTGCGCTGCTGTCTCTTATACACATCTAGATGTGTATAAGAGACAGGCGTGGGGATGAGATGGGGGGGTGAGTGGGGATGCGTGTTAGGCGGGTGCGTGCGTGCCACATCATTCACAGCTCCCCCACCCATGAACATGCAGAAATCTGCGTGTTCATGGGTGGGAGAGGCCCGTGTAAAAAGGGCCACGTTCTCACAACTGTATGTCTTGTATCTTAGGCAAGAATTTTCTTATTCATTAATAAAAAAAATTATGACTTAACTGAAATTAAACTGTAGACATTCCTCATCATGTATAAGTATTGTTCAGTCATCATACCACACATATGCAGCTTAATTTTAGTTGTCATAATTTTTTAAAATTAAAGAATAAGAAAAGAAAAATGTATAGATTGGTCTGATAATTCATAAAGTTGCCTTAACATACAATTTACTGTCATGTTAATGTTTGAGTATAATTTGTAATGTTGCCTTAACAAGCTTCTTAAACCAAAGGTTTTTTGTCTAGGTAATAAATAAATAAATAAATAAGGCACCCA
This sequence comes from Sphenodon punctatus, assembly GCA_003113815.1. Lineage (NCBI taxonomy): Eukaryota > Metazoa > Chordata > Lepidosauria > Sphenodontia > Sphenodontidae > Sphenodon > Sphenodon punctatus. The sequence continues at coordinate 942,174 of QEPC01007860.1, read as the reverse complement.
GGATCACTATGTGATTTTAAAATTCATCTTCAGTAACATGCAAACCACTAGAAGGAGTAAAGGACTTGGTCAGATTGAACTGTGGGTTAACCCTAATGGAGCCTGCTGCTGGTTCCACCCCTGCTGGGGAAAGTATTGGCTGAGGTTCAGTGTGACTGCAATCCCTCTTCGCTGGGAGCTGCCATGTATAAGGCACAAAAGCAGCATAGTAAAAGACGCGTGTGCAGGCAGTGGGGTCAAGAGGCGGTTTCTATTGATGGAATCTGTGGAGCTCTGTAAAATTTTAAGTGTCTTAAGCTTACATGGAGAATAATGGTGATACACAGGAGACGTAGTTTAAACTTACCAGCAAAGACCCCATCTCGGAGTACCAGTTAGGTGAGCAGATTTCCATTTCCCCCCAATACTACTAAATATTATCAAATGTTTTTAAAATGGTAGTTTTAAGCTCACTGAGAACTACCTTTGAAATGTAGCCAGACCTTCCAGACTTCTTTTGTGAGAATCCTTTGCTGTTAGGACCACAAACTTCAACCTATATGTGTGCTCAGAACTCTGTCTACTTCAGCCAACACGGACATTGTTACTATTACTATTGCTGGCAGCAATGTAAGGCCCGCAGGACTTACAAACTAGGACAGAAAAGGAGTGGGGGGACATAGGGAGAGAGAGGGCTACATCCATGACTTGGCTGAGAAACTACTGGTGCACAAGGGAAGGAGAGCGGTCCTTAAGGATAATATAATATAAAAGAGTAATAAACGAGTGATCTTTGGGGGTGAGGAACTAGGGAAAACCTGACAGAAGAGGTGGACTTTAAAAGTTTGCCCATACAAATCTTCTTCAATTATTTGATTGAGGATAAGGGGAGTAAATATACTAACTAAATTGAAATGTTATATTTCTACAGTGAAAGGTCTTGTCTCCAATCAGGAGTGCTGTGTTGGGGCAAAGAAAATCTTTCAATTTTGACTTTCCTATCTTAGGCCACAGCCCACTTGTGGATCAGTGTCTTCAACTGTGTCAGAGGCTTTATTATTCAAAAACATGGTACTTTGGCGGTTCAGTTCTTTTTAGCTGGAAATAAATGAATTTAGATACACACTTAGCTCCAGCAGAAGCACAAGTACATCTTCTCTGTGGTCTACATTGGAGATTCTCTAGGGGCGGCTTGCCAGCAGGTTTCAGAAAGCCCACAGCCACCATATATTTTCTTCTTTTGTAACATGCTGTGTTTTGAAGTATTTATGGTTGCAGAGACAAACTTGAGAACATGAGGCTTATGTTAGCTAATGCTGCCTGGTGAAATTTTAAGGCACTCTAAAACAATAGCTCGTAGACATGAGATTCTGCTTCTGTCCACTAGATTATTTCACGATGACACTCACGAAGTTCTCTTCCTGTAGTTTGTGACTTTTGCAAGGGTTAGGAGGTCACAGCCATATAATACTAAATGATAAATGGGGTCCCAATATGGAATAGGGTGAAAATCCCTGTCTGTGTTAATGGCAGTCTCTTAAAAATCCTAGGGGTGGCATGACTTTAATTTCCCATCTGTATTGTGGAATTATAACAATGTTGCTAGGTAAGAATTTGTTGCTGTATACACTCATTTGTGAACACCTGTTTGCCTGATGAGACATTGCAGCCCCCTTTGAACTATTGTGTATATTTGAATACTTAAAAAAATCTGAACGATCAGTGACCCATGTAAATGTGTATCTGCTCCCATCCCATGTTAAGAGAGAACTGTAAAGGTCAAACCAGAATTTGATTCTGCTATGGCTTTACAGTGTTTAATTTAGTGATGCCCCCTGCAAAGCATTATACATAGGCTGTTTTTAAACAGATTGTGTGGTTGGCGGGATGGTTGTGCGACCGAGGTGGGTGGGTGTACGGCCTTTCCCATGGGCGCACACCCACTTCCACCCATCTCCACCAATGGAGCCTCCTCTGGTTTACTGGGTCCGTGGGTGGAGGCGGGTGTTGCTCGGGAACATGCACACATCCCCTCCCACTGTCCGTGGTGTTCCCATGGGTGCGCACCCATCCCCCCACCTCTATGGCGTTTACACGGATGCCCCTCCACCGCACACCTGATGTTATCGGGTTGATTCGGGTACTGGAAAGCCAAGAGTATACTTGTTTTGTCGGTACTTGCTTTCAGCTCTAATCGTGAGGCTTGATGGCCCTGTTGTCTTTAATCTGGTCATGGTTGTAAGAGTTCCTTTATTACTAACCATTTCTATAATGCTTTCAGTGTGCAAAGTACTTTAAAATCCTTAACTAATCCACTCTACCTTTAGTTAGATGCACTGTGCTTATAATGTTATATCATTTATATAGCATTTTCAGTGTTCAAAGTGTTTTACAATCCTTATCTTTGTAGCTGCCCTGTGAGAGAGGTCATTATTGTTCCTGTTTTACAGATGGGGAGCTGAGTCTGAGAGTGACTTGACCAAGGCCACCCAGTGAGTTTATGGCTAAGAAGATTTGAACCCTTGTCTCCAAATTCCACCTCCCTGATCTTATCCACTAAGCTACACTGGGTCTCTGGCTTCTGTTCCATATTAAATGCTTATACATTTTTGCTGGAGAGAAAAATATCAGTAGCAGCCAATTTTTATACCTTTTGGGTTTTTAGTAGATTAGTCCCAAAGCATTTATCTATAGTATATGATAAGGATTGGCTCAATTCTGAGTAAAGAAAATCCAGGCTTCAATTTATGGATAAAATAACATTTTGATCAACCAAGTCCTTCGTTCTTCAACAAATTGATGCATAGACTTAATTTTACATATTGCGTAACCCCCTTGCCTTCAAGGGACCTCTCGCAAGGAATAAACCTAATCATGTCTACATGTCACTGCAGGATGAAGACAGGGTAGCATTGTAAAAGACCTTCTAAATTGGGGGGTAATGATTAAAACATCCTAGAAGAAAATGACTTGGCTTGGAACTTTGAGCGCTTTCTGACAAGATGGGATTCTCAGCCTTTGGCTCCGCAGGTAAGTCTGGGAGTCAGATGACACGCAGCTTCCGTCTTGAGGGAAGTGGGGAAGTGCGGGTCTTTGCTGGAAAACGTATGTGTCCAGCAGGGTGGTGAAAACCTACTCTGCCAGATGTGCATGTTTAAAGATCTGCCCTTCCCACAAGATAGAAGCTGCCCGTCATTTACCTCCCAGGGAATCCTGTGGCACTAAAGGCTGCACGTTACATCTCATCAGAAAGTGCCCTTTGTATGACACAGAGAAAACTGGAATGGCCAGGTTTATGTGTGTTTGTGTGTGTGTGTATCTCATGGCTTATAATGGAATATTATGCACAGACAGAATTCATAATGGCATATGAATATGAAGGTGTTACTACAATGACGTAAACAATGCCTCTACAAGAATAGGACTTCAGTGGTTGTTCCTATCTTGGTATTTCTTCTTATGAGTTGCCGGTTTTACATGATTACAAGATTGAGAGGAATTTGTCTTCAGCGGAGATGCTAAGGTTATTGGGTTTTTCTGGTGACGTACTCTGGATTCCTTTCTTAAGGGGATTTTTTGAATGTAAGCCTTGACAGATTTACTCGTATCCGCCCCATTACAGTTTTGTTTTCAATGAAGAATGAACCAGGTGGTTTGCTGCTGTTCTCTAGTGGAGCCCAGACAGGCATGAAGTCTCCTAACTTTTGGGAACAGGTGTAAATCTTTGAAAAAGCTTCCAAGAAATACTCCCAAGAGAATTACTTCCCCCAAACTTCATTTAGAGAAATTAATAGAATAAAACTTTAACTGTTTAATGAGAATCATTAATGGGCTCATTCACGCAACACTCTTTTCAAGTGGGTAGTGGCACAAAGCCACTTTCTGAGTGTTGGTGTGATTGATGTTGTAACCACTGCTTGTGCTCCTTAATGATTTCTTGTTTTCTACCACCTGGTGTAAGACGTCCGCCGTTGAAATTGTTATTGGGGATTTAAAGCTCACCCTCTTCCTGTTCTGAAAGGCTCAGGGTCGCTTACGATAAACAAAATATCAATGCAATACAAATAAATTGCATAATTTCCCCAATACAACTGATTAACCCTCCCATCCATTTAATAATAATATTAATAATATTAATAATATCTTAATTTTTATATAGTGCCCCCCTGCCATGGAACTTTACATATAACATAACTTTTAATCTTCACTATAACTCTGTGAGGTAGTTTAGGCTGAGTAAATCTTGTGACTGGCCCAAGGTCACCCAGTGACTTTCTGGCCAAGGCGAGACTTGAAACATGTGCCCCCTCCATCCCCCGGGCCAAGTAATGCACACTTAGCCGTTACACTTCCTCCTCTCACACCCAAGGGAGTCCCCTTCCCAGCCCGTATTCCCCCTCACAGAGGGGTCATGGCCATTCCCCAAATACCTCCCTGAGTGACATTATATTCCCAATATAACTCGGGACCTGCCTCTAGTAAGTAATTGTACAGCACCAGGCACTGTATTATAAATTCCAAATACTACACCGGTTAAAATGTTAAAACAAATAATAAACTTCTCTCCATAAATTTTTTTGTGTGGGGTATAAATGTATTAAATAAATAAAAAAACTGCTGCTAATATCTCTACAGATAATATTTTTATACAAAATAGAAAATAAAACCCCTGCAACCTCGGTCAGTCCCTTTGACTGGCCCCTTTGGTAGGCAGGGCAGACGTCTCTTTATGAAGGCAGAGGGAGGGAAGGAACGGAGTTGGGTGGTTCAGAGGGAACAAGCCAGCCCCCTCTCACTATCCACAGCCAAAGCAGGGAAATCAATAGTTGTGTGAATGCATTTCTATGGAACAGGCAAACCTAGATTAAGTACAAGTGGTGACTTTGCAGTGGGGAAAGGTTTGTGTGAATAAATTCTCATTTTTTTAAAAAAAGTTCTTTTAAAATCCTCCCAGTTGAACATGCACATTGTGTAATGGCTTCATCCTTTCTGGCTGTCTGGTTTGGCACTGTCTTTTTTCCATGGTTACTCAGCGTGTGCTCTCATTGCTGGACGAGACTTCCATGTTTGTATTGTTACTCAAAGCTTGTTGCTTCTTGCACTTTTCTCCTATGTGATGTATCAGAACTGCAGGGGATTATTACATGTAACAAAAAAAAAAGATTGCAATATAAAAATGGTTGCAATGATATGTTTTAGCATTCTTGGGATCACTGCTGTGCGTGTCCCAAAAAGAGAAAATGGAGAAGAAGAAAGAAGAAGAGTGTAAATGGGTTGCCAAGATGTATGACCGGCACTGCTCCTGAAAGCTGCTTTCAGTGTACCAGAAGGGGAGTGGAATGCCACATCTTATAGGTGGTAATTCAATACCACATCTTATAGGTGTGGCAAAGTTTCCAAGACCAAGAGCCTCCCGTTTTCTTATTGCCGGGAGCCACAGTATAGCGTAGCCTTACGTTATCATCGGCTTTGCCTGATCTCGGAGATGAAACAGCATAGCTTCCTCCCTCCCCCATATCAAATTTCTGTTTCCCAGGCAGTTTGGTGGGTTTGGGCAGCAGCACTTGTGACTCAGGGCACACTGCCCCTGCTCTCATGGCCACCAGAAGGCTCCAGCAATAGCAGCAGTGAGAATGGCAGCTCAGCTTCTCTTGCTACTGAGGGGAGCTACACGGACATGCCCCCAGACATCCACTTCTGGCAAGAACTGCAGTACAGGTGCCCAAGAGCCACAGGTGGCTCTCAAGCTGCCATTTGCCAATCTCTGCTATAGGTTTTCCGACAAGGTCTTTTGTATACCTACCCCCCTTACTGAGACCTTTAATACAATGAGACCTAGTGTAGCCTAGTGAATTAAGGTGTTGGACTTGGACCTGAGAGATCAGGGTTCAAATCTTCTCTTAGGCATGAACTTGCTGAGCGGTCTTGAGCAAGTCTGTGTCTGAGCCTTTGTTCCACATCTGTAAAATAAGAGCAATAAAATGAACCACACTCACGAAGCTTTTGTGAACTAGATAAAAATTATAAAGCACTTCGAACACTGAAAGTGCCATATAAACAACTAAATTGTGCAACAGGTTTGTAGGTTTGGCTACTCAATAGCATTTTCTTGCCATGAAATTAGTGAAGATACAGTGTGGCTTTGGGTGCTGACTAAAAGCAACCAAACTGGGCTTCTTGTGGTGTCGGACTGATTATACATCATATCTGTTGTGTTGTTTTTTTTAATCTGTTGAGACGAATAAGGCTATTTACAGCCATTTCATCTCTGCTGCTTACCACTGCTGTGACAAGGTAGAAAGCGGGATTTGAGACACACCTGTTTAATTGCTGCTGGCACACTGTAGATGATGGACACTAATGTTTGACATCTTTCCATGCCCTCTGTGCCATTCATCACTTCTTTAAACTGTACTTCTACTAGACAGAGAATTTTGAGTCCTCAGGTGGTTTATCCTGGGGGCACTCAGCAAGGAGGGGGTGGTTTCTTGCCGTGGGAGTTAAATGTAATGGCCGTGGGAGTTAAATGCAAGTGCTAAGCAGGGAGAAGCGAGGGCAAGCGGGTTAAGCTGAAAGCATTGTATTGGCTTCAACACATACTAAGTACTATTCTGCCCTGTCATGCTGGAAATTTTCATTCCAACTCCAGAATGGTGAGAGCCGCTTCTATCTGCCTTCTCCACATGTAAGCACTAAAGTGTTGACTGGCTCTGAGGCTGTGCTAATTCCTTTTGGCCAGATGCTGGCCATGAGAGGGGGTGAAATGAGTAATGTGCAGGCCCAGCCTAAGGGTGCGGTCAGTCCTTCTGATCCCTGCCCTGGGTGGAAGCATTGGAAATAACCCCTGCGCCTGTTGCTGCTGCCCCCTCCGGGGAGCTCTGGGAAGCCCCCTCCCTTGCTGCTGAAGAGGCTCTTGGAGCCCTGCAGCTGATGCTGCTTTTAAACCTCATGGCAGGGTGGGTGGATGTGTGTGTGCGCTCGCGCACACAGGGCCGTTCAGTGGCAGGTGGGTGGGGAGTTCCTAGATGTCAATCCCTGTCCGGTCTTCCACTCGTGCCCCCGGACCCAGCCTAAGCTAAGGTCAGATCTGGTAAAGTGGGATCCTCTTGGGTTCAAGAATGGGGTAACACAAGTCACTTTTGTAACAAGTAGGGGCGTACCTCTTGGGAATCCTTGATTTTCTGGGAGGTCCCTGATTTCATGCCTCTTTTGTTATCTGTCCCATGGAGAAGAATAGGATTTCCTAACACCTGGGGTAAAAAATGGTCAGTCTTCAGTATTTATTTATTTATTTTATTTTTAAAAACCCATTGGGGCAATGTAGAGCTTTAAGCATTTCTCTTGAAAATATCAACTGGCTAGAGGTTCCGACCTGGTCCTTGTAATGGACTAAAGTGATTAAGTGTCTGTTTTAAAATAACAACAACAACAAAAAAATCCTGACCAGCCTCTGTGTTATGTAATGAAATATTGCTAATGCTTGCCCATGAGAAAATCCTCACTGCATGTCATCTGTCAGAGAATCCACACAGGAGAAATGGCTGGAGTGGGGGAAATGTTTTGTTGGGAGGAGGGCTGTGTAGACTGTAAAGTTCATTTGGTCTTTAGGGGTGTGGAGGTCAAGCAGCTGTGATAGAGCTTGGACATAAACATTGGCAGGGCAAGAGTTAAAGTCTGCAGTGAGGTGGTTGTATGGCAATGCAAGGCCTCTAACTTTTAAAGATTTCTTTTCTTTTCTTTTAAAGTGTTTTTTTTAGCTCATCCTCATAGTTAAGTAATAGACTACTCTGAATTTGCATATATGTACATTTTATGCAAACTATGGCCCACATTGTCCCTCATTTTGAGAGCCACAGTCCCTTATTTCAGAGTCCAGGGGATGAGAGGTATGAGCAGGGGTCATATTGTATTTTCCCAGCCACTGGGCCTAATGGCAACCTTTACAACTCCCCTGGCCCGCTAGAGGCTCCACCCGCTGCAGTAGTTGCTCAACCCCTGGCTCATTGAGGGCCTGAGAAATCCAGGGCTGTGGCTGGTCATGCCAACTGTAGAGGTCCTAGACAGTGTGAGGTGGTGGCTGGTCAGGGAGGGGCCCATGTATGCAACGGGATGCTGTTTCAACAACAGCAACCACAGCTGTCCATCACTAGGGACACTTTCCTGCTCAGGTGGGGGTCACATTCCAGGGGTATCTCCATAAAGGGGAACTTGATCTTCCCAGAACTGTTTGTTAAACATCAACGATTTGGAACTGCAAGCAATGAGGCTGACCCTGAGGTCCTTCAAGTCACTGGTACGTGGACACTGCATACTGATTTGCATGGACAATATCATCTCCATGTTCTACCTGAACAAGCAGGGCAGAGCGTGTTTGTAAATTGGATACCCCCTAATTTTTTTATACTGCTCCTGACATAAGCAATATACAGTCACAACCCATCTGAAGCCAGAACACGTGGAGCAAAAACTCATTTAGAAGAATTGTAGAAAAATGCCTGGTTTTAGGGTCACAGAGTCCGAATCTACAAGGCTTTGAGTGACTTCGCTGGACTGGTTCACACATCTTCGAGCTATTATGTCAGTCCAGTCATACACTTCAATGGACAATTTTGCATCTGTTTATGTTCAGTCATGTTGTGGTTTGCACTGTAGCTGTAAGGGTGAAGATATGCATTAAAAATAAATAAATAGAAAGAATTGGGGAGGAGGGAAGGGAAGATTGGTCACATCCTTGAAAACTGTCAGACTTCCCTTCCTTCATTTCAAAACCTAAGGAAGTCAATCCCTTCCTTCATTGTCTCTTTCCCCCCCTTAAATAAGACCGCATTAAATGATTCCTGCACTGGAATTAGTGGTAGCTGCCGACTCTGAGATTGCAACCAAATATTGACTTGGATTCTAAGGCACCTGTAAATGTAAAGTCACTTCCCTCTCTCACTGGTCTGCCCTTTCCAGTGCATCTCCATGGAGTTGGCAATAGAGAGCCCAGGAACTTCCTGTGGAATATTGTGTTTGAGGCAGCTGCTTGTGCAAATTGATAGATTTCCTCAATCGAAAAGCTGACTGCATCATGACTATTTCAGTTAAGAGCTGGAAAAGCAACAAAACTGGGAGATCTACGCTGTACTTGAGATAAAAATTAGGCTACTGAAACCCAAGTTGGTTAAATTTGTTGGAAGGTTGGCCTGGCTAAAACACCAAAATGAACAATGCTCTTAGCACTGTTTACACATGTGCCATGTTTTTGATGGGTAAGGTGCAGGACTTCATGACTCTGAACTCATGGTGACCATATTAAACATAGATCGATTGATTTTTTTTGTCTAATAATATACTGGAGTTGGGCATTTTCCTGAAGGAAAGCTCTCTCCAGTTGTCATGCTGCATGCCAATAATAATAATAATAATTAATAAAATGTGTGCTTGTGGTCCCTAATTATATTAAGTTAATTAACTAATGAAAGACTTTTTCATGTGTGTGTTCATGAGAATGCTTGGTAGTTCTTGGGTCACTGCAGTTATTACCACTTGGTTGTTGCAGGAGTTATAATGCCACTGCAAAGTCATCAATAGTGCACATGCCTTGTTTGCTATAAAGTCTTTACTCATTCCACCCATACAAATGAAAGACAGATCCTATGATGCCACTGTAACAGATTGCAGCCTTATAGAACGGTTACTCGCTGTGATAGAGGTAGCAGGGTGGTAACAGAGATGGCTACCAGCTTGGGGCTGCGCAAGGCTTGGCAGAAACCACCCTGAAAGAGGCAGAAAGCCTCAGAGCAGCTTATTAGCTGAAAGCAGCTGCAGAAATTCAGCCAGCTTAAGTAGACAAGCAGCTAGCAAGCTGCTTATTAGCTAGCTGAGAAGAACTAACTAGGCTCAGTTGAGCAGTTGGCTATCTAGGAAGGAGGAAGCTGCTCCCTGAACAGGAGAAGGAAGTAGCTGGCTGTGGCCAGTTCAGCCCAGCCATAAAGCTGAGCCAGGAAGGAAAGGTCTGCTTTGGGCTCCAGAAAGGGAAGGTGTTCTCTGTCATGGCTGACGGTCTGAACTTGGATTCAGAACCGAAAGGAGTTCTGTGGGGACTGCAGAGCCTATGTGGCTGAAGGAATGTCATTTAGAAGAAGTGAGTAGCTTGAACTCTCTCCATGCTAAAGAGCCAGAGGCTTGAAAAGAGGTCTTGCAAGGACTTTGGGGTAGAATAAATTGCTTGTGAAGGACTATTGAGCTATTGAGGATTCCGAAGATTAAATAAGTACTGTTTGTGTTATTTCCCTGTGTAAGTTGGTAAGTTGCCCTGATCCTGACAGTACTCGCAACCTGACACTTCCAAGCGTTTACAGCCACATTTGTAGATAAGAGCAGTAAATATTGTCTCAAGGGAGATGAATTGCTACTGATTATGTATATACGGTGCTGAGTAGTAAATACCATCACAGTTAATTACTCTGCAGTAAAATGTTTGTCTACATGAGGTCTTAGTGTGTTGTCATGAAAGGGAATGTCTCTTGTTCCTGGGTAGTGTTGTTGTTGTTATTCATAGCTCTCTCAAAGTTCAAGGACTTTACAGCCCTGATCTAGTTCATTCTTGCACAAACTTGTGAGATAGGTTATTATTTCCATTTTACAGATGGGGAATTGAGGCTGATAGTGACTTGCCCAAGGCTACACAGTGAATTAATGCCTAAAATGGGATTTGAACTCGGTTTTGCCATGTTCAAGTCCAACACTTTATCCACTTTGCCACAATTTTAAAAATCATTCTTAGACAGCATGGTTTCCAAAGTCTTAGATGGAAATCTAATGATTTTAATTAGCCCTTCTGAATGGCATGAATATATAATCCCATCCATTTGAGGGAATCAGTCTCTTACAGAGGGGCTTGCAAATTTTACAGGGGGATTGAATGTCTATAAAAGACTTATTCTTATTTAGATAGGTGCTTCACTGTGCTTCAGATTTTTGGCAAAGGTATAATTAAAACTGTGACACACATTGCCAGGTGCCTCACCTCTGCCAACATTTCTGCAGACAAGAATCTGGGGGTTAGAGTGAATCTCAAAATGAACACGGGTTGTCAAAACGATGCTATTGTGCTGAAAAAAAGGGCAAGCACCATTTTGGACTGCATTGGTAGAAGCATCCTGTCCAAAACATAGGTAGTTATGGTGCTCCTTGGCACTGTTGAGACTTCACATTGAGCACGGTGTTCAGGTTTGGACAATGCACTTCAAACTAGAGAGGGTTTAGAGGAGAGCTATGGCCTATGGGGACGATCAAGGATCTAGAATGCAACTGGTATGAGGAAAGGCTAAAGGAAGTGGGAATGTTTAACTAGTGAAAAAAAGGAGGAGGGAAGTTGATAGCACTTCTAAAAGGTGGTCACAACAAAGACAGAGCCCAGTTATTCTCTCCTGCTGCAGAGAGTGGGACAAAATAGACTTAAATTGTACCAAAGTGGATTTTAGCTTAAATCTTAGACCAAATGTCCTAACTAGAAGAACAGCTGGGAAATGGAACTAGTTGTCTGGCAAGGCTGTGGAATCACCTTTATTGGAGATCTTCAAAATCTGACTGGGGACACACATCTGTGATGCTGTACGTATAGGACATCCTCTCTTCAAGCAGAAGGCTGGACTAGATGTTCCTTGTGGTCCCTTCCAAGCCTATGATTTCTCTATTTCCCCCTCCCCACTCCATAACATACACCACGTGAGGATTCATAGAAACAGACATTAAAACAACCAGCTCAAATCCTTAACCCATTGAAGTCAATAGCAATGCTTGCATTGAGTTCAAAAGATGAGGAGAGTACAAGGATTGGATGAAGGCGGTGTAGGGAATACTTAAAAGGTTCCAGATGACGCAAAACTGGGGAAGGGGAGCCAACACCTTGTAAAGCAGAATTAGATTTTTTTTAAAAAAATCTTAATTGGCAATTTGGACTGTAATTAACAAAAATGAACCAAACAAGATAGTAACAGTATAACTAATAATAATACCAAGATAAATGTCAAGTTCTGCATTTAGGGAAGGAAAACCAAATACACAATAATAAGATGGGGAATACTTGGCTTGGCAGCAGCACATGTGAAAAGACTATAAAGATTGTGATTGATCTTGGATTGATCATGGAATATAAGGATTGACCATGAGTCAGCAATGTGATCTCGCTGCAAAAAATGCTAATACAGTTTTGGGCTGCCTTAACAGAAGCATTGTTTCTAAGCCAGTGAAAGTAATAATTACACTCTATTCTGCACTGGCCACACCTCACCTGGCTTATTGTGTCCAGTTTTTGGTGCATCATTTTAAGAAGGACATTGGCAAACTGGAATGGGTTCAGAAGAGGGAAACAAAAATGACAAATGGTCTGGAGAGCAAGTCTTATGAGGATAGGTTAAAGGAACTGGGTATGCTTAGCGTAGCAAAGAGGAGATTACGGGGAGGCATGATAGCAGCCTTCAAATATATAACAGGCTTCCACCAACAAGATGGCAGAGAACTGTTCTTCATTGCTGGAAAGGGCAGGGCTAGAAATTATGGACTCAAGTTATCAAAAGTTCTACCTACTATCGGAGGTGGATTTTGGTTAAATCTCAGAAAAAAACTTCCTAACAGTAACAGCTACGGAGCAAGTTGCCTAGGGAAATTTGTAGGCTTTTTCTTGTTGGAGGGTTTTCACTGGGATTTTTTAAAAAGAGACCAGACAGCCATATAGTCAGGCTGTTGTAACGGTAATCATCCTGCATCAAAGCAGTGGGTGTACTAGATGGCCCTTGATCTCTCTTCCAACTCCAAGATTCTATGACCCTTCTGCCCCCAGGATATTCTCTGGGAGAAATCTTTAAGCAGTTTAGCTTGAGTTCAGGGAAGTCTCCACCAGGCCAAGTGGCTAACATAATTTTATTGATAAACTGCATCACGCACTACAATGGCTTCTGGCTTATTTTTACCCCAGGAGATGAATAGTAAATCTTTCCGACAATGGCGATAGAAGAAGTATCTTCAAAAGTGTGTCTGTCCTATTTTTCGAAGTGACTTGAGTATTTCAGCAGCTTGAGTTTCATTGAATGTCAATGGGGTTTAGAAGCCTAGGTTCACAAATTACTTTTGGATGTAGGTTCCTAAACCAATTAGATTCTGAGGAAACTTTTTTTTCTTCACAAAATTATGAATTAGTATGCATCTTCCAAGATCTCTTTAAAAAGACAATCTGACAAAATATAAAGTCTTACAAAGATAGGTTCCTGGTTTCACATCTTTTGCTCTTGTGATGCCATTATAGCTTTTCAAAACTTCTCTCCGCTGGTATATGCAGAGGACACAGGGTAAAAGTAACAGTAACCTGCTTTGGTCTGTGGGCCACTGTCTTATGTGTTGTCAGGTCCCAGAATGTTTGCCAGAACTGACCCTGGGCTGTTGCTGGCTAGCCCGGGCTCTCATCTCGGCAAATGGCTGAGGACACAGCCTCGGCTACTGCCTTCCCGATCAGGGGAAGCAGGTCAGAATGCGTTAGCACATCCGTTCCTGCCGGCCTGCATTGGTTCCGTCATGGTCAGCCACTCTGGCTGCCTGTCATGGCAGATATTGGGGAACTGGGTGCAGTTCACGGATGAGGCCATCTGGCTGCATCTCCCCACCACCCCGGCCACATGAACTTTGTTTTGCAGCCCTACCTGTTCCAAGCCATGTCCATGTCCGCTTCTGACCTGAGCTGGGCTGGGTTGCCACCATGGTGCGGTCACATTTGTTTTTACCCATGGTTGCAAATGAAGTCATGAGGGACTTTTTAAAGCAGAACAGAATTTAGCCTACTGTATCTTTTTGTTACAGCCGGTTATGAGAACTCTTTCCTGCTACTTGCAATTTAAGCCATTCTTTCACAAGCTGTGAGTACCTTTGCCTTGTTTATTTTTTCTTACCTCTTAGATCCCAATAAGTGAATGAAGTCCATTCATTACTTGTGTGTGCAAGATGATTGGCGTTCTGATTTGATCCGGCAGCTTGCCTTTTAGGATTTCTGTTGTTAGATCTATTATTTCAGACTCTCTTGTGCTTGCTTCCCACTGTTTGTCTGCTTTGTCGATTTCAGCAGTTAAACTATTTTGGAGCATTTATTCTTCTCACTTGTGAAAACACCACTTGCCTTTTGGAGGACAGCCCCTGTCAAGCTCCTGTGATTCTGTGCCTTAGCCTCTGAAATGCAGGAGAAAAATAAACCCAGAATATGGATTGGACCCTCCCCTCCCCCCCATGTTTTTTTTTTTGAGTGTCAGGATGCATTTTTGTTACATCAGCCAAGGGAGCATGTGTCAAGGCGGCAGTGAAAAGTTATTGCATGAGTTATTTTATAGTGTAAAACACTCAGTGATAGCACAGAACACATAAATACCCTATTCCAGTGTCCATGGGTTTTGCCCACCCATTAACAAAATGGGGTCTGCAAAGCCATGGTAAGTCTTCCACAATTCATCTATGGAATTGCCATCTGTGGGGCTGGAGGGTAACTGTCAGGCATGTGTGTTGGACATGGCTTCCTTCGCAGCACATGCACGTTATGACCATCCCCATTCTGGTGTACTGAGTTTAAAGGTCCAAGAGTAGTAAGACTGTAGCTGTATAGAAACAAATGAACCCATTATGTTGGAGATGATCATGACGCTGACAGGGACCAAAGCAGTCTGTTTTTTGAAGCTGTCAGTATCCCGCAGTGAGCATGGAGGCTTGGGAGATGTTTTGAGGGTTGATTGTGGCTTGTTCTGAAAAGTTGGTGAATTACCCATGTGAAACAGGTGGGCAAAACGGGGGGTTGGGGAGGAAGTGACCCCCGCCTTCCATGAAGGACACTTGTGACTCCACCGTCCCAGAGATTTTCCAGTAACTTCTCCACACAATTTCCCTGTGCCGAGATAATTTTTTTTCATTTGGCAATGCCGACTGGTAAGCAGTTGGTAATTAGGATGGTGGTGATGCTCTAAAACCGGGCTGTCCATCTGACACTTTGTGAACTGGATCTGGCCTGTGGTAGGGTTCCATCTAGTCTGTGGCCTTAAAATTCAGTTTTATTAAAAATCAGTATCTTTTTAAATATAAATTTCCAGAATGATGTCTTACGGTAACAGCTCCAAACTTCATGTTTAACTTTCACAGTCTATGTTGAGGAGTTTGAACATGGTTTAATTATCCCTGCATTATAGCAATAATTGCTATAACTAGCAATTATTTGGATTGATCCAAATTTTGTATCGGCATTTGTATCGGCCATTGTATTGGCAATCCAAATAACTAGCAATTATTTGGATTGATCCAAATTTTGTATCGGCATTTGTATCGGCATTTGTATCGGCCGATATTTTGTATCGGCAAGTGAATGTCCTTGTGTTAACTAAAATGGTACAACATAAGCATCTGTGGGTGTACATGCTTAGTGGTTCTAGTTTTTCTTGGAAGTGGTTTAGCTTCAGCATGGCCATGCATAGTACGGTTGCAGTGGCTTACGTGGCGGTCTGTCAGAAGCCAACTGGGGATTCGCCCAATGGTGCTATATATCGGTGATCGTGCATGCACATGCTCAAGAGGCAAAACATGAGCTGCTTTTAACTTTTGCCTCTTGCAGTTCTCAGTTTCTTGGTGCTATATCTGAGGAAACCTGCTGGCAGCCTGAAGTAATATTGATATAAAGGCGCTTCTGTATCATTTCTCGTACAGAATGGTTTCACCACAATCCCTCCCTTTTCTCCATGCTTAAGGAGGCCTCTTCCCCTTCCCTACACTGTTCATCCCACTGGGTAGCATCTTCCATTACTACTTTGTGACTGGTGTCCCATTTGCTTCTTATTGGAGATCAGGTCACCATTTGGGAACTCAGCTGAACGGTGGCTATTTATTTTGTCTCTCTCTCTTTAAGACTGAATTAACATAAGTGGTTGTCCACAGTACGTAATTCTGAAAAGCTGTTACTTGTTCCTCAAGTATGTGGTAAAAAGAAAAAAAAATAAGAAAGATCCAGTCCAGCCAATAAGCAATTGATGGTAGTGCAGCACAAAATATGTTAGCGCATATCAGGGTAGAGCTAACATGAATTAAGTTTTCTTGCAATTGGTTTTCAAGCTTCTAACAGTTTTTGACCCCATTTTGAGATTTAAAAATAATCCTGTGGCCCAGGAAGCAACAAAGATTCGGTATCATGACTCCATCTGCCGGTGGCATGACTCCATTTGGAAACCCAACCCATGCTTTGAAACCTCTATTCTGCTTCTATTCTGAAAGCATGGTGGGAAAAAAAGTGTCCACCCCCTCAAATGGTGTCGAGAAGATCCTTTGGTGGTCCATCCATATTGGGTAATTGTGGTTTGATGGGATCAACTGAGAGAAATTGGATGCAGCTGCTGTTGTTTGTCCTAATTCTTTCCTAAGTGCTTTTTTAGGAAGAAAAAATTGGTTTCAGTGTGTTATGCTTCAAATGTCAATTTAGCCTCTAAAAAAATGATCCTTCTGTCTGTGTGGCGTATGTACAATCAGTGGCATCATTTTTCAAGGATGTCGGAAAAATATCTTCTCGTTGAGGGCAAACAGCCAGCATGAACTTTCTTTTGTTTTTCTCCCAAGATAACTATTCTCCCCCCCCCCCCTTCTTTTTGTTCTTTGTTTCTAGGGTCCTGGTTGGTGCCCCAAAGGCTGATTCCAAATACAGCACCACTGCTAAGTCACCAGGCGCTGTGTTTAAATGTCGAGTCCACACAAACCCTGACAAGAGGTGCACAGAACTGGATATGGGCCGAGGTAGGTTAATTATAAGCACTTATTAAAAAAAAAAAAAAAAAAGTAACATTGTTATTAAAGTATTCACAGATTCTTAGGGCTTGATGCAGAACCCCCTGAATGAAAAACCTGCCACTGAATTTAGTGGGCTTTGAATCAAAACTGGAATGTGCCAAGGAACAGGTCAGCATTTGCTTACAGGACTTTCCCCTTGTTACTCTGCATGCTGAAGCGAATGGTGAAGTTCTTCTTAACTTCTAAGGGGAAAGATTGTGCCTGGTCCGGAGGCTGCAGCTAGTGCAGAATGCGGCGGCCCGTCTCCTGTCGGGGACGGGTCGCCGAGAGCACATAACACCGGTGCTCCGGGCTCTGCACTGGTTGCCGATAGCGTACCGAGCCAGATTCAAGGTGTTGGTATTGATTTACAAAGCCCTGCACGGTCTCGGCCCCTCATACCTCAGGGACCGGCTCGCCCTCCACGCCCCGGAGCGGCTCCTTCGGTCTGCCGGGGGTGCCTTCTTGGAGGTCCCTCGCGTTAAGCGGGGGGCCACAATGGAGAGGGCATTCTCGGTGGCCGGGCCCCGTCTCTGGAACTCCCTGCCGGAGGAGGCCCGCCTGGCCCCAAGTCTGTTAGTATTTTGGCGGAAATGCAAGACCTGGTTGTTCGCCCGGGCCTTTGGGGAGGGGGTGGGTAGTTGAGTTTTATTCCCCTATCCCAAGCAATTTATATCCCAGGCCCTGTTTATATGTCATTTTAAATGTTTATGTGGTATTTTAAGTGTTTGGATTATTCTAAATTGTACTTTATTGTTGGAACCCACCCCGAGCTGTGTTCAGGAGGGCCGGGGTAAAAATTTAATAAATAAATAAATAAAATAAATAAGATCATGTCCTAGTTGAGGTCTAGAGCAGCCGTTTCAAAATTTTGCTTGTGACCCCATTTTGAGACTTGAATACAAATCTGTGACAGAGATGTAAAGTATTTTATTATCATTTATATAGCAGTTTCAGTGTTCAGAGTGGTTTACAATCTTTATCTAGTTCACTCTCACAACAACCCTGTGATTATTATATGCAGTCATAATTATTCCCATTTTACAGATGGGAGACTGAGGTTGAGAGAGCCCCTAATGAGTTCATGGCTAAGAGGGGATTTGAACCCAGGCTTCCCAGGTCCAAGTCCAGCTAGGACTGCCTTGACTCTAATATCAATAGGGATGTAACTCCATTCACAAAGTGTGCCTACACTTAGGGTCCTAATCCACAGCTTGGGAACCTCTGGACTGACTGCAGGTAGAGAGTTCTGTTTGGGAGGCTCTCTGAATATAAATTTCTTTCTGTTTCTGGTTCCATGGTCCAAGTCTAATCTTTTAGGGCAAGGTGTTGCTAAATGGATCTAGAATAAGCCAGTGTCTTTTCTTTATCTGTTTTAGTTACTTCTCGAGGAGTGAGTGGTTAATTGAGGGAAGGGTTTAGAGTTACTTTGTGCTCTGAGGAATTATAAGGTGATATTTTAGGTTTTATGTGTGATAACTGCAGATTTCATGGTGCTGGCGCAATATAGAAGTACCTTATGTGCAGGGACCCTTTTCACAGCATTTTCTCCATTGCCACCAATGGGGAAAACACAAAAACACGGGTCCCTGCTTCTGAGTTGCAGAATTAATTTTATTCTGTTTAATTAAAGCAAAATAAAATCAATTGATAATGGAAGTATGGAGCTGTTTACAGTTTATCAATAGTCCTGATGTCTTTATGCTAAGTGCTGTTCAAATCCATACTCTGAGGCCTGAACTTATCCTTGCGGGAAGCTGTTTATGCAAACGTTTAGGCGGCAAGCCACAAACCACTCACTCTGTTTTGATTTCTATTAGTGAAAAGAGTTGGTATATTTGATTAAATTAATGTTCAAATACATTTCTTTTAGCAATTTATTTTTTCCCCTCAACACTAATTTTACATGTTGTGCATTGGGTTTTTGTTTTGACCCACGATATTGTTGTGTGAATTAAGTTGTGTGAATTCAGCGAGATAAGGCCATGTAGGGAGAGATTTGTTTTCAAAGGTGCAAATGGATGTTAGGTAATGAGTTCGAAAGATACTTTAAATTCCTCGTTGCTTTTTGTGCTGTATCATTTTTTTTCCCTTAAGACAGGATCTTGCAAGCATTTTGCAACTCTTCCTCTGGGCTTCCATGGGATCACTTACCTGAGCCTCTACAATTTGTACAGAAGCTGTAAAGTTTGCAGACTCAGTATATTTGTACAGTACTCTGCCCAGTGGGGCTGCTATTATTATCCCCTGGTCATTGTTATAATACGGGTAATAGATGAAGCTCGCAAGAGACGGGTTGCTAGCCATAAATGCGATTTCCATGTAGAGGCATGCTGTAGATCAGGGTTGCGGAACTTCTGGACTAGGGACTAGATATGGTCAGCAGCTGATTTTTATTGGGTCCCTTTCCAATTCCTGGATCTGGCCCATGGATCCAGTCCTTGACCTCCTTCACTAAGGAGCTCAGTGGAAGAAAGCAGAGATGAGGAGGGCTTGCATTCCAGGACAGGGGATGGATACATGCCATAGATCCTCTCTTTGCTGACCCCAACTCCTGTCTGGCGCATAGAGTTTAAGTTTATACTCCAGTTGCCCATGGAAGGGAAAAGTTTCCCCAATCCCCCCACTCCTTCTGTAGATATGACATGGATCCTCTTTCTCTTCCCTTTCCCCATATCTTCTGTTTTTCTTTTAGGCAATACTCGGGGCATACCCTGTGGGAAGACCTGTAAGGAGGACCGAGATGATGAATGGATGGGTGTAAGCTTGGCAAGGCAGCCAAAGGCTGGTGGAAGTGTGCTGGTAAGTATTTCCTTCCTCCTCCAGCTCATTGGAGTGATCGCTGCTGGCTGGACACGGAAGCTAAACCTATCAGGATTAACATCTCTACCAGTGGCTGAACTCTTATAGTCCTTTCCTTTTAAGAGGAAAGCAAAATGGGCCTCTGGCAGAAAGCTTATTTATAGAGAGGCAAGTTCAAAGCTGTTACACCTGCCTTCTGTCGTCCTGAGGGCTTCCTTCTTAAAAATTTTTTGAGTGCTTAAGCCCTTTGAGCATAATGAATGGTCCTCTGTTTCTCTGCTCATTCTTTCATTGTACACAATACGTGGAGTGTGCAGAGCATGTGATGTGTTTATGTACACATGCGGATAGGATGTGTGTGAGCAGGGTGCATTGTGTCAGCTTGTCAGAAATGTCATGTTTACAGCTAAAAGCTGTCATGGAGAAGTGTGTGGCACTTACTGAATAGGAATGAGAGGTTGCTTTTTGTGGGGCTGGTTTCTTGGCCTTGTGGTACAGTTAATAGGTAAGTGCTGAAGTCAATGGGAATTGATCCACATGTCTGTTCAAGGACAAAATTTGAACCATAGGATATATGGCTTATCTTCATGATAGCGTTTTAATGGTCAAGGATGAACCTTTTTAGATGACTATCACCAGCAGAGCACTTTGAGGATCAGAACATTAGATAGAAATTGACAAATACCATAGAATCACACCATTGGAAGGGATGTCTTAGGATGTCCCTTGAGTTGTCTTGTTGAGTCTCATTCTTTGATGCAGGATGTGTACAACTACAATATTCCCAAGAAATGACTATCCAAAAGCATCAAGTGATGGGGAGCCCAAAGCCTCCCTAGGGAATTTGGCAACTACCATAGAAACACCACTGTATATTTGTTTGCATTCTTAGATTCATTTCTGTTGTTTCTATCTCTCTTGCATGCGTTTTCTGTGAATTTTCTTGCAAGCCAGTTAACTTGACGGAATGTCTGCAGAAACGTATGCATCTTGTCAAAATTGGTCCTTGGTTTTGTTAGAATAACTAAACTGCAGTCGACAGTAGCATGCTCATCTTGTTTCTTTTAACATTGTAGCAAAATCTTGTTCATGCCACTCCATTGTGTGGAACAACAACACTTTTTGTGAAGCTCATTGAGGCTTGTGGCATTGAGGCTATTTTGCAGGGCTGGTCTCTAAATCTTAAAAGGTAGGATTTTTTTATTTTTCAATTTAATACCCCACCCCTCCTGCCATCAGGCAGCCTGGGGCGGCTTACAATATAAAAACACAATCCAATATAAAACATTGTTATGACTGCTAAAAAGAGGACGACATTTAACACCACCCCCTCCCCCCTTTCACCCCTCTCCCCCACCAAATGCCTGGCGGAACAGCCAGGTCTTACAACTTTTCCGAAAAGAAGGTAGATCTGGGGCCAGCCTCACCCCACCGGAAGGGACTTCCACAGCCGTGGTGCAGCCACCGAGAATGCCCTCTCCTGCGTGGCCCCCCGGAAGACTCAGGGGACCTCGAGCAGGGCACCCCCGGATGACCGCAGGGGTCGATCCAGCACCCGAAGGGGTGTCAGGTGGTCCTGCAGGTAGGCCGGGCTTAGACTGTTTAGGGCTTTATAGGTCAAAACCAACACCTTGAAGCGGGCCCGGAACGCAGTCGGCAGCCAGTGCAGAGCACGGAGCACTGGTGTTATGTACTCCCGGTGGCCCAATCCCACCAAGAGATGGGCCGCCACATTCTGCACTAGCTGCAGCCTCCGAGCTGTTACCACGGGTAGCCCCATGTAGAGCGCGTTACCATAGTCTAGTCTAGAGGTGATGATCATGCATTTGAAGGATCAAACCTCAGTTTGCTATCCTAGAATGTCAAAGTTGGGAGAGAAGGTCATTTAATCCAACCCTCTGTTTAGACGCAGGATGACTACCACTGCATCATACGTGATAGATAACTGTCCAGCCTCTCTTGAAAATGCAGTCACGGAGAGCCTACAGTCTCCCTGGGCAACTCATTCTGTTGCTGAACAGCCATTGTGGTTAGGAAATTTTTCCTGATATCTAGCTGAAATATACCTTCCTGCATCTTGAACCCAATATTTCTAGTCCTGCCCTCTGGACAATGACGAACAGTTCATTGCCATCTTCTTGGTTGCAGACCTTTAGATACTTGAAGCCTGCTGTCATTTCTCCCTTAAATTTCCTCTTTGCTAGACTAAACATACCTAGTTTCTTCATCCTCATCATACCTAGTTCTTTCATCCTTAGACTTGCTTTCCAGACCCTTTATCATTGTTGTTGCCATCCTCTAAACTGCCTCCAATTTGTTGATATCCTCCTTGAAATGAGGTGCCCCAGACTGGGCACACTACTCAAGATGAGGTCTGACCAGTGCTGAATAATAGAGTGGAATCATTGTTTCTTCTGACTTGGAAGACAATGCTTCTGTTAATGCCGCCTAAAATTGTATTAGCCTTTTTTGTGGCCACATCACATTGCTGACTCATGTTCAGTTTATGATCAGCCACAATTCCTAGATTCTGCTTATATGTGCTGCTGCCAAGCCAGTTGTCCCTCATCTTACACTCCTACATTTGACTTGTCTCCCCTAAATGTAGAACTAGACATTTATATATCGGTTCAATTTCAGTTTGTTAATTTCAGCCCAGATTTGCAACATATATATATTTAATTCTAGTTCTATTCTCTAAGGTGTTAAGTACCCATCCCAGTTTTGTGTCATCGGCAAACTTGATAAGTATTCCCTCCACTCCTTCATCCAAGTCATGAATAAAGATGTTGAATAGCATTAGACCCAGGACAGCGCCCTGTGGGACCCCACTCAATACCTCCCTCCAGTTTGACAATGAGCCATTGATGATCCCTCTTTCAGTACGGTTAGTCAACATGAATCTACCTTGTTGTAGTGTCTTCGAGCCCACACTTTGCAAACTTGTCAATGAGGATCTCATGTGAAACTTTGTCAGATGTGTTGCTGAATAAAGATACATTATGTCCACAGAATTCCCTTCATCCACGAGACTAGTTATTTCATCAAAGAAGGAGACAAGATTAGTCTAGCATGACTTGTTCATGACACATCATCATACTAGGCCAGAGTCTTGTTAAATGTCAGCATAGGAAAAGAGAACAAAGTAGAGATCAAATAAAGGGAAGACTTGGCATCTAGTGTAAAAAGCCTCTATTCTCTTCAACTTGGATATCATCATGAGAATCAATGTTTATGTTAATTTAACTGTTAGAATAATACAGCTTGGGTTGCCAGCTCCTTCCATACTGAAACTGCAAAATGCATTCTCTCGCTCGCATTGGGAAAGGAACCAGAGACGGTGCATTAAAACTTGGAGAAACGCCATGTCCTTTAATCTTGCTCTTCCAAAAACCTGTTCCATTTATCATGTGACTTGTTTTTCTCAAATGTGTTGCCATTTTTTGTTTTTAGTAGCCAACTGGCGGATGCCTTAGCCTCGTGCAGCTCCCTCTCCTCCCCCGTATGGTGTGATTAAGTTACCCATGTGGGGAAAGAACAAGAGAGAATGAGTTCAGTTCATTTTGTGCAGTAAGAATGCCTCATTCAGAGTCCAGTCGTGCAATGAAGTCTGCATGGGCAGACCCCTGTGTTCACACAGTAACTACGCTAGTTCAGGGATACACTTATGCAGAAACAGGGCTTAAATTTGCTTGCTCCTTGAGAGAGGGTCTCGTGTGTAGGTCTCTCAAGGTTACACATATTCAGTTCCCTACTACTCTACATACTTTCTCTGTGACAGTGGGCAAGTCAGTCAGTCTCTCTGCAACCCAGTTCCCTATCTGTAAAATGGGAATAATAGTAACGAGGTGTTGGAAGTATGAATACGTTCAGTGTCGAGGCCCATGGGTATTATAGTGAGGAGGAGGAGTGAGGGTGGGTGGGTGGGTGGATTTAAGTACATAAGAGGGTTTTTTTGTATTTTTTTATGGCACCAAGCCCAGCACATAACAAATAATACTGTAATAAAGCCGTGGCTAGGCTGACATGTCCAATTTGTTTTCCATCTGTCTCAGTGGCTCAGCACTTCACTGCTTTCTGTCTGTGAGAGACTGTAACCTGTTAAGGTCCCAATCCCATGTATTCCTCAGCACAGTGGTACAAAATTCTCCATCCGAAATCCTTCCGCTGCATTGCAGTGATAGCTTATTCCAGGGGCCAGTGTTCGCTGCGTTTCCCGTATTGCTGCCAATGTGAAAAATGCAGCAAAGATGGGCTCCTGGCTTTTTCTATTGCCAAGGAGTGCCCATTACACACATACAGTGGTGGCTTATAATTGTGAGTAATTCATGTAAAAATGGGTCAGTTGTTGAAGATTTCTCTTTTATAAGAAGTTGGTGTTTTTGAGAGATCCCATTTATGCTTCTCTCCCCCTTGCAGATTTACTCTGGTGGTCTGGTTGAGAGCTCCCTTAACAGAATCATAGAGCTGGAGAGTTGGAAGGAATCTTATGGGTCATCTAGTCCAACTGCCCTTCCCAGAGGCAGGATACCTATATCTAAAGCATCCTTCACAGATGCCTGTCCAGTCTTTTTTTTAAAAAAAACAAAACATCTCCAGGGAGGGAGGTTCAATAACTGCTTTTGGCAGCTTGTTCCACTGCTGAATTGTTCCAACAGTTAGAAAGTTTTCCATTTTATATATAACCAAATCTTACCTTCCTGTAAACTCATTGCTTCTTGTCCTAGAATAAATGGAAGAAACAATTCTACCTTATCCAGCAGAGCCTTCCCTTTATACCTGCTGTTATGAGAATGGGGATGAGAGGACTTGCTGGTCTCGAATTCAAGTCTCTGGAGGCCTCCAGGCAGATGCTGTAGTCATTCTGCCACAGGGGAGTCAGTCACTTTGCTTCTGTGTATGTTAGGTAGGTTTAGTGACCTTTCTTTGGGCATCCGTGTAGGAAGTGTTTCCTGTAATCCAGTTAAGTTCCCATAGTGGGGAAAGATGGAGAGCAAGAAATTCAGATGCAGGCAAGTCCTGGTGTGACAGGAAGAGAGAGAGAGAGAGTGAAACACTGGCTCCTGGCTGTAGGATAATGACAAGTTTTAGGACAGGAATATTGAACTGCATGGCACCTTGGAATACTCAGAGTTGGCAGCTGCAAAATTGTACCCCCTATGGTATCTGATGCATGGGGCGGGTTACACTTCTTACAGCTATTGTTTCAGCTGTCCTCTGATTCTGGCAAATACCATTACATAGGCTACATTTGGTTTGTATTTTCAAGGTCCCCCCCCCCCCCCCCGATTATGTGGGTTGAAAATGGAACTTTTGTTTAAGCTGAAATTTCAGATCGCAATGCTGTGATCAGGGTGAATTCTTCAGCCAGAGAGTTGACAAGGCAGTGATTATATGGCATGGTTGGAAATGTTTGAATGGTTGGCTTAGTATATTGCATAATGTCATGATCCTTTATTTCCCTTTCCCTAACTTAAAATCCACTGCCAGCCTTTTACTCTTTTCAGTTTATATCCGGAATAAGTTTTTCTTTTCTTTTTTAAAATCCATTCCTTCTTGTGACTTGTTCAGTTCTCTCGTTTCCTAGCTAGGCTTGAATGTTGGCCTAACACTGTGTGTCTGTAGGGCACTCTCCATCTCTTTGTGTTTGTGTTCACAGTGGAAATGCTTCTCGAGATAAACTATTTCCTGATCACTCTGGGTATAAATATTTTATGCATTTTTTGAATTGTGAATCAAGAGTGCATGGGGGATTAGAATCATAACTTGGTATGCTTAAAAGAACAAGTAATTAAACTCCATAAGCTCTTCCTTACAAGCCTCCTAGCATACATCTGGCTGTCAAACCAACTGCCATTATAAACATCCTTCGCATAATGCATTGCTTTGTACAACGTAAAATATAGTGCTGAGCTTTATAAAGACCCTTGGGATCAGGGCCCCCTATGGCTGTGTGATAACTATCTTACTCAGTAAATAAATGTGTCTTGTTGAGCACTGTCCGTTAGAAAAACAAACATTAAATCTCAAATGTAACTGTGTTAACTGGGATAGCTGATTTGTTCCATCCCTTTAAAAAAACAAACAAAACAAACAAACAAACAAAATTTAAATATTCTTGCGGCTTTCCTGAATTAATACTACAAGCAACATGTTTCTAATTTGGTCTGGATTTAATTTTGGTCTTTGTGTTCCCCAGTACTTGGACAGGATGACACCATGGTGCTTCTGTTATAATGAATACCTTGGAATGTTAAAATGCTTTTGGAGATGACATGGCAAACTCTGGGGGAAAAGAGACCATGACCTGCATCTTTCAACATTTATACTCTCCAGCCAAATGATGAGTTCCTCAAAGAATGCTGTCTTGTCTTCTTTGGCTGTCTTGTCTTCCTTGGCTGGAAGAATTGTGGTGTGAGGAGCGTTGTAATTTGCAGGGGAGGGAAATCAACAGAGGTTGCAAACAGAAACGCCAGAAAAGAGGATCCATGCATAGTTTGTCTCCATCTTGATGTAAATCAGTACTGACTTTAGTGGAGCTATGCTGGTTTACACCAGCTACGTTCATGACAGTCTAAGGGCACATTTACACAAACCTTTTCTCCTACCTCATCAATTTTCTTTGTGAGATTGGAATTACAGGTTTTAACTTCCCCCACATTCCTTTCCCTGCTTGACCGTATTCCTATGACCACGGATTGGTATCTCATGATGCTGTGCTCCTATCCCCCAAATACATGATTCTCTGTGTTGCAGATGAATTGACAGCAGGATTAGTCCCTTCAGGCATTTCAAGAAGCAGCAGCATGATTGTTAAAGCTTGGTTTCTGAGTTGATTAAATGCGCATTATGCCCATAGCATCCTGCAACTTGACCTTTTTGCATGATTAAAAATAAAAATTTGGGGAGAGAGTGCATTCACCCAAGACTGTTCTGTCCATGAAAATCTCTAAGTTCAAGCTTAAAGCTGATGCTGTATCGCATTTCCTTTTCCATTTTTCTTCTTCTCATCGTTAAGCCATGGGACAGGAAAGTCTTTGTGGTCTCGCTGTTGGTGATGCAGTGGTAGTTTTAGCAGCAGAGGTGCTTCAACAGTACAGGGGAGTTGGTGATATTATTATTTGCATAGGTGGCCATACTGTAGCTCAGGGGGGTCACATGTGTCTCTTCCACAGTTCAAATGTCATTCTTACCAGGGCTGGTTCTGGGCCCTGCACTACCTCAAATCAAATAAACTTTATTGGGCGTGACTGAAGTCATAGCTAAAACACAACAACACAAAATCCATAAGGTATACCTGCACTACCTTAATGGTCGCATGTCTGGTCTTCATTGCATCCGAGTTATACCACCTGAATGTAGCTGCTCCTCAGAATCTCAGCAGCCAGGATCGCAGAGTACTGGCTCTGCCAACCTATAATGAAACAGGAGAGAGGAGTGTGGGGGTGTATATGCAATATGTATGTGTCTTGTGGCGCTCTGAAATACGAAGATTTTGGTACACTGCCTTTGTGGCTGGGAATATCGCTGATGGACACAACTGTGTTGCGTACAGTGAACACAGAATTCTGAATCACTTGTGCTTTCTGTAGTGTTTGTGGAATGTTAGAATATTTATTTTAGAAATTGCTAGAGAATTATTATTAAAAAAAATTGAGGGAGTAGGGGAAGGAATGATGGAGGAAAGGAAGTGTTAAATGTTGCATCTTGAAAGCTTGTTAGTAATACAGCGATAGTGTGGTCGCCGTGTTGCACCATGGACCAACATGGCGACCACACTCCATCTCTGGATTGCAGTGGAAGGTATTGAAACACTACATGCCTGAGAAAGGGGGTCTGTGTGGCCTGAAAATGCGATTATTTCCACCAACAACAGTTAGTCCAATAAAGGATATCATTTGAACCACTTCATCAACCTTGTTAGTAGTGACCCATTGAGGCTTAGTATTCCACCCACATCACTGTCTTTTCTCCCTCTTCTCTTTTCACTGTATTTGATCTTGTTTTCCTCTCTCATCTCCTTTGACTCTTCACATTTATGGTCTGGATATTCCATGCTACAAATCTTCCTGATGTGCAACATTTAGATGGCTGGGAAAGGCCCTAATTAGTGATGCTTGGCCTCATCGCTGTGGTTACAGAATTTTGCATCTGTCATGGGAAGAAGGTAGCCATAACCGTGGTAGGAGAGGTAGCTAGGAGGACCTTTTTAAGGATTTAAAAAATGTATAGTATTTATTTCAACAAAGGTGTGATACCAAGGGGATAAGAACTAGGGTACTAGCCAGCTTCATCATAATCCTTGTTCTCCAGCCTGGATAGGCTACCCTGTTCAGGCTGGCAGATTCTCTTGGTGTGAACATCCAGTGATGCTTGTTGTATGATTCATTTAGGCTTGTGCCCATCGTTGGAAAAACATCTACTATGAGACAGAGTATATCCTCCCTCATGGTTTCTGTAACATCATTCCACCCAATCTACAGTCCAACGGTCGAAAACTAATGCCTTGCTATGAAGGTAAGAGAGTGATTTTTCTCCTTCCCCTTCTGTCATGTTTATTGTTTGTTTGTCACTTTCAACCGGCTAGGTTTTTTTATAACAATAATTGCTTAATGTATTTTTTTTTAAAAATCTCTGCTGTTCTGAGCTGCCCTTTACAACTTGGCAAAGGGTTGATCTTGGCTAAAGAGTAAGGGATGAGCTGATGACAATGGCATTCCATGGGTTACTATTTATGGCCTTAACTTGTAGAATAAGAAGACATTTTGGAACAAACTCTTGAGAAACCATCCCTTATATGGATGTCGCAAAGCTTCTGGCGTGAGCACAAGCCCCTATATTGTGCTGTATTCTAAATAAATGATTAGAGTTGCTGTCTAATTGGAAACAATTCCCACCCATCTTTGAGAAATATTTTTGGTGTCTCACTTTGTCATTCATGATGATGACTTTTGCTTAAAGCAAAGATTTATGGCCACCTGTGGATCAAACAGGTCGAATCCTACCACTTCACAAGTTGATGCCATGTTGCAGATTTTGACCACCTCTTCTGACACCTTTTCAGTTCTTTTCAAAGCAGTTCTGAATGTAATTAGAATGGCAGAGTGAGTGCCTTCCGAACAGCTTTACCTGTTGGTGCCCAGCCATGGGGTGCTTTTGTTTGAATTTCTGTTTATAAAAAAGAACAATCTTTCCTTGTGTGGAAACAATCTCATATTTCATTGTCTAGGGACTTCAAAAGGTGACTTCTCCTACTGAGCCAAAAGCAATTAACAAATAGAGATGCATGAGCATGTAATTGGGAAGAGAATGAGGTTATTTTGAAGCTTTTGCAATTAGTCCTCAGAGATGCATTCAAGAAAACACCTTCTTGGGTTTCCTATGATTTCCTTAAGTATTATCCTCCTCCCTCTTGCTTGGAGGCTTTGGAGACCGAGATGGGGAACAGTTTGATGTGGATAGTGTTTCCCAGCCTTTGATTTCTAATGTCGGCAACAGCCAGTGACAGGCTGGCTGCTGACATTAGTAAGTGGGAGAGAGATAAGACAGTAGGAGTCCTTCTGAGTTCTTCTGCTGCTAAGGATCCTGCTCCAGGCTTGAGTTCTCTTGAAAAGTTGGATTAATTACACGGCTTGTGTGAGACTTGCTCGATTCAGATTAGGGGCATTTTGTCCCCCTTCTTCTCTGCTGCTGTTGATTATGATTTTTCACATCTCTTGGGTTTCCTTTAAGACTAGAGGTTGTTTGAACTCATCATAGTGATGACGACGCTCAAAATAAAACTGGTAAATTTAGTTAATCTCTGTATTGCAGATGGTGTCCCCATTTAACAAGCCACATGTCCAACCATTGCGAGTTTTATTGTAAGCCAATTAAACTCAGTTTTGGAAAATCTATGCATGTCTGCAGACCACAAGCATTTGCACTCTGTGCGTCAATTAAAGGTTTGCAGGCCTAAGACAGTCGGGGAAAATTGTCTGGTTTTGATTCCATGTACGAACCCACATCTCCAGCTGATCTGTAACAAAAGAAGAGGAAGCCATAAAATCCTCCTACTCTGAAGACTGTCCTGTTGGACTTGGTTTTTTCCCCCCTAGGGATTTAGCAGTGCAATGCAAATCATCCAATATTAACTTTTATTACACACACATAATCACTTCCAATATTTCCTCTGAGCCCTTGTCATCACCCTGGTGTTCTTTTCAAAGCTGTCACTCTTTTTTTTTTTTTTTTTTTTTTTTTTTAAATTGGATAAAAGCAGCTTTTGGAAGGGATGATTGCTTCTCTCTCTCTCTCTCTCTCTTTGCATCATGTCTTCAGAGTGAAACTGCTGTTAATCTGATGGGATATTTGCCAGGAATTGCTAGAAAATGTGTGGGTCTTGAATCTGCAAAGTGGCCAGTGGAAAATTGGCAGTCTTGGTGCAGCAAAAGCTTTGGGTATATTTTTTTTCAGTCCATTGTCAAGCCTCAAGTCGCACTGTCGTATAGGGTGATTGAGATTGCTTTGCACGCTACCCCTGTAATGTTCTGGTTGAAATGCATTAATTAGCTTAGTCTTCAAATAGAAGAGATGGATACTATCCATCATGAAGAAGAATTCATAGTTTAAAATGAGTGGGGTCCTCCCTTTCTATCTTTTTTTCCCCTTCCCTTTAGAAAGTAAAGGAAAAATAAAAATCCGGACTGGGAGTAATGCAGTTCAGGGGTGGGATAGAAATCATAAATGCAATACAGACTATGGCCTCATTCTGCAGATACTTGTTCGTGTGGTGTTTTGAAATGAATGGAAATACTCATACTTGTAAGGGCCAAGCCCCAAAACAAGAATAATCACATCCCCTGGGAGTTAACTTTCTGTTACTGTGCGTGATATGATTATAGCTTGTGTGGTAAGTATATGCCTATGACCTAGCCACTGTACATGACACAGACCTATATTTAACATGTACTATGTATTTTGTAATGTTTCTACTTCTAATACAGATTTAATAGTTAAAAACAAAATAGGAAGTGGAAACTTCCTGATTGGAGGGTACTGATGAAACCAGGGGAGTTGTCTTGGTCTCTTACTTTTTGTCCAATCTTCCTGAAGGAGCTGACAAAAATCTGAAAGCTATTGAGAGCTAATGAGAGTGGCAGCAGGCCTAATAGTTAAGTGGAATCTCTCTGGCAAAGAGCTAATCTAGTTTGTATACATTGAAGTACTTTTTGGTGCAAGGCTAAGGCTGTGGGTGGCGTTAGGCATTTTGCTGCCCTAGGCAAAACTCCAAGACTCCTAGCACTTGAAGAGGGCTGGGGGTGGAGGGAGCATTGGACCCTAGTGCTTTCCCCTTCCTCTGCGAGTGCTGCAGATTCCCCACTATACACCTGAGGAGTGAGGCAGCTCCAGTCTTCATTCTACAAGTGACGAAGTTCCAGAACTGGCTGTCCCCCTTCCCCCAAGATCTGCAGAAAGGGTGCTCTGACTCCCGCTCAGCTGTTGAATGTGGAGCATTACCTGCTTGTAGAACACGCAAGATGTTCTTGCAACATCTCTTGACCATTGACTCCCCTGCCAGCTATTGCTCCATTGCTTCTTGGAGGTTCCCCGTGTTAAGCGGGGAGGCCGCAATGGAGAGGGCATTCTTGGTGGCCGCGCCGTGCCTTTGGAACTCCCTTCCGGAGGAAGCCCGCCTGGCCCCAAGCCTGTTGACATTTGGGCGAAGTTGTAAAACCTTGCTGTTCGCCCAGGCCTTTGGGGAGGGTGGGATGGTGGGGTAAGGGTTTTTAGCTCCCCTACCTATTTTAAATTGAAGCCTGGGTCCTGTTTTAATAACTGTATATGATTGTTGTTATTGTTGATGGTTTTAAATTGTTTTTATGTATTATATTTCTGTTTTTATTGTTGTAAGCCGCCCCGAGCTGTTTGCAGGAGGGGCGGGATAGAAATTCATAAAATAAAATAAAATAAAATAATATTAAATAATCTTCCCTTTTTAGGGAAGTTTATTGAAAGGGGGGGTTACCTCATGGCTTCAGGCACATCTCGATGCTATTGGATCCCTGGACCCATGCGAATCAGGATTTTATCCTGGGCATGGCACTTAGTTGTTTTTTTTTAAACAAGAGCGTTGGGGATGGGGATTTGCGGCCACCGTGTGGGATGAGTGTGGGGCATCCACACACGGGCAGCACGTGGGGGAGCGCGTCACATGGGTGGCTGCCCCATCCATGGAGGTGGCCACCCTGGCATGCACAGGGCACTGGATTTCTCAGGAGTGCTCTGTGTGTGGCCATGGGGGGAGCACGCCTCACCCACACCAATTCAAATGAGCGGTTTGCCACAGTGGGGAGAGAGAATGCATGATGCTTCTGTAGTAAGTAGCTGGAGGAGACATGGTCATTGTTCTGCATTACCGCTATGACACAGGATCCGTCTTTGAATATACTGTACATTTTTCTAGTAGTGTTATTAGAAACCAGTGTCCTTTATTAAAGAAACTCTGTTTTCATGTTTCCCTTTTTTATTCACAGCAGGCAGTAAGATAGTGTACTCTGGCGATATACAAAACTTTAGAAATTACTTGTATCATTGAGATTATCAGATTTATAAGGTGCACGTAGCTTGTTAAACCTATCACTCCTATAAAAGAAAAGGTCCGGTTTCACAGTATTGGCAATATAGAAGAATCTGTGTTATCAGGGCATCTCAAGAGGCATCTGGAAAGGTGTTTGGTGAAACTGATGAGACTTGATTTCCGCTCAGTTTGAGTCCTCCAGGGTTGCAGTCTGGGCTATGACCTGCTTGATCCGGCCAAAGTGGACCGCAGCGGGCTATCGTGTGTGTTAGCCCGCCGTGACCTGGCCCAGATTGGGTCCACCATGGCAGGGGGTGGGGCAGAGTGTGTGGGTGGGACTGGCTGACCGCACATTTGTACGGCTCCCTGGTGGCTGGTAGGCAGCATGTTTATTGGCTGGTTCGGTCTGTGTTGGCGGCAGGTTCTCGACCCAAGCCGGGTCGCGATGGCAGCGTTCCACCATCATGTTTGTAAACACCCACTGTCAGAGTTATAGGGTTGAAACAAACCTCAGGAGTTACCTTCTCCAACTCCCCCCCCCCCCCCCCC
>QEPC01007860.1:886365-907281 GCA_003113815.1 Sphenodon punctatus | reverse complement strand
GGTTGCAGGCTAAAAACCATCTGACAAAGGCGCTCTTTTTATACATTTGAAACACCCCCTCCCTTTTACAAAAAAGGCATCCAATTAGTTCCCGCCCCAAAAATTCAAACGGTGTTCTCCTTTCCCATTGGCCCCCACCCTATAGCATGATGTAACGTCACACGCCGCTGCTTGCTCTCCACCCTTAGAGTCTGTGACGTAGCCGCTTCTGATTGGTCCGCCGTTGCACCACCCCCCAAAGACAAGGAAAGAGAAGCCATTCCACCAACAGCCTTCGAAGGAGCAACATCTCTCGGACCCCCTGTATTTTTTACTTCTCCTTGTGCGGGGTAAACGAACTTTTTCATGTAAAGTCTAAAAAACATTTCATACTAATGCCAACTGCATGTTTAATATGAATACTCTTTCATATACATTCTACACTCTTTTTTTTTTTTTTTTTTTACTAAACTTTCCTGCTTAAAATATATCTTGTTTTAAGTGAATAAACCTTTTTAACATTAAAATACATTTTAATAAAATACATTATAAAAGCTGATGCTTTTTAAAGTTGCTCAACAAAATGGCCGCTCTTTTCAAAATGGCCGCTATCATTTGATAAGTGTCATTAATAAAGTTGCTCAACAAAATGGCCGCTATCATTTAATAAGGGTCGTTAATAAAATTGTGACATATCAAATAAAATAGGATGGATTAATTAAAACATAACATATCAATTTTTTTGATATCATTTTTGATAGCGTTTGATAGCATTTGATACGATCCGCAATCACGGCTTCGATTAAAATTTGACAGCTCGGATTAAAATTTGACATAAAGTATCGAATCTATACTAATATAATCCCTTGGACTCGTTGAGAGTTAGTAGGAAGGAGAGTGGGTAATGTGAGTCATTTGTCTCCTGGTGAGAGCAGGAGGGGGTGGTGTCGTAAGAATGGGCAGGAGGATGTTGGTTTATTGTTATAGATATATTTTAAGGATTCCCTTTATTGTTGGGAACTTATTGTTGTTAGGTATTGAACACTGAAGTGATGAATTATATAGTTGTTTGAATTATTGTATTATGTATATGAATTATTATGTTATTGAATAGTGTAGTGGTCTGGAGATTGTTTTCCCCCTTCCCAGTGAGAGTGGGGAGGGTAAGGATAGTTTTTGGATTCTCCCCTGGTGGCAGCAGGGGTGGAATGTTGGGGAGTGATAAATATGGAAGGTCTGACTTACTGTATTACATTGTATTGATTTAGTTGCTATTGTTGTTTTGTATGTTTTCACTTTGTTTGTTAGTCGCCTCGAGTTGCCATGGGTGAGGGAGTGCGGGGTACAAATAAAAGTGTGATTGATTGAAAATAAAACTCCTGTGGTGGAAATGGAAGGATTTGAGCTGGATGGATCAGAGGTATGAGAGAACTGTTGGCTCATTCCTATTCAAGCTGTACTTAATTTATTTTGCAAAAAAAAGTGTTGAGGCTCAAACTTGCCTCACAACCCCCACCCCTTGACTCTAGAAGCATAGGAGGGTATTTCAAAGGTTCCGGGGAAAGTGCTCTACTCGGTCTCTGACTTCATGAGCCTCTGTTCCAGCCTAAACTTTTCCAGCCCTTGTTCCAAGCTGTATTTATGCTTGATGGGGTCTGGAACTATCCCCACTCCTGTCAAGGGAGAGCCTGAGGTTGGGGCTGATGCTTCTGCATCCGGACGTGGGTGGGATCTTGAGAGTAGCAGCAGTGAGAGGGTCTGGAAGAGGTGCCAGGACTTAGGCCGTGTTTAGACGAGCGGCGCGCGATTGCGCATCGCGATTACGCATAATTAGAAATGGCCGCATGTATTAATTACACGGCTTGTGTGAGACTTGCTCGATTCAGATTAGGGGCATTTTGTCCCCCTTCTTCTCTGCTGCTGTTGATTATGATTTTTCACATCTCTTGGGTTTCCTTTAAGACTAGAGGTTGTTTGAACTCATCATAGTGATGACGACGCTCAAAATAAAACTGGTAAATTTAGTTAATCTCTGTATTGCAGATGGTGTCCCCATTTAACAAGCCACATGTCCAACCATTGCGAGTTTTATTGTAAGCCAATTAAACTCAGTTTTGGAAAATCTATGCATGTCTGCAGACCACAAGCATTTGCACTCTGTGCGTCAATTAAAGGTTTGCAGGCCTAAGACAGTCGGGGAAAATTGTCTGGTTTTGATTCCATGTACGAACCCACATCTCCAGCTGATCTGTAACAAAAGAAGAGGAAGCCATAAAATCCTCCTACTCTGAAGACTGTCCTGTTGGACTTGGTTTTTTCCCCCCTAGGGATTTAGCAGTGCAATGCAAATCATCCAATATTAACTTTTATTACACACACATAATCACTTCCAATATTTCCTCTGAGCCCTTGTCATCACCCTGGTGTTCTTTTCAAAGCTGTCACTCTTTTTTTTTTTTTTTTTTTTTTTTTTTAAATTGGATAAAAGCAGCTTTTGGAAGGGATGATTGCTTCTCTCTCTCTCTCTCTCTCTTTGCATCATGTCTTCAGAGTGAAACTGCTGTTAATCTGATGGGATATTTGCCAGGAATTGCTAGAAAATGTGTGGGTCTTGAATCTGCAAAGTGGCCAGTGGAAAATTGGCAGTCTTGGTGCAGCAAAAGCTTTGGGTATATTTTTTTTCAGTCCATTGTCAAGCCTCAAGTCGCACTGTCGTATAGGGTGATTGAGATTGCTTTGCACGCTACCCCTGTAATGTTCTGGTTGAAATGCATTAATTAGCTTAGTCTTCAAATAGAAGAGATGGATACTATCCATCATGAAGAAGAATTCATAGTTTAAAATGAGTGGGGTCCTCCCTTTCTATCTTTTTTTCCCCTTCCCTTTAGAAAGTAAAGGAAAAATAAAAATCCGGACTGGGAGTAATGCAGTTCAGGGGTGGGATAGAAATCATAAATGCAATACAGACTATGGCCTCATTCTGCAGATACTTGTTCGTGTGGTGTTTTGAAATGAATGGAAATACTCATACTTGTAAGGGCCAAGCCCCAAAACAAGAATAATCACATCCCCTGGGAGTTAACTTTCTGTTACTGTGCGTGATATGATTATAGCTTGTGTGGTAAGTATATGCCTATGACCTAGCCACTGTACATGACACAGACCTATATTTAACATGTACTATGTATTTTGTAATGTTTCTACTTCTAATACAGATTTAATAGTTAAAAACAAAATAGGAAGTGGAAACTTCCTGATTGGAGGGTACTGATGAAACCAGGGGAGTTGTCTTGGTCTCTTACTTTTTGTCCAATCTTCCTGAAGGAGCTGACAAAAATCTGAAAGCTATTGAGAGCTAATGAGAGTGGCAGCAGGCCTAATAGTTAAGTGGAATCTCTCTGGCAAAGAGCTAATCTAGTTTGTATACATTGAAGTACTTTTTGGTGCAAGGCTAAGGCTGTGGGTGGCGTTAGGCATTTTGCTGCCCTAGGCAAAACTCCAAGACTCCTAGCACTTGAAGAGGGCTGGGGGTGGAGGGAGCATTGGACCCTAGTGCTTTCCCCTTCCTCTGCGAGTGCTGCAGATTCCCCACTATACACCTGAGGAGTGAGGCAGCTCCAGTCTTCATTCTACAAGTGACGAAGTTCCAGAACTGGCTGTCCCCCTTCCCCCAAGATCTGCAGAAAGGGTGCTCTGACTCCCGCTCAGCTGTTGAATGTGGAGCATTACCTGCTTGTAGAACACGCAAGATGTTCTTGCAACATCTCTTGACCATTGACTCCCCTGCCAGCTATTGCTCCATTGCTTCTTGGAGGTTCCCCGTGTTAAGCGGGGAGGCCGCAATGGAGAGGGCATTCTTGGTGGCCGCGCCGTGCCTTTGGAACTCCCTTCCGGAGGAAGCCCGCCTGGCCCCAAGCCTGTTGACATTTGGGCGAAGTTGTAAAACCTTGCTGTTCGCCCAGGCCTTTGGGGAGGGTGGGATGGTGGGGTAAGGGTTTTTAGCTCCCCTACCTATTTTAAATTGAAGCCTGGGTCCTGTTTTAATAACTGTATATGATTGTTGTTATTGTTGATGGTTTTAAATTGTTTTTATGTATTATATTTCTGTTTTTATTGTTGTAAGCCGCCCCGAGCTGTTTGCAGGAGGGGCGGGATAGAAATTCATAAAATAAAATAAAATAAAATAATAATAAATAATCTTCCCTTTTTAGGGAAGTTTATTGAAAGGGGGGGTTACCTCATGGCTTCAGGCACATCTCGATGCTATTGGATCCCTGGACCCATGCGAATCAGGATTTTATCCTGGGCATGGCACTTAGTTGTTTTTTTTTAAACGAGCGTTGGGGATGGNGTTGCGCATTTTTAAAGTCCGCGAATTAAATACCTCACGATCGAGGTATTTAATTTGCGGACTTTAAAAATGCGCAACCGCCATAATATGTGCATAATACCCCGTTTCCGTCTCGTGTAATTAATACATGTGGCCATTTCTAATTATGCGCAATCGTGCGCCGCTCATCTAAAAGCGGCCTAAAACCCTGGCACAAATTAAGTCCTTTATTTAAGAACCAAAAAGGTCTTCAAGATAAGCCTGCATCTCATCTCAGGAAAAAGAAAATGCTTCAGGAAGAAAGCCGTGTGACCTGGCCCTAAAGGTGTGTGGTGTTAGTAAACAATTGTACTATACAAATAAAATTGCCATTTCCCTGATCACATTGTAGTTTCTCAGTGAAATTTCATTTAGCAGTTTTTATCAGAGGAAGGTGGTACCTTAGTCCCTGGACCTTGTGTGCTGTACTGTGCAAGGGGTCTCCTCAGCCCTTTTGGAATCCTATTAACTTCACCTGCGTTTCTTGCAGGTTCTGGGATTTGCTCACATGGTTCTCTTGCAGGAGGAGGTGCTTCCCTTCCCTTGCTGTGGATTTAGGAAGTTCTGGAAAATCAGGAGGGCAATCGCCTACTACAAAATGGCTTAACTTCTTAAGGAATTTTTCATTAGTCAACGTTTTAGACGATAGGGGTGACATCCTGATGACCCCAGTGAAATAAATAAGACTTCGGTGGTAGGAAAATTTCACCCTTAGCATCTTTTGTTAGTGTTAAATTCTGAAATAATTACTTGTCAGTCCTGCTATTATTTCATTTAATATATGTTTTAAGAATGTTTCTGTGAAGAGACCAGTGGCTTATTAAGTCCTCTTGGCCTTTACTTTAGCAACACAGGCTATGAGGAACTGATTTGGTTCTAAAGGGGGAGTCTGCGAAGTAATTCCATGAAAATTCCTTTGTAATTTTAGCAATGAGTTAATGGTTACATGTTGTAAAGTGTTATCAGGCTACATGGTGAATATTTTCAGAAACTGAATTACTCTCTCTTTCTCTGGAACCCCTAATATCCCTGGGACAATGTTGTAATGGGCAGGAATTGGTAAGCTGTTGCAATTGCATATTCGTTGATTTGGTGAAGCTTTGAAAATGAAGACCACAAGATGTACAGCGTGGAATCAAGTTGTAAAATATTGATCTAATCTGACTTCCAAAACCCTCCAAAGTTCTTCTTGGTCACGTATGAAATTTCTACCTGGAGACTATTTGCAACTTCAGGTCTGGATTTTGAACACATCAGTTTAGATGTTTTGTTTAGAGGTTTTGGGTGCTGGCCCACTTGTAAGAATGATCTGCCTTATGTTTTTAATGGAATAGAAGGGTGATTGTAACAGGGATGCGTGGCCCCAAGGTAAGTCTTCTCAGGATCTTGTCCTCAAAGAACCAGGCCCACACCGGATCTTTGTCAAAGTCCTCTTTATTTATCACAGTCCCAGATATCGGGTTCAGTGGTGCCTCTTCTTTAGCCCTTTCCTGGCTAGACACAGTCCCTCCCAGCCAGGTGTCACCATACATAGTCCTCTGGTTCCTTTGGTTACTCAGGCCTCTCTGGCTAGACACAATCCCACTATGAGGCAGAGCCCTCCCTGGCCCTATTCCCTCTCTGTGTCTCAGGGCTCAGCCTTCCAACTTGCCCAGCCCAGCTGGCCCCACTCAAGCCCAGGCTCTGGAGGATAGCCCAGCTGAGGCTCCTAACGGTGCCATCTTGTGCTGCCTCAGTGACTACATCCTCGAGGCCTACGCTACCTTCTCTTAAAGGGCCAGGGCTCAGGCACTCACCTTGGTACAGTGATAGCATGTATTTTGGACTCCGATACCTTGGTATGGCATACTTCCCAATATTTCAAGCAACCAAAGAGGACCCCCCCCCCCCATATCTTATATGTTCCACCCCTCATGCATGCACACCCACCCAACATTCCAAGTGCATAAAGAGGGAGAGAATCTCTTCTGCTTATCATTCCAATTAGTTTCCTTTTGTTCCATGTCTCACCATTGTCCTCTCAAATGCCTTTCTTGAGAGGCAACCAGGAAAGAGTTGAGACTTGGATGCCAGTCTTTTTGCCCCTCTCTCCTGAAAGAGGGGCAGTGGGATTCAGTGCTCAAAGTAGCACTGTTTTGCCTAACACAGGGACTGTTGGGAGGTATTGTATGGCTGTAAGGGACCGAGTTCCTCTTGGCATTGTCCACCATTTTTTATACCTTCCAGGTTTTGTAGCTTTTGTCCTGAAAGAGAAGCAGACAGCCATTTTGGAATTCCTTCTTTCCAAGGAAGGTACAGATAATTGCATGTGGATAAAGCATAATTCATGTTATAGTGATTACACTCTCTAAAAGGGCTGTTGCAACTAATTCTGAGGAAAAGAAAAAGTTTCTGGTCACAATAATACTTAGATTTTGTTGTTGTTGCAAGCCCTGGTTAAGATGTGTTACATAAATAGCAAGCATCATCACATTGTTTTCTAAAAGTATCATCTGCAAGAGGGCTATAAGGAGGATTATTTAAGTATTATATATTCCTTCTATAGATGGGAAAACTGATTCCTAGAGAGCTAAATGAACTTGTTGAAGATTCCTTAGTGCATTGGTGACAGCTAACAGAATCCAGGGGTTCTAAATCTTAGTCTCATGTGGCAATCAGGGCCGACCCTGCCACGAGGCAAGAGGTAGGCAGCTGCCTAAGGCATTAGCAAAGGTAAGAGGGGTAGGAAAATGCTGCTGCTCTTTTCTTCACTGAACTAAGCCAGGGGTGAGGAACTGCTTAGCTGCCTCTGGACACGGAGGCGATTTTGTGTGTGTGCGTGTGTGTGCGTGTGTGTGTGTGTGTGTGCTGGGACGCAAACGGGTGGAGAGGCAGGGCTTATCTGTACAAGGGATAAGATAAACAGGATACAATGGGGCAGCACCTGCAATGCCTACTGAAACAGGACCCAGGCATCAACAGAGTGTGGACAGGCCTCCCATGTGCAGGTAGCCCTGCTTCCCTGCCTCCTTGTGTCCTGGTATGTCCCGCCATCTGCCTTGGCAGCCCTCCTCTCCTCTCCTCCTGCAGCTCAAGAATGCCACACAGGCTGGAGGTGGGCTTGGGGGATTACTGGACAATGTTTACAATAGCGTGGTTGGATAGCTCCTCTAGAATGGAGGGAGCCAGTTGCTTCAAGTTACACAATGATAAATTAGCAGGCACTATTACTTCTGGTGGTATACCGCAAAGACCTACAGCATTCACTTGCTTGGTCAGCTCTCTTACTACTGTCCTGCCTTCCTCAATTGTTGGTGAATGTTTTTTGTAGTCCTCGAATGGGGAGTTTTGGTTATTGCTGTTCTTCCTCTGCCTTGAAGGCAGGACGACTATCATTTTTGGCAGCCTTTGGGTACTGTGGTGAAGGAAGCCTGAATTTCTGAGGTTCACTGGATTCCTATGATTTTACCTCTTTGGCTCTGCTTTGGGAGTAATTTGTGGCTCAGCACTTGGCAATCCATGTGAATGAAATGGAGGGAGTTGTGCAAGCTGTGAACCATGCATAGCTGGCAGGGGCTAAAATGACTGTGGTTTGTTTTCTCTCCGATCTAGAGTATAAGAAGAAATATG
Organism: Sphenodon punctatus; assembly: GCA_003113815.1. Classification (NCBI taxonomy): domain Eukaryota; kingdom Metazoa; phylum Chordata; class Lepidosauria; order Sphenodontia; family Sphenodontidae; genus Sphenodon; species Sphenodon punctatus. Next base: position 899,324 of record QEPC01007860.1, on the reverse strand, counting down.
GAGAGGAGCATGGTTCGTGTCAGGCTGGAATAGCAGGCTTCTTCACTGAGGTGGGTAATAGGACTTTAGATGAAAAGTGCAATTTTGGAGATGTTTCCTTTCTTGTTTTGTGTCACAGTTTTTGAAGGACTGTGTGGAAACAGAAGCATGTTTTTGGCAGCTGTCAATGTACTTTAGCATAACATTGTCACTTCAATAGCACAGCAAATAAACACCCACCTTTAACACTCTCTCCCCACTGTTCTGGAAATACTACTAAGAGGGAATTGTCTGTTATTTAATACATGTTAAGTGATTCAGACACAACTGTATTCATCTTTTGCTACCATCAGGAAGAACTCTGAGGTGGATGCTGCACTGTCTAGAGTAGCGGGGAGGAACCTCCAGCCTGTAAATGAAATCTAACCCCCGGTTTCTTTTATTTGTACCCTTTCCAATTCCTGGATCTGGCCCAGGATTCCAGTCATTCCAGTCCTATCCTCAAGCATGGAATAGGTTCAGGAGAAGGGGGCAGAGAGAAAGGCATGTACTCAAGGACAAGGAATGGATCCATAGCACTGATCCTTCATCTGGACACTCCCCATCCAGAGCACATCCCTGAAGTGCACCTCTTTTACTTGGCCCATGGAGCTTGTACTAATTTTTGATGTGGCTTAAGGGGAGGAAAAGTTTCCTCACCCTAGTCTAGAGGAAATAAATTATTGAATAGAACTGCAACCTGCATGGAGAATTCCCTGTATCAGCATTTACCCTCTCTTTTCTCCATTAAACGTGCTTTTAAAATATTCCTCCACTAACTTAGTGTTTCTTTGAATATTTCTCAACTCTAAAGTACTCTGTTTCCAGATGCTTTATCCATTCTTTCAGTTCCAAAAAGGCAGATGGTAAAACTTGGTATTGTGGAATATGTTTTGTCAGTGTGCTGGATGGACAAAACCTTTACTGGTTCAAATTCATTATTGATTATAACTCAAATAATTTCTCTGCATTTCCACCAGGAAGATTTTGATTAGTTTTGTCTGTGCTTAAAATTGTTTCTAAGCTTCCAGAAAGCTAGAGAGTTTCATTCCAAATTCCTTAGTAGCGTTCATCCTAATTGTCCAGTAGTTTTCATCCAGCTTTCTCCTAATTGCCTACCCACTCTTTTAGAAATCCTTAAGTTTTCAGTACTTCCTTTTATTTAAGGATCCTATTTTGACACAAGATGCTAGAAAGTGAAGAAAATAGTTTTCTCATGGTATTTGATAAAGGTGAAATCATAAACTTTCTACTCATGAGGATTGCTCTGTTACAGTCAGTGGGACTCTGCTTGTGAATAGAGTATTGTATAATCAGAAATGAAGCTTAAAAAGCATTTTAATTCTCTCAAGACTTTATTTGCTATATGCTTAGAGAAAAGAAAAATAAACATTAGACAAAGATAACCAAAAGTAACAAGGAATTGTGGTGCCTAGTTTTCAGTGCCCTAAGCCAAGACATTTTGCGGAGGTTGGTTTTTGAAAACGTGGGTGTCCAGTATTTTTCTGAGGAGCAGGTCTCTTGATAAATCAAGTCCCCAATCAGTATCCTCTCTTTGGATTACAAGAAAGGGAGAAGGAGTAGGAAAGCCCCTCCCCCCACATTTCCTCCTTGGTTACATTGTTTACTTTTAAAGTTGTCAGTGGTTGCTTGTACTTATTGCTGTTGCCACTAGCCCACGTCTCACAAAGGGCACATTCTGACAAAGGCGGTTTTTAGATGAGCTGCTACCCCATATGGCCACCCAGGAGCCACTCATCTGACTGCCTGTCTGAAGGTGGTGCGGACGTGTGCTCCTGTGAGCCATGCAGCACCCACACATGTTTCATGACCATGTACGGAGCCCTGCCAGGAAATCCGGAGTCCTCCGTGCGGGGCAAGTTAAACAGCTCCATGACAGCGAGTGGCCACAGAGCCCCCGCTGTATGAACTGGGGTGGCCAGCCACACCAGCAGATTGGACCGTTGCTCATAGGCACTGTGGGTGGGGGACATGGCCTTTGCAACGCGCTGGGAAGGCTGGGTTTCCCAGTGCTCACGCTGGGGGGATGTGTCCATTGTAAAGGCTGACCCGGTGCACTTTCCTCCNAGAGGGAGTGTGTGGCAGCTTGCCTCTGTGGCCGGGCTAGCCATGCTGGGAGCCGCCTGTTTGAGTCCCTCCCCACGCACTCCACCTGAGTGGGTGCTCTGCAGCTGTGCCACTCAGCAGCTATGGACCGCCCCCCCTCCCGTTGCCTTGCTCATTTAAAAACAACCACACAGCGAGAAACTGAAGTATGCTAGTAGCTACTGTGATTGACTTGAACTGATGCAACTACTCCACTTAGTTAATGTTCTCACTTCAGCGCCAAACAGATGTAGTACCAGTGTATCCCTGTCTTCTAGTCTTGTGACACCAGAGTACATTATTTATTGTATAGCACCAGGTACATTGCTCAGCTGGTGCTATTTAAATAATAAATAGTAATAATGATGATGAATTGTACCTTTATGATGCCTTGTTCACATTAATTGCTTTGATATAAAAAGAGAAAGTGGAGTAAGAACATAAGTAGTGCCATACTGAGTCAGACCAATGGTCCATCAAGCCCAGCATCCTGTCCTCTGACTGGCCAATCTCGATCACATGGGAGAAGAACCAACAGTCACAGTGGGAAATCCATTCCCCGTTGTTCACTCCCAGCTCCCGACAGTAAGAAGTTCATCCTGTAAGCTACTTGGTTAATAGCCATTAATGGACCTACTCTCTAAGAACCTATCCAGGCCTTTTTTTAAACCCAGCTACACTACTGGCCTTGACAACGTCCTCTATGTATGTAGTCCTAATTTTTTCCAGAGTACCTACTTCGCCACCTCCTGCAGAGTAATTTTAGTGCCCTTGATGTGTGGATGATTCAAACATAAAAGCCATGTAGCTGCACCTTAAATCAGAGTATCTGTTTGTCAGTCTTTGTTTGTGCTGTCTTCATCCAGCTTCTTTGGAAGGACATTTTCCTGTTTGTGACCATCTGAAGATGCAGTTTTGAGGTGCCAATATAAGGTGGCTTAATCCAGATTAATTAAATGCCAACTATAGAGAACCATTCACGTTCTGTTGAGCTTCATATCTTGTGTCCATTACATCCATTCCTCTAATGCCTAAGGGTGTCTATCTTTTAATCTTTTACATATTGAAGAGTAGGAAGGTGTAAGTTACACAAGACCCTTGACATTTTTTATACACTATAATCTCCTCCTGGAGTATGGGCCAATCTAGACTCTCTTAAACACCAGTAGATATGTTGCAATTACTAATTATTATTAGATCTAAGAAAGTCAGAATGTGAAGGTGTCCAAAGAAACAATAATTTAACCAATAAAGTACCTATTGTACAGATTAGTATAAAAAGAAGCTGAAGACATTGCATGAGAAACAGCAAATGTGGTGTTTCCAGGTAAACGGGTCTGGGTGGCAACCCTTTTGCTAATGGCACAGTGTATTGATAATAGGAGCCTTGTCAGCAGCAGCTGTTTCCTGACCTGTCTACACTATCAAGCCTGTCTCTTTTCCCATGCTCTAAAGTTCGCTCACCAGCCTAGTTCAAAAGATGTCTTTGAACTCTTAATGCTCTGGTCTTATGGAGCTTCAGCCCATTTCAAAATGAGCAGGAAATGTGGACAAATAGCTTCTGGGTCAAACAGGCCAGCCCCTACTCTACGTGCACTTAGCCCTGCTGATGTGTTTCTTCTGAGAGATAGGCCCTCATCCCCATGAGGCAGTCACTCCCAAGGATAAAGCTGCCATTAAGCACAGCCATCTGGTTAGCCGGGTATTGTATTGTTGTCTTTACTGTACTTCATGAAATTCCATCCATCCATCTGACTGCAGGCCCTCTAGTACAGGTGATTATCTGTAATGTTCTCCTAACAGGTATTATTTTTTGCCTTGTTAGCCATAAATAAACTAAACTAAACAAACAGGTACTGTATGACCTACCTCCTGAAGATAAGATTGTGAAATGGGGGATCGCTGGCTAGGCAGTAGTGCTGCAGAGAGGGATCTGAAAGTTATGGTGGCTCATAAGCTGAAGACGAGTCAAAAGCGTGATGCTGTCTTTTTAAAAAAAAGAAAAATGCCGTTTTTGGGCTGCGTGAACAGGTGCATCATATTGAAGACATGGAATGTGGGGGTGCTGCTTTACTTGGTGCTGATGAGACCTCACTTGGAATATTGTGCTCTGTTTTTGGCATCACGCTCCAAGAAGGATGCAGACCAGGGAGTGCAAAACCTCAGGCCCAAATGCTGCCCATGGCTTGTTTTTATTTGACCCTTTTCCAGTTCCTCGATCTGGCCCTTGAATCCAGTCCTGAGCCCCAAGCACTGACAGAGTGAACTCAAGGGGAAGGAGCAGAGATGCTCAAGAGCAGGGGATGGATCCATGGCCTAGATCTCCTCTTCTTTCCTCCACTCCGAGCACACCACTTAAGCATGCCCATTCCCAACCTCTCTCCAGTCTTCAGAGTTTGTACTAATTTTCCAGTGGAACCGCAGAAGAGACCATGCTCTCCACCCCTGATGGAGAAAAATTGGAGAAGTTTCAGAGAAGAGCAAATAAGATGATAAAGGGACTGTAAGATAAGCCATTTGAAAAAAGACTGAAAGAATTGACTATGCTCAGCCTAGACACAATTCTATTTTGTGGCTTCTCTCTTCTTAGGAAAGGAAAAAGGTGTGGTTGATTTTTCCATTATGGAGGAGGCTGAATAAACACCACTGCAAAATTAAAAATACAAGTCAGATACAGTACACAAGTTTTTGGCATGCTAATGGGGTAATTGTCTGCTTTACATTCTGGGATCACATTCACACCTGCGGGTCTGTGCTGGTCTGTGCAGATTTTGGCTCCAGGAGAGAAGCTCGAAACCAAAACATGCATGGGGTTTGACTGGTGCGAAAGCACCCCCATCCACCGCCCCCATGCGGCTTTTGTGGAAATCACCTGGAGGAGTGTAGAGCAGGGATCCAGCTCTGAACTTTTCCAGGTAATTGCTAGCAAAGCCACGGAGGTGGCAGCGGCGGTTTTCGCACCGGCCAAACCCCGCGCATGTTTTGGCTTCCGGATTCTCTCCCAGAGTCCAAATCCCAGTGGGCTGACCCGGACCGACAGGCATGAATGTGGTCCCAGAGTCACTTCTAGCATTCCAAATGTGGGGTTTACAGTAACCCATAGTTGCATATTTGAAAAGAGCATCATCGGGGCTGTGTTTCTGTACGCACCCTTTCCTCAGTCCTGCTCTTAAGAGTAAGGCCACATTCACACCTGATGCGGTACAGCGGTGGCGAGACCCGCAAGGGAAGATGCAGCAGCGGGGAGGAACCTGATTCCGGAAATAGCTCCTGTGTAGATGGGCTTCAGCTGTGGCTTCCCGTGTGCATGTCGGGGCACAAACTCCTGCCCTGACATGCATGAGGGAAGCCGCAGCAGAACCCCATTCGCACCGGCTCTACTTTCGTCATCAGACTCCTCCCTGCTGCCGAGTCTTTGCTCTGCTGCCGCCGCTGCCGCAGGTGTGAATGCCGTCCAAACCTCTCACCGTTCTTCTTTACCTCTTTAACACTCCATCTTCCTCTTACCTCACTTTCTTGATAGAGGCTTATTTTTGCAGATATTTTGTACGTCCTGTGAATTACCCAGACACAGTCTTCCCCTGTGAGAACAACAATATAGTGGTGGTGATTTTAAATTTTGGTCAAACGGATAGACTTCTCAGAGCAAGAAAATTTTTACATAATACTTAGAGGAAAAAGAGTTTGGTGCTTTCTATCCCTGTTATGTTATGGTGGTATTAATATTAATGGATTTATATAGCTTTGGGGTTGTGCCTGAAGCTTCACAGTCATGACTAGAGAGAGTCCCTGCCTTGACAGGTTTACCATCTTGCATTGATAAGGGCGGGGGGCGGCACAGAGAGAGACAGGGATGCATTAATGAAGTTTCAGATGCATGTGTTTAGCTTGGTTACATGGATTCAGAGTATCTTAAAGGGGATAAGTTAGTATGGGAGAAGCATCAGTGAACAATCTATGTGGATGAGGTAGGTTTCTAGGAGAGATTTGAAGGCTGAGATAGAGGCAGCAGAGTGTGTGTTTTCAGGCAAGGGAGTTCCAGGCTGAGGGAGCAGCATAGGAAAACTGGTTAGGACACTTTAGGGAGCAGGAGACTCTGGTTGGGTGAGGGTGGTGACAGGAGAGGAGCAAATTTCCCAGGTGGGGATGTAGTGGGAAATGAGGGCCAGCAGTTGCCCTGGGCAACCCCATAGAGTTGCGAGTGGCAGTCTAGAAAATGGCCCATCAACTCATCACCAAGAAAACATACTTTCCCTGCGTGCCCCTCCCCCCATGCTATTTCCTGCCCAGCAGCCCTTTCCCTGTGCATTCCCTATTGGCATTTTCAGATTAGCTGGCTGGATGCTTGAACCTCTGCATTTCCTATTGGTATTTGCAGGCTAGCTCAGTCAATAGGAATGGCAATAGGAAGTGCAGAGGCACAGTTGTGCAGTCGGCTACTCTGCGACTAGCCACCATCCAACCTTTGCTCGTGGCTTTCCCATGGTAGTTCCCCGTGTACCTGGGCTTTTCCCTGCTGGGCTACTATGCTCCCCTCCCCCGCCTTCAAGTGAAAATGCAGGGCCAGTGGATACTGGAAAGCCATTAGTTCAGACCCCCACTCAAACTTCCCTCCTTTCCCAGAAGAATTATGGAAAGCATGAATTATGAAAAATTAAAAACTTTATTTAAAAAAATAATTTAAACCATTTATTTTAGTGCGTGTGCCTTTTCGGGTCAGCTGGGTGAGCTTGTTAGGGTGGCAGCACTGGTAGGGGGACATTTTCCAAATCTTCCTTTGTGGATACGGCTGTGGAGGAGTGTTTGCGAGAGGCGCACAGGAATGATTGGCTGGGGGAGGGCAGCGGGGGTTGTGGGGGTGGGTGGGAGAAGAGACGTGTGCCTGAACCAGGAACTGTTCCCATCCCAGGAACTGTTCCCTGGTGTGTGCGCAGTATGAAGAGGGCTCTGGTGCTTTTCTTGGAGCAACAAAAATGATGGAATGGTTCCCATATGTAGAGGGAGGCTTGATAGGTTAGGGCTCTTCAGCTTGGAGAAGAGACAACTGTGAGGGGATATAATAGAAGTTTATAAAATCATGAATGGTGTTGAACGTGTAAATAGAGAGTGGTTATTTACCCTCTCTAAGAATACTAGAATGAACAAGTGGATGCTTCATGAAATTAACTAGCAACAGATTTTAAACAAAAGAGAGTTTTTTTTTTTTTCACTCAACACACAATTAACTTGCAACATCTGAGGGGAATTGGCCTGTCCGTGGAGTTTTTACTCACTAAGGACTGGGGAAGTATGAAAAATATAATAAAATCCAGGGTGAAAGATATTGGGAGGCAAGAGGACATTGCTGCCTTGGTTGATTGGAAAGCTGCACCCAACTTTCATTTAATTAAAAGGCTACATGCCTTTGAACAAGATCTGCATTGGCTCCCTAGACGCTGTATTCGTAGATCATATACTCAACTACGTATGCAACTAATCAAATCTGCTGTAACTGAAGGCAGGTATGTAGGTCAAAGGTATGCAAATCGTTATTGCCCTTGTACTGCTACTCACCTGGAAGATGTGTTTCACATAGTCTTCTCCTGTCCATTGTATGAAGATCTTAGGCAGGCATGGTTAACTCCCATCTGGCAGAATTATTGGGTGTTTTCAGATGTGACGAGGCGGCTTCGCCCCGTCCCGAAAACAACCCAGAGGTTCCCTGCCAGGATCACCCAGGCACGGCAAACAGATGTGCCGGGGATCCTGGTGGGGAATCGGGGAGGGGGCGGGGCCGCGTGGTGCAATGTGCAGCCGCACGGCCCTGCCCCCTCCATGCTGCCTCGCCACCCGCCCTCTGGGGAGACGGGCGGACGGTGAAGCCAATGCCGCCGCAGCGTCTGGCCGAGTTCACCACGGCCCGGAATCCCGCTAGGGATTCCGGGCCGTGATAGCCGACCAGACGTTACTTTTTATTGATGCCCGCCTGGAATCACTTTCACCATGCTTCTGCGGATTTTCCCGCCGGGAGCCCGGGAAGCGTGGTTGAAATTGACACCATGTGGGTATTCAGTGTGACGAACATCTGGCGGCCGCCGAACAGACGTGCAGGGCACAGTGACCACATGTAGGTATTCAGCGTGGCGAACATCTGGCGGCCGCCGAACAGACGTGCAGGGCACAGTGACCACATGTAGGTATTCAGCGTGGTTCACTGTGATCTCGTCACGTCTGAAAACACCCATTCTTATCTATCTGTTCAGATTCGTTTAGAACGGTTGCTTACCTCAAGGGATATTACAGTAGTTAGGGCTGTTGCTACTTTTGTCCATTTGGCCACTCACAAAAGAGAGGCTTTTATAACTGAAAAATGAGGTATGGTCTTTTTCCCTTTGGAGCTCTTTGGGAATGTGTTGTATGCTATTTTAAGCTATGAGGGCCACTGGTACTTCTGGCAGTGGTGTGAAGTATTGTTTTTGTTGTTTTGTATTGTCCTTCATGATTTATATTTGTGTGTGTTATTGTCTGTTAGTTTTGGCCTATGACGACAGCTTGGCTCAATAAAATCTATCTATCTAACTTGGGGAATTTACTGCCCGAGGAAGTGGTCAAGGCTGGTAGTGTAGCTCATTTTAAAAAGTGATTGGATAAGTTCTTCAATTGTAGGTCCATTAATGGCTGTTAGCCAGGTAAGCTTTGGGGACGTAACCTCTTTCTGTTGGGGGCTGGAACAACAGGGAATGGATTGCCCATTGTGACCTGTTGGGTACTTTCCCCAAGAGACAAAGATTGGCCACTGTCAGAGACAGGATGCTGGGCTTGATGGACCATTAGTCTGACCCAGTATGGCAATACGTATGTTCTTATGAAGTGTGGTGGGAACTGGAGCGGTCTGTCGGGTTCCACGTGGGGGGGCATGAATTGCCATTGGGGGTTACGAAATGGCGCCTGCTCCTGAGCAGTAATGGTTGTGGTCACAGCAGCAACATCCTCGAACAGAGAGCTTTGGAGCGGAGTAGACTGGGAAAGGGTGCTTTCCGTCTGTGTCCACAACTTGCTCGGTTTCTTGTTTTCCTACTCATTCGCCCTGTCATGCTTAAACTGCTGCCAGAGGCAGACCCAATGGCCATTCTCCTGCTGATGGTCCAGGAGGGCCTCAGCAGCGAAGGCCTTGTATTCTGCAGCATTCTGCCACACCAGCTGCCTGTGCTCCCTGTCCATGCTGCTAATGGCATCACAAATCTCGTCTGCTTGCGGTGTGGTCTCTCCAAGCAGCTCCCTTCCAAATCCCCCCTGTGCCGCCTGTTGTAGACCCATGGATCCTGGTGTTGCTGGGTGCTTGCGGCAGTGCGTTCTGTCTGCGCCCATTGTGCTGGCAAAGTTGTAGCAAGGCAATAAGGAAAGCCATTAGTTCAGACCGTCCCACCCACCTTCCTGCCCTGGTGTTTCTGGTTCCTAACCACCCACCCTGTTTGTGGCCTGCTGTCTGCCCAAAGGGAAGTGGGAATGAGGACCTGTGCAGAACACGATGGCCTGCCTCTTGATGGTGGCGGGTCACATTATGACAGTGCTTCAGTAGTATTCTGGGCACAATTCAAGGTGCTGGTTTTGATCTATACATCCCTAAACAGCCTGGGCCCTACATATCTAAAGGACAGCCTCCTTTTGTCCCTCCATGGCCTCTAACATAAGCCGAGAATCCCTGTTGCAAGTTCCACCATTGGCCCAGGTCTACTTGGGCATGCAAAGAGGTGTTTTCAGTGGCTGCTGCATGTCTTCGGAACTCCCTTCCCTAAACTCTATTCTAAGCATCTTCTGAGGCAGTGTAAGATCTATTTATTTGTCCAGGCATTTAGCAGGTAGGGTTAGATTTTGCTGGGGGAGGGTTATAAGTATTTTAGGTTTTTTATGCTGAAGCTGGCCACCCTGAGCCTTCTGGGTAGAGTAGGATAGAAATTGATATAAATACTGACATCTATGCTCATGAGTAGAAAAAGTCACAGATAGCTATAAAGCAGTTGGTTGACCTGTTGAATCCATCAGCGTTATCGCAGTTGATTAACTATTTACTAAAACATCTATCCCTCACTTATACCTTTTTTTATAAACAATTCATAATAGAATCTTAGTATGAAATGTTAACCTGCACTTCTAGCTCTGTTATATGCAGAGTCAACATTTGATTGATAATCCTTAGTAGAACTGAAGCAAATCTACCATTTCATATTATTTCCATATTTGGTTACTTCAGATATTTAGGTTTGGTATTTCTGGCACTTTGGTGGCACTAATTCAGTGCTATTGTGTAATAGTGCTGAATAGTACTGGCAAATAACTGGAAACAAGTATTTGTAGCTAGAAAGGAATTGCATTTTGTACCTACTCGGTCAAAATGGATACAAATTAATCAGTTTTGGTATTTATAACAGGTATTCAATCCCTCCTCCTATAAAACATGATTACTGCTTATTGTAATGCATCTCATATTTTTTCTGATTTCTTTTTCATTTTCCATTCCTTCTTTTCCTTTTCTGTATTTTTTTCTTAATAGGAGCTGGTGGTCATGGGAGCTCCGGGATCTTATTATTGGACAGGAACTGTCAAAGTATTGAATCTCACTGATAACATGTATTTCAAGCTGAATGATGATGACGTGATAGCCAGACGGTACACGTACCTAGGTAAGTGTCTTACTGCAGAGTCAGTGTTGTGTTGTGTCATGGACAAATCATTACCTCCTCCAGACCAGTCTCGTGGCACACGTCTGCCCCTGGAAAGGTGCAAAACTAGATCGGTTGGTTCACCCCCGAAGACTTATGGAACTGGAGAGGTTCTGGAATGCTCTCGGGCAGCTTCCTTCCGATCTCTATGACCGTTCACTCTATGACCGTGTGGCAGATGCCATCGACTGAATGGCTCCTAGGCATCCGCTCCCAGACCGCTGACTCCTCTGGTCCCTATGGTAAATGGAAGAGCTGAGGAGGATTTATTTATTTATTTTATCATATTTATATGCTGCCCCCTCATGTCTACGGCATCTTGGGGCGGCTTCCAACAGAGATAAAACAGTTTAAAATAAATTGGCATTAAAATTCACAATGATTAAAACAAAACTTTTTTTTTTTTTTTTTTAAGCGGGAAGGGCGGTGGTTGGAGCGACAGTGGTGCCGTTTTTGTACTGAAGCCGACCGATTGCAGCATAGAGTTAGTTTACGAACCTATGCTGTGGTTGTGTGGGCAGCAAAGAAATGTTTCTTTGCTGGTCTCCTAGCATCCGCAAAGTCGTGTCCAGCTGAGCTTTTCTGGGTGATGAGGGGGCTGGTCAGTCCTGCCTCCCTCCGCCTGGAACTGGAATCTTTCAGTGCTCGCTGTGACATGTTCGTCATCTTTTTCGTGGATAAGATCACCTAGATTCACTATGGTTTTGATGCTGTGTTTAGTGCAGTAGGAGAACCAGAGGTAATGGAAGCCCCGCCTTGTCCGGTTTTCTCGGATCAATTTCAGTAGGTATCACCCGCTAATGCGGAGGAGGTCCTTGGAGCTGTTCGGGCAACCTTTACCTCCCTTTCTCAGCTGACCCAGGCCCTGCAGTCTCGGTGCTTACCCGGTGTCTGGTAGCTGTGGGGGACTGGATGAGGGCGAGCCATCTAAAGCTGAATCCTGACAAGATGGAGGTTATGTGGGGGGGGGAGGGGGCTGAAGGTGTGGTGGCTCCCGTCATTGATGGAGTCTGTCCTCCATTGGTTCCCACAGGTGCAGAGTCTGGGGGTGCTCCTTGACCCATGTCTCTGCCTGGATGCCCAGCTGGAGGTGGTAGCGAAGGGGGCATTTTGCCAATTACATTACACCTTTGGCTCTGGTCTCTGCACTGGCTACCTATAGTTTTCTGGGCCCAGTTCAAGGTGTTGGTTTTGACATATAAAGCCCTTTCTGCCTTGGGCCCTGATTACCTGCGGGATTACCTCCCCCCTCCGGATCATAGAGCAATCCCTGTGGTTGTCGTGAGGTGCGTGGGTTTCACTAGTGGCGACGATGATAAGGGTGTTCTTGGTGGCCGCACCGAAGTTGTGGAACTCTCCCAACTGAGATCCACCTGGCCCTGAACCTCCTCTCCTTTCGTGAGAAATTTAAGACCTGGCTGTTCTGCTGGCTTTTGGGGGAGGGAGACGGGTAATATTAAGTCTTTTTAACTCTGCCTTTTTGTAGTTTATTTACTGCAATTTTGTTAGTTTTTATTATTTATATATATGCACATTTTAATGTTGATTTTTATGTTGTACGTCGCCCCGAGCTCCATTGGCAGGAGGGGGTGGCTTAAAATAATGTAAAATAGATGGAAGTAGGTTGTAATTATAGCACAATTGTTCTTCAGTGCCCATAATCCACTTTGTAAGTTTTAAAAAATTTTTAGTTAAAAGGGCAAAGGATGGAGGGTTGGTTTAAACAGTTTAAAATTGGTTGGATGATTAACTTAGAAAAAACCTGAAAAAAGCTAATTATCACTGGTTACTTTTTAAGAAAAAACTTTGAAGTGTACCAGAAACACCTTTGTACTGAGAATATGCTTGCTCTAGTGGACAAGGCAACTAAATGGGACCAAGTAATTTCTGAGTATTGGCTCTGCCACCCTCATTGACTTGCTGCCTTGGTTAGGACTCATTCACACAATACTTAAAAAAAAAAAAAAAAAGAAAAAAAGTTTATTGGGTAGTTTCACAAATCCACATGGTAATGACTAGGGGCGGGAAACCGGTAAAATCCGGTATCCGATAATGCCGGTACCGGGCGTACCGGCATTATCGGATTCGACCCGGTAATCCGGTCCGGGGTACCGGATTCCGGGTACCGGATTTTTT
>QEPC01007860.1:832217-885842 GCA_003113815.1 Sphenodon punctatus | reverse complement strand
GGGAGGGGGAAGGAATTCATTTATTTCATTGAGTTCAATGGGGACACAGCGCCCCATTGAACTCAATGAAATAAATCCGGTACCGGTATACCGGATTTAATCCGGGAATCCGGTTTTTACAGAACCGGTAAATCCGGTAGCCGGTAATGGGCCCGGGGTCCCACCGCTAGTAATGACACATTCACACAACAATTCTCAAGAAGAGAAGTTGACATGAACCTCAGCCTGTGCTGGCTTTCCCTGTGGAGAATATTATGTGAAGGGTTTGTGGTGCAAACAAATCTGCACTGAATCGATGAACAATGCTGCAATGCAAACCCTTTTCACATAGTCTCCCTCCTGGTGTAAGTGGCACAAGTTGCACTTTGTGTTGGCTTCTCCTACAGGGGGAGCGTTGTGCAAGTCCTTACTCCTTCCTGTGCTCCTGGATGAATCTGCAGTTCTGTAAATGCAACGGCATGGGACAAGACAAACACACATTAAGGACTACTTAGTATGTTTGCAAGGGAGAAGGTTGTTTTGTGATTGAGGCCTCAGTCTTTGTTTCCTCCATCAGTAAAATTGATATAATCTTGACACTACCTCAAGGGAAATTTAAGGTGAATGAGGTAATCTGGAAATGATTTATTAAGAGATTGTAGAAGGAGAGGCTAGTAACGGGAACAGCTTTATGGATTAATGCACTAGACTTTTACTTGCAGGAGGTTAGGTTTAAATTGCAACTAACGTCACAAGTGAAATACATTTAATGGCTTCCATCTAGTCCCCAGTGGCCATTTGCCCAGATTATGAAAACAAGAACAATCCTCTCCTTTCAGAACCTCTTATTGGAGACAGGAGTGTCGAGACCTAATGCTGCTCTAATACGGTTTGATTAAAGACTGAGACTGACCTCTTATTTTCCTTAACCTGCAGACCTTTATTTTTAAAAAACAAATATCACTTTGATGTCACTCAAGAATAGTTCAGTGAGTGAAGTGTATACGTGTACATTTAAGGACGTATATAGGTTTCCCTTTTGATAGACCTGAATTATAGTGTTTAGTATGCAAACGGGAGGCCAATAATTCACAATACGGGAGCAAGTTAAATACACAGTGACAGCCTTACAAGGAAAAGCAGCCCCTTAGCCTTGATAATACACTTCTGTATACTCATTATATATCATTTTAATGCAACAAACGAGACAACACCATTGATTGAACTTTCAAATAAAATCTTTCTTTTGATCTATGCTCCAGTTTTTCTTGGCTAAACCGAAATCTTGCTAAAGTATTCACTTTCCTGGCTTCTTCATCTACTGTTGTTTTTGTTTTATTTTATTCTTCAATGAGTTGAAAAGGTAGTCAGCTCTCCATGGAATTGTAGACTGTGATTCTGACGGAAGGAGTACTGTTGTATTCGGTGTACTTGAAACTAATCGCTCATGGAAGATTATTTCTTCCTAGTATATGCAGTCACTTCGTTATCTGTCTGCGCAATTTATCTTGTTTCTCAATTGTTCTGCATCTGGGTTCTTTAACTAATTGTTCTCCAGGCCTCCACTGGATCTGCTTGTTTCCCAGTGGGCTCCCACCCACACCTTCGCCCTCTTTGCATTTGGAAAAACAATTGAGTGCTTATTGCAATTTCCTGCTGTGATGTACCCTTGAACTGTGTGTTGGCAAGTTCCCCTTCAAAGCATGTAAGGCTGTCTGTTGCTTTTTTTCCATGATGCTGGTCATTGACACTTCAAGAGGAACGCGATTATTACCATGATCCAGATGGCTGACCTGTTTCTCAGACGTTTTCCTTTGTGTTTTTTTTTTTTCTTCTAATTTCTCTCCCTCTTCCCCCACACCCTACCTCCTGCTCAGGATATGCAGTGACTGCAGGTCATTTCTCTCAGCCAGCTACCACAGACGTCGTAGGAGGAGCTCCTCAGGATGGAGGCATCGGAAAGGTGTGGCTTTTAGTCAAACAATAACAGTCAATTGTGCCAAGGCAAAATGTACTGACTCAGTTCCCATGAGTGTGAAGAGGTTTGGATTCTGCCTAATGATTAATTTCAGCACTTTGCTTGGCAGCGTTGATATCCATTGACAAGGTTCTTGAACTTACCCCACCCTCCCCTTGTACTACAATTCCCTTTTCATTCTCCCCCTCCAAAAATTGTTACAAATTTTATCTTATAGTGTTAATTTTTTATTTTTTATTTTTTTAAAAAACCCACTTGTATCTGAATTGATTATTTTTTTTTTATCCCATCCTTATTCCAAATTGTGCCTAAAATGACTATAAAGGTAAAGTGAGGCAGGGGAAACAAACATAAATATAATTCCAGTTATTAAACATTTACATCACAAGAAGAAAATTTGTTCACAGTAAATATACAAATCAACTTGTTCAGTCAATGTATATTTACCAAACATTCAACATCTGTTACATCAAGTTAATTAAAAAATAACTTTGGAATTATATTTATGTTCACTTCCCCTGCATCATTTTTACCTTTTGGTTTCAATTTGAATTTATAATTATTTCACTGAGGTTTTGTGGTTTCATAAAGATGTGGCTTTTTACAAAATTTCTTTGTCTGATGTAAATGTTTGACTTAACAAGTTTGAACAATAACTTTGGAATTATATTTATGTTCACTTCCCCTGCATCATTTTTACCTTTACTGTCACTGTTCAGGGGGTTATTTTTATAATTCCTATCCCTATTGTTGTTTGTTTCCTAAAATGACTGTACGCAGAGTTTAGGAATAGGATGGGGGAAGCCACTTCTTTTTTCCCCTCCGTTTTTTTTGTGGTCTTGACAAGTTTGTATATAATTCATTTTGCTCTCTGTGTGATGTGTTAAGATGCCATGGTTATGATTAGGCAAGAAATATGTAAACTAGATTTGAGCTTTAACTTTTTTTTTTTACATGTGAAATTTACACTGTTTTGATCCTGCAAGCCTCCTAAGGAGCCCAGTAAAAATCTTGGCAAAATGGAAAGTATGAATATGACCATTGTTCTTATAATGCGAAGGTGGGGAACCTTTTCCTTCCCAGGAGCCACTTTGAAAATTATTACAAACTCTGGGGGCCACATGGGGTGATTTCAGACGAGACGGGGTGGCATTTGCCACATCCCGGAATCACTCTTCAGATTCCCCACCGGAATCAGCCCGTCATGTCCAACAGACGTGCCGCTGATCCCTGCGGGGAATCGGGGAGGGGGCGGGGCCGTGCGGCGCAACGTGCGGCCGCCCGCCCTCTGGGGAGACGGGCGGGTGCTGCGGCCAATGTGGCCGCAGCGCCCGCCCGAATTGACCACGGCCCGGAATCCTGGGATTCCGGGCCGTGGTTTCCATCCAGACGAGACGGGCCCCTTCATCGCGGCGGGGAATCACATTCACAATGCGATCGGCGCCGGCCCTGCCGGTTCCACCGATCGCATGGTGAATGTGATTCCCCGCTGCGATTGACCGTGGTTTTAACATCTGGGGGGGAACGTCCGGTTCCCCAACAGACGTTACGAGGCCATTCCCCACCACAGGGTATTGACTGTGGTTGAGCGTGGTCTCGTAACGTCTGAAAATACCCATAGAAGTTGGAGGTGAGAGTGTTTAAGGGGTGCATTCAGGAAGAGGAGTGTTCAGATCATGGGTCTGTGCTCTGTCCTTGTGTGCATGATCTCATCTGTGCTCCATTACCCTGAGCTCAGTTTTTCACTACTTGGGGTGTAGGCTGCATTTGGCCTTGGGCTTGAGGTTCCCTACCTCTTTTCGAATGTCTCAAAACCGTTTTGTATTGCACCAATAAGAAGCATTCCTTCCTATATGGAATGATGAACCCAAATCTTCAGTCTCTGCTGTCTGAAGCCATATTTATCTTTACACACAGGAGTAGTTACTACTCATCTACATAAAGTATTGAGGAGTTTGGAACCTAGTATGTGGATGAGCAGGGCTGTAAAACATATACAATTCAGTAGCCATGAAAGGCTCATCACCCGGCTGGATCTTGCAGTGGGAAAAGGGACCCAGGGCTGTGGAAATCCAATCAGCTCCAAAAGTATACTAGTTAGAGGCAAGCAGGTGAAGGGATTTTTCACAATCCTGCTAATGAAGTGGATACCTGTGTTGATGCTGGTTAGTTCTAGGCTATAATAGCATTTTTAATTTGATGTATAACACTTAGAAGGGATTGCTGTTGCCCTGTGGGATGGGGACAGTAGACTGATGGAGGGATTACAGGACTAATTTAAGAATATTTGAGAGTCCCACAAATGACATTGATATTACCTCCATGCAAATAATGGGGGATATGTGGCCAAAATATTGAGTGTTGTGTCCAAATCACAAAGCAAAACGGCATAGATGGATTTTGAACTCTGAACCCCCCCCTGTTTTCTGTTTTCATCTCATTGTATCCAGGTTAAGCTTTCCCCAGGTTCAAGAGGAACCTCTGCAGTAGTAACTGCACCATTTTTTGTGACAAATCATCTTGAAGTTCTCAATACCCAATTCTGAAACTCCTATTCAGAGCTTCCTGTATAATAAAAGCATCAAACCCTTGTATCTTTATGATTATCCTTGCAGATAAAGGGTGTCTCTGTTACTAACTACAGAGAGATTGTGTGGTCGCCATGTTGATCCCAAGCGACAGAGAGGGAAGTAAAGTGGTTTTTATGATATCTTTTATCGGACCAATTACTGCTGGTGGAAGTGAGCAAGCTTTCAGGCCACACTCCTGTGTCCCTTCCTCAGGCATGTAGCATAGCCAGTCAATGACAGTAATGACAGTCTATGCTACATGCCTGAGGAAGGGCCCTGTGTGGCCCAAAAGCTTGCTTATTTCCACCAACAGCACTTGGTCCACTAAAAGATGTAACTTGAACCACTTTGCTTCCCTTTCCTATTAACTACACTGAAACCCGCTGCTTAAAGATGCATGGACTGGATTTGGATTGTGCTGCTCTCAGCTACTGAGTGATTTTTTTTTACTTCTGTGGAGACATTTTACTTTTAAAAAGCTAGTGGTACTTTAGTCTGAGTTCCTCCTTCTTTATAGTAATCAGGGAACCATTTGTTCACTGTGTTTTTCTCATTGCTGCCAGTGGGGAAAATGCAGTGAATATTTTCCCTGACAGTAATGAAATCTCATTATTGGTAAGATGCAGAACTGTTTTGAGACACTCGGAAGAGCGTTCTTGTCCTTTATGTTGTGCCAGTATTTTTACTGGACTCCTTAAGATGAGAAGTTCTAATTGGCTAAATTGGCAATCTCCTGTATTGACCTTGCATTGGTGTATTATTTTGCTACCTAATTTTGATAGTAAAAGACACTGAAAAATGGATTATGTTTGAGTACAAATTAATCACAACATTATAGTTAAAATATGATTTGTTTTACAATGGTAGTGCCCCACTGCAAGGTTTTGTTTTTCATTGAAGAAGGGAAAGTAGTTATGCAATAAATGTTACTTATTCTGATTTTATTTACCTCAAGGTATCTTTTGGGTTTACACCCATCTCCCCAACTTCCCTTGAGTTTCAATGACCAGGTTAGCTACCTGCAAGCTTGCACACTGTGACTTGTTTAGCATATTGTATGAATCCATGATTATGGCCTATAAAAACATGAACTAAATCAAAGCATTTTTGAACAAGCGTCTCATTTGGAAGCTGAATATCCGAATGAGTAATTTTAAATTATGTGAAAGTTAATTCACACACAAAGCATAGAAAGAATAAAACAATTCAGAGAACACTGGCGTGGGAGCTGATACACCAGGTATCTTGTGAGATTCTTTGAAAGAGAAGGCGAAACAATATCCTGTTAATGGGAGCTTGCATGAGAGGAGCAATTTTTACAGCAGGAGATTAACTACCATGCTTGCAAATGATTTCTAATTTGTACGGAAACTCCATTTGGGTTCCTTGTTGCTTCAGACTCCTTGTGTGACTTTGGGCAAAGCTACTTAGGATGTTTTTAGGCAAGTCCCTCCGCACCCATCACCCACCCACCATGCATGTTGCAGGGCCACATTGGCACCTACAACATGTTTGATGGTTGAGGAGACGCTTGTCTAAAAATACCCTTAGTCTCCATGTACCTCTGTTCCATTTCTCTAAATTGGGGATAACACTTCCCTACCTTACAGAGGTGGTGTGAGCAGAGCTTAATTTGTAAAAGAAATGCTGGGGCTCAAGTCTGTCCTAGAAGTCCCATTCCTTGACACCAGAAGCATGAGTGCTATTCAGAGGGACCCATTGGACCTGCCCTAACCTGTTCTACCAGTGCTGCTTCCTGCCCCTGCTTTCCCAGCCCTTGTTCAGTCAGGGCTAGAGTAAACTTAATGGGGGGCAGGGCTACTGTTTGGTGCTGCTTATCGCCCCCTACCCTGTTGGAGGAGAGGCTTGAGTGGAGGCTGGTGATTCTGCATCCAGCTGTGGGTGGGGTCTTGCAGAATAGCAGCAGTGATAGCATCTGAAGGAAGTTCCAGGGCTGAGCCCTGGCAAGCCCTGACATGCATTAAGCACTGGCTGTAAGGATAAAATACATTAATACAGTGCTTCCCAAACTCTGGCCTGTGAAGTCATGGTTAAGTGGTCCAGAGGGGCAGTACTGGTCTGTGGAACTGGCCACCAGCATAGCAAAGCGGGCTTCAGTCTCCACTGGTGGCCACAGCCATTTCTCTAGGAGGGGGCAGGACAAATATGTTATGGTCATTCCCTATCCCCTTAGATGGAGACGATGATTCTGGCAGGTAATTAATCCATCTGTCTTGTGCTGATATAATGAAAAAGGGCCAGGCAGTGGCCATGTATGGGGTTGTACATGGTAGACTGAGACATTTTGAGGTTTGGCATTGGTCCACAATGTTTTGGACCCACTGTATTAACAATTATGGAGCACTTGGATTGGATGCTATTCCTGGGATTCCACGTAAGTAATTCAGGATGGGTAGAAAGAATTTGAATGTTAAGTGAATGCAAATCACCATGTATTACAATGCAACATACTGAGAATGCACTGATGAAATTATAACCTGATTGGCCATCATCCACCAAGCACTTTCTCTGGAGTTGTCCCATTGAAGCACACAGGAGTTACTTTCCAATGTAGCCCAATGGGACTACTCTGGAATAAGTGGTTGGTGGATTGTCGACATTATTTATAGTGTAGCAGTGGGGAAAGAGTTCATAACTACTGCTTAATTCTTATTTATTTTCACTTTGTAGGTTTACATTTTCAGAACTGACAGGCGATCAGGTTCCTTAATAAAGATTTTTCAGGCTTCGGGTAAAAAGGTGAGAAAGTATTTACAAAAACTGATGAATTGTTGCACTTGGTAGGATGTTCCAAATTAATGATTTTTCCTGTCAACTGTGCAGTTTAGTTCAGATCTCATTTGGACAAGCCTTCTTCCTTGGTAATAGAATGGTAGCTTCCACAGGATTCTGCTCTGCTGAAGTTGAGTTTAGCTTAATATTTGCAATTTAAAAGTAACTTGGGAGCTTCTGTAATTCATCTTCGACAATTAACTTAAGGACATAACTTTGTCCTGTCTCCATGACAGCCCAGAGTGAGCTGGGGCAGGGTTTGATGAAGGCTGATGCCCATGCAGGGGCAGACATCCTAAACACTACACTAATAGGTTTTTGCTACTCAAGAATTCTCGCACTCTGTCTATCAAGAGGATAGTTGGCATAGAGAAAATGTAAACGAAACAAAAATGAAACACAAACTTACTAACACCAGGGACTGTGGAAACCACAGGCATGAATAACTTGTGGAGTCTGATTCCCCTATCCCTGATATCCCTAGCTATAAATTTGAGATGGAAGAGAAGAGTTAGATCAGTGGTGGGGACCTGGCCTCACATAGATGCTCCCACCCCCCACCTCCATGGTCCCACATGATTGCCCTCTGCTCCACCCTCTCGTTCACAGCACTCCATAACTGCCTGGTCTGACACAGATGCCCCCTCCACCCATTCCCAACTCCACTCCAGCTGGTTGTCCCCACCCAGAACCTGTACAGATGCCCCCACCTTCCCACTCCCATCCCTCTCACCTACTCAGGCCTGAAGTTCGGCCCTTTCCAATTCCTCGATCTGGCCCATGGATCTAGCCACTACCCTCAAGCACTGAAAGAGTAAGCATAGCGTAAGACGGGGTGGGGAACCTTTTTGAGGCTGGGGGCTGTATTGTCGGTCCCTGAACGTGCCGGAGGATGCGTGTCAAAATCAATTAAAACAATGTAAATCAGTTTAAAATAATGTAATTCAATTTACAAATAAATTAAAACCAATCAAAACAATTTAAAGCGATTAAAAATCTATTAAAATATTCACACAAACACACAGAATATTCAGCCAAACGCGCACTCACTCTCACACACCCAAAAACTCAGATAGAATATTCAAACAAACACATACAGACACACACAGAATCTTCACGCACGCCCACGCACACACTCCCCGCTCTCCCTCGCCCTTCCTGCTAGCGGAGCATCTCCACTCCAGAGTTCCAGCAGCAGCAGGCAGTGCTGGCTCCTGTGGTTGAGTCCCGCAGCAGTATGGGCAGCTGGGAGGGAGCCGCTGGGGATGGTGTAGGGATGCTGTCTCGCTGCTTCCGCTGCTGCCTGTGTAAACCGAGCCAAAGTTGGCAATCCCAGCCAGCTGCTCTGCTGCCCTCCTCCCTAGTTTCCAGGGCACTGTGGCTGTTTCTGGCGGCTGGTGAAGCTTTTTGCTGGGGAGGCTTTGTGCCGTGATTATTGTGTGCGGCCTGCAAATCCCTGCTCAGGCCACAGCAAGCCGGGCGATGGGCTGCACGCAATGGGGAATGGCTTGGAAATTGATGGGCCACAGGAAAAAGCCCTGCGGGCCAGAGGTTCCCCACCCCTGATGTGAACAGAGACAATGGCATGCGTAGAGGATGGATCCATGGTACAGAGCCATGATCTGTACCCTCCCCTTTCCCTCCCCCATCCTGAGCACATCCCTTAATCAACCCCGCCTGACTTCTGTCCTCCCTCTGGAGCAAGGACTAATTTTCAAAGTGTCTTGGGGGAGGAAAATGTTCCATGTCCCTGTATTAGATTGTTCACCACATCTCCTTTCCCTGTTCAAGTGCCTAACTCGTATGTCTATCAGGGAGTTTTCATGATCTCCAGAAAGAAGTTTTCTATTTGTAATTTAGTTTAATTACTCCTACGGTTAATTTCTCTTTAGATATCTGTATATGTTACATTTTCCAGTGGTGTGTGTGTATATATGTATGTGTATATATGTGTGTGTGTGTGTGTGTGTGTGTGTGTGTGTGTATATATATATAATATATATAATATAATATTTAAAAGGATGCAATATTAAACTTAGTTGAAGGGGAGAGACAGAAAAATGTTACTATTGTTCTTGGGTGGGGGAAGCTTTAGATCTGAGTGAGTGTGTGAGAGAGGTGGGTTTTAGGAGAGGTTATGGGGGAAGGGGTGAGTTTTTGAAAGGTGTTTTTATTGTGTCAGTTTTAATGTTCGTTAATTTTGTTTGTGGATTGTGAACTGCCCTGAGCCATGTGGGAAGGGTGGGATAGAAATAAAAAAAAAATAAAAAAAATAAATATATTACTACTTATTGTTTTAATTTTTTAAAAAATAATTATTTAAAATCTAAGCTGCTGTTCAGGAAGAAACGTTTTTTTCTCAACCTGTAACTTGAGGGGCTGCTGTCCAGTTAGCAAGCACTAATGAAAGGGTAGCGTTCTCGGAAGTGCTGCCTGTTCCACGCGCAGGACCCCAGAGGCAGGCGGAGCTCCAACGTCTCAATGCGTGGATGAGACAATGGTGCAAAGAGGAAGGCTTTAGATTTATCAGGAACTGGGCAGTCTTCTGTGGAGGGGAGAGTCTATACAGATGGGATGGGCTCCACCTTAACCAGAATGGAACCCGGCTGCTGGCACTAAAAATTAAAAATGCGATAGAGCAGTTTTAAACTAGGACGTGGGGGAAAGCCGACGGGCACTGTGGAGTGCACAGTTTGGACTGTGGCATCTATGTAGGATGATGATAACTTAGGGGATTTAGAGTTCTTAAGACTGAGGAAGGGATAAAAATTAAGGGACTTCAGTTGGAGTTCGCTGGAGAACAGATAAATAACAATTCCAGGGTGTCTGATACAGTCACCTATAATGTGCATGGTTAGAAGAATAAAAACAATACACATAAATGTCTATATGCAAATGCTAGAAGCCTAAAAAGTAAGATGGGAGAATTAGAGTGTATGGCGCTAAATGAAGATGTAGACATTATAGGCATCACAGAGACATGGTGGAATGAGGATAACCAATGGAATACACTATTACCAGGGTCCAAAATATATCAGAATGACAGAGTAGTTAGAGTTGGTGGTGGGGTGGCTCTGTATGTAAAAGACAACATTGAGTCAAGTACAATTAAAATTATAAAGGATGCACACTGTTCCCTAGAATCTCTATGGATAGAAATTCCAAGTATAAAGGGGAAGAGTATCGCAGTAGGGCTATACTATCCTCCCCCTGACCAGGATGGAGAGACTGATAAAGCAAAGCTAAAAGAGATTAGACAGGCTACTAAAGTTGGCAACATAATAATAATGGGTGACTTCAGTTACCCTTATATTGATTGGGTGAATGTTTCCTCAGGGCAAGCCGTGAAGGTCAAATTTCTGGATGCTCTAAATGACTACTTCCTAGAACAGCTGGTTCTGGAACCAACGAGAGGAGGAGCTATTCTAGATCTAGTCCTGAGTGGCACGCAGGACCTGGTGCAAGGAGTAACTGTGGCGGAGCCACTAGGCAATAGCGATCATAATATGATCACATTTGACATAATTTCTGGAGGGAGAAAGACAAACAAAAGTACAGCAGTAGCATTTAACTTTAAAAAGGGAGACTATGACAAAATGAGGAAACTAGTTAAAAAGAAACTAAAAAGCCCAGTTGCAAGGGCTACAAGTTTGCAAGAGGCGTGGAGGCTGTTTAAAAGCACCCTTCTGGAAGCCCAGATTAAATGCATCCCGCAAGTTAAAAAAGGAAGCAGGAAGACCAAAAGTCTTCCACTGTGGCTAAATGGGGAGGTGAAGGAGGCTATTAGAGCCAAAAAGGCATCCTTTAAGAAATGGAAGGCTAGTCCCAATGAAAATAATACGAAAGAGCATAAACACTGGCAACGTAAATGTAAAGTGTTAATAAGGCAGGCCAAGAGAGATTTTGAAGGGAGGCTTGCTAAAGAGGCAAAAACAAGCAACAAAAACTTTTTCAAATACATCAGAAGCAAGAAGCCTGCTAGGGAGTCAGTTGGGCCATTAGATGACAAGGGAGTAAAAGGGGCGCTCAGGGAGGATAAGGACATTGCAGAGAAGCTGAATGAGTTCTTTGCGTCGGTCTTCACTGCGGAGGATTTTGGGGAGGTACCCACGCCGGATCCTTGCTTTGTGGGCGAGGAATTGGAAGAGCTGTTACAAATCAATGTGACGTTGGAGGATGTTCTAGGGCAAATTGACAAACTGAATACTAACAAGTCACCAGGGCCAGATGGCATTCACCCCAGAGTTCTGAAGGAACTCAAATATGAAATCGCAGACCTACTGTTAGTAATTTGTAACCTGTCACTAAAATCTGCCACTGTACCCGAGGACTGGAGGGTGGCAAATGTAACCCCGATATTTAAAAAGGGATCCAGAGGCGATCCTGGAAACTACAGACCAGTAAGCTTGACGTCTGTGCCGGGCAAAATGGTGGAAACCATCATTAAGGACAGAATTACAGGGCATGTTGACAAACATGGCTTAATGGGGAAGAGTCAACACGGATTTAGTAAAGGTAAGTCATGCCTCACTAACCTGTTGGAATTCTTTGAGGGTGTAAATAAGCATGTGGACAAGGGAGACCCAGTAGATATAGTGTACCTGGATTTCCAGAAAGCATTTGATAAGGTCCCTCATGAGAGACTCTTGAGAAAATTAAAAAGTCATGGGATAGGAGGTAGTGTCTTACTATGGATCAGAAACTGGTTGAAAGATAGAAAGCAAAGGGTAGGACTAAATGGTCAGTTTTCACAATGGAGAGATGTAAAAAGTGGTGTGCCTCAGGGATCTGTATTGGGACTGGTGCTGTTTAATGTATTCATTAATGATTTGAAAAAGGGTGTTAAGAGTGAGGTGATCAAATTTGCAGACGACACCAAGTTATTCAAGGTAGCTAAAACACGAGCAGACTGTGAGGAACTGCAACAGGATCTTATGACACTGGCTGCCTGGGCATCTAAATGGCAAATG
The DNA here is from genome assembly GCA_003113815.1 of Sphenodon punctatus. Taxonomy (NCBI): domain Eukaryota; kingdom Metazoa; phylum Chordata; class Lepidosauria; order Sphenodontia; family Sphenodontidae; genus Sphenodon; species Sphenodon punctatus. Next base: position 873,552 of record QEPC01007860.1, on the reverse strand, counting down.
AGATTTAATGTGGACAGGTGCAAAGTGATGCATGTAGGGAAAAATAATCCAAACTATTATTTATTTTATTTATTTATTTTAACACACTTTCTACCCTGCCTCTCCTGCCTCAGGCAGTTCGGGGCGGCTTACATATACTTAAAACAATTAAAACTACAATAAAAGGAGGAAAAAATCCCATTCCCACCCCACCATCCCCAACCCCACCCATACTCCTCTCCCCTGCCAAACACTTGGTGGAACAGCCACTTCTTACAATTTCTCTGAAAGGAGGGACGATCCGGGGCCAGCCGGGCCTCTACTGGCAGGGAGTTCCACAGTCGTGTCACAGACACTGAGAATGCCCTCCCCTGCGTGGCCCCCAGGAAAACCCGAGGGGCCTTGAGCATGGCACTCCCAGATGACCACAGGGGCCGGTCCAGGACCCGGGGAGTGAAGCGATCCCGCAGATAGGCAGGACCCAGGCCGTTTTTAGGACTTTATAGGCCAAAACCAACCCCTTGAATTGGGCCCGGAAAACCACTGGCAGCCAGTGCAGAGAGCGGAGCACTGGTGTAATGTGCTCGCAGCGACTGAATCCCACTAAGAGACGGGCCACCGCATTCTGCACCAGCTGCAATTTCCGAGCCGTCACCATGGGTAGCCGCACGTAGGGTGCGTTACAATAGTCTAATCTAGAGGTGATGAAAGCATGGATGATAGTGGCCAGGTCCGAGTCTGAAACAAACGCCTGAAGTTGTCGCACCAGGTGTAATTGGCGAAAAGCACTTCTCGCCACAGCCTCCACCCAGAGATCCAGGTGGATCTGCGAATCGAGGAGCACCCCCAGACTCCATACCTGGGAGGTCAATGGAGGGCAGACCCTATCAATAGTGGGGGTCGCCAACTCCATCGCCTTACCCACTAACATCACTTCCATCTTGTCAGGATTCAGCTTCAGTCGATTAGCCCTCATCCAGTCCCCCACAGCCACCAGACACCAAGTAAGCACCAAGACTGCCGGGCATGGATCCATTGAAAAAGAGAGAGACAGCTGGGTGTGATCAGCATATTGATGAAATCGCACACCGTATCTCCTAATCACCTTGCCGAGCGGCTGCATGTACACATTGAACAGGAGAGGGGACAGAACAGAACCCTTTGGGACTCCACAAGAGGTCTCGGTATGATGAAAAATGATCCCTGAGCACCACCCGCTGGGTTCCTCCAGTCAGGAAAGAGCAGAACCATTCAAGAACAGTACCGCCCACCCCTGCACAGTCCTGCAGGCATGTCACCAGCATCTCATGGTCAACCGTGTCAAACGCAGCCGACAGATCTAACAATATCAACAGGGTCGAATGACCCCGGTCCAAATCCTGGTGTAGGTCGTCTACCCAAGCCACAAACACAGTCTCGGTGCCACACTCCGGACAAAAGCCCGACTGAGAGGGATCAAGAAAACTGATGCGATCAAGATGCTTCCGCAGCTGCCGAGCCGCTACCTGTTTAATAAACTTTCCTAAGAAGGGAAGGTTAGAGACAGGCCGATAGATGGCAGGGGAGTTAACGTCAAGCGATGGCTTCTTGAGCAGAGGTCGCACCACTGCCTCCTTGAGGCAGCCAGACGCTCTGCCCTCTTGCAGGGAGGCATTGGCCACTCCGGCCAGCAATGGCCCCACAGTCTCCCGGCAGGACTTAACCACCAGGACGGGCACGGACTTAATTCACAAGTAGCCCTGACCGCCCCAAGAACATCCACCTCATCAGTGGGTGTCACCAACTGAAACTGATTCCACAAAACTGGACATGATGGGGCTTCCATAACCTCTGGTTCCCCTACTGTGATAACTGTGGCGTTGAAGTCATGGTGAATACTAGCTATTTTATCCACAAAATAATCCACAAACTATGCGTACACAATGCGGGGTACTAAGCTAGGAGTTACCACTCAAGAAAAGGATCTGGGCGTGGTTGTGGACAATACAGTGAAATTCACAGCGCAGTGCGCAGCAGCAGTCGAAAAAGCAAACAATGTTAGGAATTATTCAGAAGGGGATAGAGAATAAAACCAAGGATGTCATCATGCCCATAATGCCTCTATACAAATCAGTGATGCGACTGCACCTTGAATATTGTGTGCAGTTCTGGTCGCCCCATCTCAAAAAAGACATAGCGGAACTAGAAAAGGTACAGAGAAGGGCAACAAAATGATCAATGGTGTGGAACTAATAAACAAGGAGCAGTTATTTACCCTCTCAGCTAGTACTAGAACTAGGGGACACTCCATGAAACTCATGGGTGGCAAGTTTAAAACAAATAAAAGAAAATATTTTTTCACTCAGCGTATAATTGGGTTGTGGAATCTACTGCCAGAGGCTGTGGTAAGGGCCAGTACTATAGCTGAGTTTAAAAGAGGTTTGGACAAGTTTCTGGAAGATAGGTCCATTAGCAGCTATTGGCCAGACAGGATCAGGGAACATGACGGGAGCTGGGGGAAAACAACAGGGAATGGATCCCCCATTGTGACCTGTTGGGTGCTTCTCCCAAGCCACCGTGATTGGCCACTGTCAGAGACAGGATGCTGGGCTAGATGGACCATTGGTCTGACCCAGTATGGCACTTCTTATGTTCTTATGAAAACTGACCCTAGCCAGATAGTCTTGGTCTCTGGTCCGCAAACCAAACTCTGGAGTAGTCTTGTTTAACACAATCAGGATGTCAGTGGGACTACTCTGAAGTAAATAGTTTGTCGATCGGTGTCTTAATCTGCAACAAAGATGTAAACTTGTTGATTGCACAGACTGTTATCAGTTACATTGTTCTAGCCAAACAGTTACTTTTTAGATTGGGGAATGGGAAACTATATGCACAAAAGTCAAGCTAGTGTAATTGTGTGGTTACAAATTAAAAATCAGGAATTGCAAAACATAAAAGTTCTCACAGTAACACTAACTCATCCGCACTGTATGCATATAATGTTATGGTTGGGTAAATAATACCCATTTCCCTTTAAACTGCCTAAATACATAGTGACATGTTTTTCATAGTTTTCACTCACTGCCCATGAGAATATTTTTTTTAAACATATTCCTGTAAGAAAAAAAATCATACAAAAAAATCCACAAAGGGAGTTAAAGTATAAAATAACTAGAGTCCAAAAAAGTTTGACCGTAAACCTCTGCACGCAGCCAAGTCAGAAACTCTATCCCTGACTCCCCCCAATGTCTCCCATTCAATGACATATAAACACAGCACACACAACCTTTATGCCACTAAGGCATAAGACAGATCTGATTCTGTTAGGTCTGTTGGCTGCTTTTGATACCATTTGACCATCAGATGTTGGTGACTCTATTGCAGGACTGTGCAGGGGTGAGTGGGACTGTTCTTCAATGGTTCTGTTCCTTCCTAGCCAGAAGAACTCAGCGATTGGTGCTGGGGGACTGTTCTTTGTCTTTCCGGGACTTCTTGTGTGGAGTTCCGCAAGGTTCTATTCTGTCACCTCTCCTGTTCAACATGTATATGCAGCTGCTGGGCAAGGTCATGAGAGGGTTTGGTGTCATCAATATACTGACGACACCCAACTCTATATACTGATGACAACCCACCAGTCTTGGTGCTTACTCGGTGCTTTCCCAGTGTTTGGTGGCTGTGGGGGACTGGATGAGGGCAAGCTGTCTGAAGCTGAATCCCGACAAGACGGAGGTGATGCTAGTGGGGAAGGCGGTGGGGTTGATGTCCCCCATCATTGATGGAGTTTGCCCTCCACTGGTCCTTCAGTCTGTAGTCTGGGAGTGCTTCTGAATTCCTAGCTCTGCCTGGATGCCTGGTTGGAGGCTGTGGTAAGGAGTGCATTTTGCCAGCTACATCTGGTGCGGTGTCTTTGTCTGTACGTCTCGGACTCCGGCCTGGCCACCATCATCCATGCTTTGATCACCTCAGGACTGGACTATTGTAACATAGGGTGAAAACAGACATGACTTTAACCACCCTTGGTGGTCATTTATGCATGTTTCAGGGCTGCATACGGCATCAATACAGCCCTGCAACATGCATAAATAGCCACCAAGGGTGGTTAAAGCGTGGTTAGCGTCATGTCTGTTTTCACCCACACTCTACAGGGGTTACCCACGGTGACGGTTCGGAGACTGCAGCTGCTGGTGCAGAACGTGGTGGCTTGTCTTCTTACGGGGACAGGTCACCATGAGCGCAATACACCAGTGCTCCGTTCTTTGCACTGGCTGCCTATACTCTTCTGGGCTTTATTCAAGGTGTTGGTGCTCGCCTTTAAAACCCTATATGGCCTAGGCTCTTATCTGCGGGACCGCCTCACTCCCCGAGCTCTGGAGCGACCCCTGCGGTTGGCCGGGTGTGCCTTTCTTGAAGTTCCCTGGGTATTTCAGGGGGGCAACTATGGAGAGGACATTCCCAGTGGCCGCACCAAAGCTGTGGAACTTCCTTCCAGCAGACGCCTGGGTGTCCCTGGACCTCTCCTTCTTTCGACGTTAATGCAAGATCTGTCTGTTCTGCCAGGCTTTTGGTGAGGGAGATGGGTAAGGGGTGGTGGGGTTTAGGGTTAAGGAGGGAAGGTTTTTGTGTGTGTGGGTTTGGTGCTCCTCCATGTGGATTTTTAATGGTATTTTATGTTGTTTTTTTTTGTATTTATTATTATTTATATATTTTTTTAAATATATTTTTGATTTGTAACATGTTACCCACCCCGAGCTGCTGTTAGCAGGAGGGTGTGGGATATAATAAATGATGAAAATAAATAAATAAGGGTACATTCTCCATTTGAAGACAAGTTCTGTTTCTGCCAAGTTTTTTTTTTTTTTCCATCGCTAATAGGTTGACTCGGCAAGAGTCTCTGACTTATACCACTTCATCTGTCAAAGCCAAAATGTGTGACAGACCTTGAAATAAGGCGCACACAAAATTGCTCATGCAACGTGATGTATAGTGCTATGTTAATTTAAAATAAAGCTTGGCTTGATGCAGCTTCTCTTAATAAGTGAGGTGTCTGATATACCTTGCTTATCCTCACAAATGCACCTCACAAATCAAGATACCTTGGGTATCTGATTGCGCTGAGTGTAGACAACTTTGAGACAAAATAAACTATGTCCTTTTTAAAACGAGGGGCTTTTCAGAAATATGCTCTAGGAGAGGAGCTGTAACTATCTCTCTATTAGGTCAGCTCTATCAGGTGAGAGTTCCTGCAGGATGAGGCCCAGAGATCTCTGTTTTCTTCACCATGGTGCGCTCTCTATTGCCAGTGCCAAAGCCAAACATAAACTTGGAGGAACATATTGTTCAAACAGAAAACAGACCCTTGCCTTCCAAGTTAATCATCAGATCTCAGGGAGACTCAAATTGGCTGAGGGTTAGCCCCGCCCAGGGCTTCCACCCCTCGACTTTGGGGCAAGTTTTTCCTAGTCTCCTTGCCAACCCTCGGGGAATCCCTCTTTGAGACGGGGACTAAGCCCTGAGGCAGGCCCTTTAGCTATAGGTTCTGCTGCTCCCTGGTGGTCTTCCTGCTGTCCTCCTAGATTCTTAACTGAGGGACAGGCCCCGCAGGAAGGCACAAAAGGTCTTCAGCGGAAGGGGCACAAGGAGGACCCCAGCTATCAAACATCTAGCTCCACACACTCCAAAATATTTCTAGAGCATATTTCTAGAGTATTCCAAAACAATGTATCAGTAACGGGGAGTCAAAGGGTGTTTTCAGATGTTACAAGATCACAGTCAACCACAGTGAACCACGCACAACCCCGCGGCGGGGCTAAAGGGCTCTGAACGTCTGTTCAGCGGCTGCCAGATGTTCACCACAGACAATCCCCATCAGGGGACAAAATTAACCACCCTTCCGGAGGTCCGGCCTGGACCATCTCTGAAAGCGTGGTCAAAGCAATTCCCACCAGGAAACAATAGCACGTAACATCTGAACGGCAACCACCAGCCGGAATCAAGCAAAGCTATTCCCAGCCGGGGACAAAGCACGCAGCATCACTGCCAGGCAACGAGCAATAACACAGGCTGGGGAGGGAGATTTAAAGGGCACACAGCAGCAGGGGGGCAGGATGGAGCGAGGTGGAAGGGAGAGGAGGGCGAGAGGAGGAGGTGCAGGCAGAGGAGGTGGTGGTCATGCTGCACATGGAGGCGGTGGAGGGACAGCAGCAGCAGCAGCCGGGACAAACCACCCCAGAACCGGCACCCGGCCCGGGGGAAGAGGCACCCCGGAAACGGGTAAGGGGACCGAGGGGGTGTGTGTGTTGAGCAGCACAGGGGCACCAAGGGAGGCGGGCAGGCTGGTGGGGGGGGGGAAAGGGCTGCGGGGCTGAGGCAAACTGGCAACGAACCCCCCCCCCCTTACGACCCACAGACACGAAAATGGCCCCGGGAGCCCGAGCCCCCGGAGGCGACGGGCGGTGGCCAGGCGGTGGTGGAGGAGGCGGACCCGGAGGTTCCACGCGGGAGATGGCTGTACCACTGAGGGGGGCAATGGGGGCACAGGGAAAGTCAGGAATTCATTAGGATCTGGGGGACCCTGGAGCACCAGCTGGAGCTAGCAGTCTACCAGAGGAACGAGCATGTCTACCTGGAGATTGTGCGGGACATGGAGGCGGCGGGGCACCTCAGGACCGTGGCCCAGTGCCGATCGAAGGTCAAGCAACTCAAGGTCAAGGCCATCAGGGACAACAACCGGCGGTCCGGGCACGGAGCCTGGACCGCCCTCTACTATGATGCCCTGGACTGCATCCTTCACATGAAGGGTTCCATTGTCACCTCGCGCCTTGTGGGGAGTACAGTGGTCCAGGGCAGGGAACAGGCTGAAGTACCCCCTCCCCTTGCCACCCCCTAGAAGGCAACGGCTCCAGGGTCCCGCCCCCCAAGAGGAACGCCTTGGGAACTCGGGGACCAGCAGGCCCCCCTCACTAGCCCTAGGAGCCCCCAGTCCCTGTCCGGACTGGGGGAATCCGAGGCCGGCACACTGGTTACTCTCAGCCAGTGGGCATGGGGGGGACCGCAGTAACACAGAGGGACCGGCCTCCGAGGGCTCCGAGACTGACATCGAGGGTAAGCAAGCTGGTGGGAGGGGAGATGAACTGGGGGAGGGGACGGGCCGAGCAGCAACCCCGGACACCTCTGACCACGGGAAGGGGGGCCGCTGGGGCCTATGCAGGCAGGTGGAGGCGTTTGGGCGGCTGGAACTGGCCATCGACCGGATGGTGAGGGAGCATTCGGCCAAGATGTACTGCTCCCACGACATTGGCACCTCACTGCTCCTGCACGCGGGGACCATGAGCACCTACGTGATGGCTGCCACCCTGCAGGGCAACCTGCCTGCCCCGGCCCTGATGCCGGGTCCCTCGGCACCCCCACCACCTCCGCCACCGTCCCAGCAGCCGGCAAGCCCGCTGGGCCCGCCCATTCGCCTCCCAGTTCCTGTAGGCCTCCAGAGGGAGCAGCTGCCCAGGGGGGGCTTCTCTGGCCCTGGGTCCACCTTTCCTCCCACCACCGACTGCTCCTCAGGACACTGAGGCGTCCCAGGATACCGTTGGGGACACGGACAGTAGGGGGAGGGGAGCTCCACGGCACCCACAGGGCGGCCGAGGGGGAGGGCCCAGAGATGGGGGGGAAGGGGGAGGGCGACCTGAGGGGGTGCTGGTGGGGGACCCCGGGGTGGTGGAGACGGCTGTGTGTGCCCTCACGCCTCAGCCTCCTGGCTGATCCGCCTGGCCAGGGCTGCATGGATGCGCTTTGCGTATCGGTACTCCTGCGGGTTCTCAGTGTTCACATAGAGAGACACAGGGCCGGGAGGGCGCCGGGGCACGGGGTAGTCGAGGGCAGCCCCATCGGTCTCGCACACGTTGTGCAGCATGCAGCAGGCTCTGATCACCAGGGCCGAGGTCTCCACTGTGTAGTCCAGCCGGCCCGTGAGGCTTCTCCAGTGCTGCTTGAGGGCCCCGAAGGCTCTGTTGACCACGGTCCTGCTTGCACACAGGCGGATATCGTACAGCGCCTCCACAGGGTTCCTGGCGACTGGGTACGACTTCATCAGCCACCGGCTGAGTGGGTAGGCTGGGTCCCCCCAGAGCACCCCTTCGATCTGGGTCATCCCCAAGTCCGCTAAGTCCCCACAGTACATCTGGGCATAGAAGGGAGAGATGCTCATGATCCGGGCATCGTGGCTGTGCCCAGAGTGGCCTGTGAAAATGTCTGTGAACCATCCCCGGTGGTCCACGACCGCCTGCAGCTGCAGGGAGTGGTACCCGTGTCAGTTGACATATTCCGCGGCCTCTCCATCGGAGGGGCGGAGGATCTCGATGTGGGTGCCGTCCATGACACCCATGCAGTTGGGGAACCCTCCAGCCGCGAAGCCGGCCATCACGGCCTCCTGGTCCAGCAGCTGGATCGCTCGGTCCAGGAGCACGTCCTCCACTGCCTTGCAGATGTCTTGCAGGATACCGGCAACGGTGCTCACCCCAATGCCAAAATACTGCGAGACGAACTGGCAGGAGTTGGGCAATGCTAGTGCCCAGACCCCGATGGCCACCCGCTGGACCATGGGAATGGGGGTCTGCATGGGGGTGTGCTGCCGCTCAGCCAGGGCGTTAACAGCTTGGCGAGTCGCAGTAGGGTGCGCCTGTCCATCCGAAAGTGCACTCTCCAGGTGGCCTCGTCCCACTGATCCAGCACCCTGGCCCACCACCCCTGTGCCCACTTTGTGACCCATAGCTGCCGGAAAATGGGCATAGCGAGCTGGGCAGTGCAGCCCATGGTCTCCCTCCGCCACTGGAGCCAGCTGGCTGCCTCGCGGAGCGCTGCAGCCCGGAGCAGGGCACGGATGAGGACCTGCCTGGCCGTTACGGACACCCGCTGGGCCCTGAGCCGGGCCAGGGAGCGCCTGCACCCGTGGTGGGCTTGCCAGGCTGTAGCAGCACTCCAGGCCATGCTCACCTGCAGCCGGGTGGCCAGGTGCACCTCTGCAGTCTGGATGCGCAAGAGGTCCGTGTGCAAGTGGTACCACTCTGCGGGGACTGCTAGGTGCAGCCCGCAGGCGCCCAGCCGCCCCAGCTCTATGGTGAACAGTGCCCCAGGTGGGTTGGAGCTGGAGCAAGCTGTGTGTATGTGTGTGCTGTTGGGCTGGAGCTATGACAAAGCGGAAGTAGGGGCACTGTTCAAAAAAGTTTGAGGACCACTGAGCTTGGCCCCTAGCCCAGGTTTATGACACAGGGTTGTCTTCCAGTAATTCGGGCCCTCAGCTGTGTAGCCTTAGCCAGGCACATCTCCGTAATTAATTCTGTCTTTGCCTGTTTTTATAGTGATGGCTTTTAACCCATCTTAATACCCTTACGTTGCAAACATGGCAATATGTGGACACCAGGGTTGAACTGTGTAGTGGATTTGCTATCCATGGGTATGTAGGAGCCCCTTTAGGAATTTATTGGGTTCCTGCATCTCTGTGGGTATATCTGACAGGGTAGCAAATGCTTTCCCCTGAAAATTACCTCAGTCCGGTGGGGGAAGGAAGACCGAGAAGGAGGGGGGCAATGGGGCCTGGATGCCTGCTCGAAGGCCCAGGCCAGCCTCCTTGAGCATGAACAGACTCCAGTTACATACCAGAAGTGCATTCATCGCACGTCTGGTTTGCTTCTGTTTTGTTATTGGGCGTGCCTGTGCTCCTGCAGTCCAGCTCAGGCCTTGGAGCGAGCCTCCAGGTCCCGATGCCGCCTTCCCACTATGATTTCTCCCTACCCTGGAAGATCACCCCCATTGCCTCTGTAATTCTGCTGCTGCCCACCAGCCCCTGCCCCTGCTGCTGTGTAGCAGAACCCAGGTAAGTTGAGGGAAGAACTGAAAGAGGTACCCGGTTGTGTACCACTCAGGAATTTCATGGTACCTGACCTTTCTCAGATGGGTCGGGTACCATAGAACTCGATGGGAATTCATATTTTTGAGGGTACCTGTTTCAGCTCCTGGGAGCATGTTTGTGTGACTCGAGGACCGTTAGTCAGCCTTGACTTCACAATTTATTTACGGGGTACTTAGCATTTAATATAAAACAGTTGTCACTCAATAGTTATTACCAATTTGGAGTTGATTTGGCATAAGCCCTTTCATTATACTATTTTCTAAATGCTCCAGTCTCATGTTTTTTGCATAGACAGAAATTCTCTGTAGATTTTGGGCCTGGGCCTGTAATTCCCCTGATAGAAATTGCTTTGAAATCAGTGTGAGTTCTGTGTGGTAGGAATTGCAAGGCTTAGGGCATTAAATTAGCTAATTTGCAGTTGAAGGATTGTATTTAAAATGATTTGTCAGCCTGCTGCTTCTGGTTGTGAGCCTGAGGTTTAGGAAGGCCAAGGAAAAGAATCTTTACAAGTGTGCTAGTGCTTAGATATGCATCTTTTTTCCCCTCTGGGGACAAAGTTGAGGTGTCTATAAGAAGCCTTAATTGTCAGAAACTTGAGTACCTATCACTTGAAAATCAAGGCCCGTTCAGTTTTTTGGAGTGCCCAAAAATCACGTGACACCTTTAGAATCTAGACCCAGGCAATTCAGTTTCCCAGTCCGTTGCTTTCAACATTGTCAATCAAAAGGGGTTTTTAGGCCAGGGATGGGGAACCTCGATCTTATGGGCCAAGTCCTGCATGACACTATTCAAGCTAGATGCTTAAAAAACACTATGGAGAAGGGCACAGAGATGAGCAGCTCAAGATTCGGGGATGGTTCTGTAGTATAAATCTTTAGCATAGAACCATAATCTGGATGCTCTTTCCTTCTTCCATCTTAAGCACCCCCATCCCAGCTTCTCTCTGGTCCACTGAGTTTGTACCAGTTTTCAATGTGGTCTGCAGAAGGGAAAAAGTTCTCCATTTCTCTTTCAGGCCTTTTAGTACTTATTAGTAATGCATATCATATAGTACTATTTTATTATCCTAAGGAATGACTTTTTTTAATATTCAGTATAATGGCCAAGCTGAAGCACGTGTGTGTCACAAAGTTGAAGGTTCATCCTTTGAGCTGCTGATGTGAGATAAAGCAGCAAGTTGTCGTTTCATTTTCTAAAAGAGCATAAATTATTTCCTGCTGTGTGTGGGCAGATACTGAATGCTTTGTTGTGACTCGGCTTGGTTACAGATGGGCTCTTACTTTGGCTCCTCCTTATGTGCAGTTGATCTGAATTCAGACGGATTTTCAGACCTGCTGGTTGGAGCGCCCATGTTTTCCGAGATCAGAGATGAGGGTCAAGTGACAGTCTATATCAACAGAGGAAATGTGAGTATGCAAAGGAGCCAGATATGTGCACGGAGGTACAGGGGGAGGGATTGTTTAATGTGGGTCTTAGATGAACTGTGGGTTTGTAATGAAAATCCTAACAAGATATTTCCTGAATTTGGCTCCAGTTCTTGAAGTATAAAATGCTGGCTTGAAGTGAAGAGGGCACCCTGAAGGCTTAGAGCCACTGGGAGAAATCCTCGCTTGTTCAGTGTATAATGGGGTTACACATGCGAATGTTGCTTACCATGGGCCAAAGCGAGATTGCTGTCCATGTGTATGTAGTTGGTGCCAAATCCTCCCTTGCAGCAAGAGGCATCATTGTGCAGCATAACCATGGGGATGAGGCTGCTGCCTGTAATATGGGATTGTGGAACACATCGCTACTTAGGAGCATATTCTGACCACACAGAAGGGCTGTCCAAAGATCTGGGAGATGACACTGAATGTGCAAGTGAGAGTGGGTGATAAACAATGATGTGTCTCACTGAGAGAGAGGATTTGGCACTTGCTTAAGTTGAGCATGGCACTTTGGTATCAAATGTACGTGTGCCATAACCCCCTTATCCGCTGGGTGAATGGGGATTATGTCCTTTAGTATATGTAAATGGTGTCTTTAGCAGAGACGTGAAAGCCAGACACAGCTCCTTTTTAATGTTGTGGTTTGTTATGATCTCAGACTTCTCATTCTGCCCTGGTGTTGACACGCAACTCATTCCAAATAGCAACTCTTGGTTGTTTGATCCAGTTACTACAAGTCCTACAGCCGCTTTCAAGGTGTTGAATGACAGTGTACTGTTGATTCTAGAGCACAACAGAAATGTTTGGCTCTTGAAGCCAAAGTTACAACTTATATTTGTTCATCCAGAATCCCCCCCCTTGGCTCCTTGGAATCCTCAGCTCCTTCCATTCCCTCGTTTCTCTTAAGCTCACTATTTTTCAAGCAGGATAATAAATAAAGTGCTCTGTTTTTTCAAGCAGGATTCCATGGTTGGCCCATCAGCCTGTGGGTCTTGTACTCTGGACATCCATATCATGTTAATTAAAATGTTTCAAAACCTTTGAGGAAAATTGGACGATTTGTGGTCTTGTGTTGAAACTTGGCAACTTTTATGTGAGAAGCCACAGCTTTTGACTGTGTTTAGCTGGATGGTAACTGAAGCCATGACTCCCAGCAGAATGGCAAGGATTGGAATCCGTGTGAAAGGAACACAAAGTGGCTTTGCATTGTTTTTGCACTGAAAGTCTAGTACCAAGTTCCCTTTAAAAACTTGACATTGCACAACTGTGTTTCTGGGGCATAGTTGAACTTGAATTTCCGAAATCTCCAATGACGGTGGCATATTTTGATGCTAAAAGAAAAATAGAACTTATGACTTGTTTTTTCCTGATGGAAATTTGTGTATGGAAAAGTGGCTTTTTAAAAAAATAAAAAAAATAAAAAAAAAATTGAACTATGGTTTCTTACACCTATGTCCCAGTTCCATGCCTTGTTAGGTCAGTCAGATATATTACTGTAGCTCTACGTATCAACCAGCTTGGGACATCATTCTGGTAGCTTCAGATGCTAGACTAAAGCAGTTTAAAGCTCCTAAATCATCCCAAAGGTGCAGAATAATGGAAAAAGATGTCCTTCCTGGATGGATCTTGTTTGCATCTTCTGCTAGAGGATGTAGATGAAAGAGTACTAGCCTTGGAAGAGCAGGGGTTCAAATAGGTGTTTTGATTCCTGCCCCAGTATTGCTTCCCCCGGAAGTCTGTCAGAACCTGAGCATATTCCACAGGCAGTGTGAAACCTTTCTTTTTAGCAATCTGTTTGGCAGGCAGGGATAGGAGTTGGGGTGGCTGGGTTTAGGGGGTAAGGGTGGATTTTTTTAAAAGAGATTTGAATGTATCTTGTATTTTTAATTGTAAGCTGCCCTGAACCTTAGGCTGCATTCTCACCTGCGGTGGCAGTAGCGGGAGGGGCGAGGGAGACGTGGCAGCATGGAGGAGTTGGCGGCTGGGAAAAGAGTGTGAATGAGGATCTGCCATGGCTTCTCTCGCTCATGTCAGGGCAGGATTTTGCACCCTGACATGCACGAGAGAAGCCGCGGCAGATCCCCATTTGCACCGGCTCTTTTCCCGGCCACAGCACTCTTCCCTCGCCCCTTCCGCTGCCGCCACTGCCGCCGCAGGTGAGAATGCAGCCTTAGTGTAAGTGCGGGGTAGAAATTTAAATTAATAAATTCCCTGCTCTTTCATGAATTTTCTCTATGTCTCAGTTTTGTATCCATGACCCTTTTCACACAGACACACTTAAAATGGGTGTTAAATTTTATTATACATGTTGCAGGGCATCCATAGTGCACACCTGCAGCCCTGCAACATGTATAGTAAAATGTAACACCCATTTTATCAGTGTTAACAGTGTCTGTGTGAAAACGGCCTATATATTAGGAATATTAGTGCTTTTCCTGTCTTATGGAGTGGTGTTGGAATAAATGTATTGGTGGGTGTGAGGTACTCAGATACTGTGGTAAGGGGGTCTGTGACAGGGTGTGGTTATAAATATTGGAGGATTCAGCCTGTAGGGCTAAGCACCCCGGCTATACCTGGCCTTGTGTATGAATTGGGTCCAGTTGAGCCAGGAGCTCAGCTAATCAGATCACAAAGGAATGCTCTAGGGAGGGAGTAGAAAGAAAGGCGCTGACTGCAGAGAAGCCATAATCAGGAACCTAGAAGCTGACCAGGGGGTGGGTTGGGGGCTTGAAAGGAATTTTCCTCACAGAAAGGGTCTGCTAGTTGGTGGTGGGTTACATACCTCTTAATAAAATGCAGAAAGAGAACTCCATCTTGGGATCTGCCTGTGAGGGAGGACAGAAAGGTGATCTTGTTCTTGTAAGAACTTAGTAGGGCAACACACCCTCTTACAGGTTTGTTCAAGTACAGAAAGTGGCAGTCCCTACCCCAGAGGTCTTATGGAAGAATGGGTAATTTTAAATTTCTGCCAGCTGTAAGAAAGCTGGAATATTATTAACCCTGACTCCCTGACACCATAGGAAATAAAGCTACTGACATCAATAAGAATTTGCAGGATTATATGCTTTGCTTTGCCAGAACCTCTGTTGCAGTTGATCCGGAGCACTGTTCTGGGACTTGCACTGCAGCTGGGTGGAGAGACTTGCTGCTCTCTGTCAGTCAGCTGTTCAGCAGGGAGCTGGAGCACCTCATCCACAGTACAAGTCAAGGCTAGTGTGGAGAAAATAACCTGGTACTGAGTAGGGAAACACGCTGGGGGTGTGTGTGAATGAGGTGGGCAGCCCAGGCAGGAAGTTGAACTGGGCCAGTATGTGAAGAGGAGGTATTCCTCTGTTTCAACTTTTACGCTACCCCACTGGCGAGAACCACTCAACTCGACTTCATTTCAGTTCTCTTGCCCATACCATTGAAAGACCGCATATACAATAAGAGAGAATCCTGGGTACGGTGGATGTTACTTGCAATGCACACATTCTGTGATCTTCTAGTAAATTTGATAAAGTTTTATTTTATTTTTATTTTATTTTATAAATTTTTACCGTGCCCCTCCTGCCATGCAGCTCGGGGCGGCTCTAGCAGTACATGCTGCAAAAAAAAAAAAAGAGTAGCCCATACAAAATTGCAATTTTTTTCTCCTGTTTGTGTTTCAACTTCTTTATGTAGGGTTTTCTCCATGTCAGCAACTCCTTGCAGCCAAGAAAAAGATTTTATATCAAGTTCCAGAGACCAGTCCATCCTCATTTACAATAAGTAAATAAATAAATAAACCCTGAGGCGGGCACAAAGTTGGCTTGAGTTAACCCCGTTTTGTTTTCTTGTGGAAATGTTCCTTTCCCCTTGAGAGTATATTGCAAGGAATTAAGCTTCATTAAGCTGAAGTTGGCTATAAACCGGATGGGAATATATCAACACATCTGGGAGACTTCTGCTGGCATTTGAAGGCAAAACTTGGTTCTGAACTTTCTCTACTTAAGTCTTTCTGTCTTGATGTGGAGGTCAAAGCACTCAGCAAATCTTCATTTTCCAGAATATTTTAATCCTTTCTGATGTCCTCTTGCTTTGCTACCTGGGGAAAAAAAAAAACTGTCTCAAAGTCTAGAATTTTTTCAGTGCCTTTGGCCAATTTCCTGCAGACAGTACTCAGGGAAAACTCATAAATTCAGTGGGAGTCTTGCATGAGTAAGTCTTGATGAAGGGCTGCCGGGTTTTGCTCCTATTGCTGTGATCTGCCAACGGGACAAGAGTTGAATATTGATGCTTAATGTGCGGAAAGACACTCAGCCAAATAAGTGTTCTGGCTTTCTGTATTTTTGTCACACTGTTTATATTGGTCCTGCCTTCAGTGTTTCAAAAGGCAGACAGGATTTCCAGAGGCATTCAGTATCAGCCTCGCTTTGTTGCAGTTGAAATCAACAGTTGACCTTTGACATCAATGGGAACAGAGTTAGGTCTGTGCTGAGTAAGTTTGAAAATTCCACCTGGAATTCTTAACTATACCATGTTACCATGCTGTTTCATTATCTGGGGCATTTAGAATGTAGAAGAGCAATGTGTGATTTTCTTTAATACCTCCCACTCTTCCCCAGTTTATTTCTATATTCTAAATGATACTTATGCACTAGAATTTTAACCTACTGGGTATCTGTTCAGCTACAATCATGAATCTGAAGTCCCTGTGCCTTCATTCAAACCCCGATATATGGATTCTCCTGTACAGCATGGCTTCTTGGTTAATGCTTGTGACTGCAATTGCTGGGTTTTGTCTTGTCTCATTATTCTGCCTGATTAGCTCATTTATTTAGCCATGTTCCCTTTGGAATACACAGGTAAACTGTGCATGTGTGTTGGGGGTGGGGGTTTGATCCAAATGCAGAAGTCACCCCACAGCTCTGTCCAGGTGCTTCCTGAGATGTGTGTACTCCAGAGGGAGTGAGTCGCTATATCTTTCAGCACGTGCTCTGTTTTTCTTAGCCTGTCCTATTTCCTGTTTGTTAGGGAGTCCTGGAAGAGCAGCTTGTTCTGAATGGTGACAATGCCTATAATGCACACTTTGGGGAAAGCATGGCCTCCCTGGGGGATATTGATGATGACGGATTCCCAGGTCAGTGCATTTTCATTCTCGCATGCACTCTGTTTCTGGCTAAGTCTGTGATTTTTATTTTATTTGTAGGGACTTTGCCAGAAAATCCTCATGTAAGGTAGAGGTAGAAGCTTTATCATTCTGATCCATGCCAGAAACTCCCTGACATGCAGACGCAGATTTACAGTTGTATTACTCCAGTTTTACACCAGTATCACTTCCTAACAGAAGTTGCATCAATTTAAAACTAGAGAAGTGCAGTCATGAACCAGGCTCTTTGTCATTTATTTGGGGCTCAGTTATGCCTTAAATAAAAGTCAGAGAAAGTAGTTTCAGCTGATATTTTTTATTGGACCAAATTCTGTTGGTGAGGGGATGCGAGCTTTTGGGCTACATAGAGCCCTTCCTTAGGTATGTTAGAACAGAACTAGACTGAGCAAAATATAGGACTGGAATATATATGAAATGAAACAAACAAAAAAAGAGTCAGGAGGGAACTATTAAAAAAAAAAAGCCACTGGCATTTCAAGCACTTTAATACAAAGGGCTCAACCAACTGGCATGTGTGTGCTGCCTGCAACCCAGGCCGACTCAACCCCTGCACCCGCACCCCTGCAGCCTGGGGGATGAAACAGGCATGGCTCCTGCTCCATCCCCCAGGCCAGAGGGGGTGTGGGCTTGGGAGGTCAGGTCGGCCTGGGTTGTGTCTTTGCTCCGCACAGCTGTGCTGTGTGTGTGTGTGCCTGCATCGCATGCATTCTGGCTTGTGCACTGAGCAAGTGGGCGGCAAACGCATGTCAGTGGATTGTGTCCAGTGTGGGGACACCAGTAAAATGATTAACAGAATAAATGGTGACTAGGATGTATGCATAAGTGCAAACACTATTGAGGGCTCAAAGAGGAAAGATAGTTAGCATTTCAAGACCTTTAAATATATTGTAGGGAACACAGCAGATGTAAAACACAGACTGTGGTGCTATGTTGTCTGAAAGCTTGCATACTTTCACCTACATGTCTTGTCTCTTCTTCTTGGAATGAACATAACTACCACACACACTCTTAAACAGTGTAACTCCAATTCAGTTCAATGTCATTTCTACTCGTGGCAAGATTGATGCTTTCTCTTTTCTTCTGTTGTTTGTCTTTTAAAACTTTCTCCTTTCCTTTCCCTTCCACTGTTTCTTACTAAATCCTTTTAGATTTTCACTTGCCAAAAAGAAAATCACTCCCCCCCCCTCTTGAGTTACCATCAGCATCTCATGTTTTAGAACCATTCTCATGTGATTGGCATAACTCTGCTTCCCTATCATGTGGAA
Source organism: Sphenodon punctatus (assembly GCA_003113815.1). NCBI lineage: Eukaryota > Metazoa > Chordata > Lepidosauria > Sphenodontia > Sphenodontidae > Sphenodon > Sphenodon punctatus. The sequence goes on along the minus strand of QEPC01007860.1, from coordinate 855,870 downwards.
CATCTGACAAGCAGCCTCCTGGTGTATACATTCTGTTTCCCTATTTTATATTGTATTTACTACTTGTGTTCCTTGTAATCTATAGCCTGGTTTCTTTCATAAGCTACAATGTACAGGGATCCACAAGGTGATACATGGGAACAGAATGTTGACACTAGCAGGCTTTCTACACCACTGTATGACAGGGCTGTAATGGGAATGTCCAAGTAGGAGTTGGGTCTAGTGAGTGTGGCTTGAATTACTTCTCCAAGACAGTAGACTAAAATGTGACTTACCAAAACTAAGTTGGAGTTAACCTGTGTCTACCCTGGTGTTCAGTGAGGATTTCAATGGAGTTAAATGAATGCAGATAGAAATAAGGATTTTTATTTTTTTTAACCCTAGTCTAGACAAGTCCCATACAGCCCTTCTTGAATCTCAGTCATTTTAGGCATGGGGAGGGAGAGAAGAAAGTCACCCGACCCAACTTGTAACATTCAGTTGTTGGAAACTTGGCATTTCAAACAGAATTGTCAATGGCTGTGCCAGAGAAGGGAATGATGGTGGGTGGTTTATACTCTTTATGCCAGTGGTAGCATAATGAGCAGTGCTGATTATCCTGTGGGACGTTTGCACATGTAAAGACTTTCAATGGCTTTTTGAGCATGACTGACAAGAATAAACACATTTTTCTTTTTAGCTGAAACACATGCTTCTTATTAGAAAGCGTGTGTGTGTGTGTGTGTGTGTGTGTGTGTGTAGATATATGTGGGTCTCTCTCCCTCTATTTATATATATATGTGTACACACACACACACACACACACACACACACACACACACACACACACACACACACGTGTTTGTGTGTATATATGTACAAGTAGCTTATTAAATTGCTAAAGTTTCTTAGCTAAACTGGAACCAGTGCAGTGATCATCATCCTCTTCATCAAGAGGCGCAATCTCAGCAGCAGCCTTCCTATAAAGGGATGAAGTGGGAAGGATTGTGAAACCTTTGCACTCTTGTATATGCAGATGTCGCTATTGGCTCTCCCAAAGAGGATGACTACATCGGAGCAGTGTATATCTACCATGGAATCGCAAATGGCATCGTACCTCAGTATTCTATGGTAACTCTTGCTTGAGTGGTTTGCCCTATCACATGAAGAAATGTATTAGACATGTTGTCAAAGTTAGGGATGGTCAGAAAATTTCCATTGGAAAATATTTTTTCCATTGAATTTTTTTTTTAAAATGTCTCTTTTGAGAAACTTAATCTTTTTGAAAACTTTATTTTTTTTGTTTAAAATGCCTCAGGATGAAAATGGCTTCCTGACCAACCCATTGTAAAATATAACAACAGTGGAAGAAGAGATCTCTAGCATGAACCCCTCTTTCCTACTGACACTGGCATGCCATTAAGCATATTGACGCTTTCGTACCCTGCATTAGTTCATATTCTAGTTCTAAATGAGTTTGGCCCTGTCCACGCTGGTAAGCCAAGTAATGCTGGAGCATGTTTCAGTGTGAATACTTTTGAGCCATGATTGAATACAGTTTTCATGCTTTGATTCTTTCCTGCTTGTAGATGGAAACTGCATGCGTGGTTAGGGGGGGAGTACGACCTTTTGTAGTGTGCGGTAAAAGGAGACAGTGCCCTTAGATTTACTGTGAAATTATGTGGGAAATGGTAGAAAGTAATATAGGGGGAAATTTTAAGGTGTGAAGAAGAGGAGTTAAAAACTTACTTGCCCAATCTCTTTGAACAAACAACAGTAACTAAAGGGTGGATAGCAACACATGTGGATGCCCATAGCAGCGAGTCCATACTTGATGCTAAGCATGTAGGTATACCCATGGGTCTGCCACCAGTAGCTGGCAGAGCCCTCTCCATGCTGGCATACTGCTGTCAGACCAGAACAACTGCGTTTCAGTGCAGGCTGGACTCCCTGCTTCCTACCTGACAGATGATCAGTGGGGGACAGGGAACACCATCCACATGGGATTTCCTCTTCCCATTGATTCCTCTGTTGGAAGAACAGGGGGCCTAGTTAACAATGGGTGAAAACAGACATGACACTAACCAGTAACCACCCTTTAGCCACCCTTGTTGGTTATTTATGCATGTTTCAGGGCTGCATAGGGCACCAATACAGCCCTGCAACATGCATAAATAACCACCAAGGGTGGTTAAAGGGTGGTGAGCGTCATGTCTGTTTTCACCCAATGAATGGATAGAGGTATGGTGAAATTGACCTGACTTCCATTCCCCATGTCAATTTCAGCACAAGCAGGAAATGTGAAACTGATCAGGAAAGGGGGAACCTCTAGATACTTTTGATGGCTGGGCTCCTTGTTTCCCTGATACAGTTGAACAACAGGGGTAGGCTCAGGATGGGATTCAGTGAGTGTTTTCAGACAAGTGCCTGCCCATCCATCACTCACGCATTGCCCACTGGTTGCCACTGCCCATTGCTTATCTACATACTGCTCTTCCAAGAAGTGTCCAACACGTCTGCCCTCTAGCAGGATGTGGGTTTAGCACAAATTTTCATAACTCAAAATGGGAGTTTAAGGTAGATGATGAGTGGGTGCAGTTGTGTGATAATACCCTCAAAATCTTTAAATGGTCCTGGAGAAATTTTCATGAGAGAACAGTGCTTGAAAAGGACCCATTAAAACCACTGGAAAGATATAGGATACTTAAACAGGGCAAAGAGTATTTTGGGTGGAGGGGCTAAAGCTGCCCTGCTCCCTCCCAATAGGTGTAGATTTAGTGAGACGGAAAAGACTCTGGGATCCCATTTCCCTCCTTGCAAGAACAACCTAACCACTCAGGGGGCCTCTTCCTACTAGTAGAAAAACAGCCTTGGTCTCCACTTCCAAGATCTAGGGCATAAACTAGTGTAAAAAAATGACAGTATGTGCTCCATGGGCTCCTCTCAAGCACTGAATGTGATTCTAGGTTCATTAGCTGTTGTAGCTTGAAAGCTTAGAGGACAAATTCTCATGCAGCTCACTGAAAACGTGCCCTTTTAGCCTCTAATATTTGCCTGATACATTTTTAAAGAGGATGATGGTTGTTTTTTCTCCATCCCTCCCGCTCGCCCTCCCTTCTGGCTGTTTGAAGTTCTGGTCTAAATGTTTTGTTTTGTTGCTGGGTGGGATCTCACATAGTAAATTAAGTTAAATGGAGATTTAGTGGTTTTGTTGGAAACTGTTTTTAACAGACAGTAGAAGATGAGTTCTTCTGCCTTGTATTGTTTGTACAGTGGTCCCGAGCTTCTAAAATGAAAGTGAAGTCCCTTTTCATGAAGCTTCTAAAATGTCATAATTTCTGGCACATGTAAAACTTCAAAGTGATAGATGGGGCATGGAGGCTTGTATTTGATTCTGGCTCTCTTGAGTTTTTGCTTATCTAAATTTGGATTTTTTCTTTTTAAGAATAATGTTAGCACTTTTGTAAGGAATCAGATTAACACAATGGGACGCTGAAGGTGTTCCTTCACCTACTTCACTGGTTATTAGCAGACAACCCTCTCCTTAACACAAGAACTGCCATACTGGGTCAGACCAAGTGGCCACCTACTCCAGTGCCCTGCTTCTGACAGCGTCTGGAACTGGAAGTTTGAAGGTGTATGTGCAGTGGTCTATTCATACTTCCAGCAGCAAAAGGTTGCATGCCCTGACAATCTTGGCTAATAGTTACTGATATACCTGTCCCTTAGTACTTTCTCTTTTTTTTTAACCCACTCATACTATTGTCATCTCCCTACTTAACCCTCCCCCCCAAAAAATTAATAATAATAATAATAATAATAATTATCAGTTATACTCATCACATTACTACTTGGAAGATACCGCTCCTAGTGGATAGCAGGATGCCAGTAGCTATTTTCTATGCTCTTTCCTTCCCTGACCTCTCTTTTGAAATTGACAATGGACACATTATCATCATATAACCCGAAGTACAGTGGGAACCCCTGAAGCTGTACTTACGTAACACATATTTCTTCTTAAATCAAAGAAAAATGTTTTCCCCTGGCCCCAGGTCTAATACATATTTTACTCCTTGAATTAGATAAGATAAGATAAATTCTGTACTCTGATAACTTGAATTTTTAAGGTCTATACAGTATACCCACTCAGCTAAAAATAGCAATAACGTTAAGTGAATTCATGATTTTGTGGCAGCGTGTGTAGTTATATACCCTTCCGTCTTGCAGTGCAATGCAGCTAGCTTAGATGGGAATGGGCCCTGGTGGAGAAGATGGAATGGGCCCTGTGCTTGGGCACGTCAGCCCTGTGTGCATAGGCACTCTACATGCATGTGGGCCCCCCAAGGCTCATAGACCCTGGTGCAGCTGCACCCATTATAGCTGCACCCCTGCCCTGCCTGCATTGGAAGTCCTGTTGCTCAGGTGAATGCCAGAGAGCAGGAGCTTTTTGTGTTGCGTTGAAAGCTCGGTGCCTGGCTTTTGGCTTGTAGTGCGGGAAGGTGCAGCACCTCTATTTCCTGCTGTTCCGGTGAATGGCAGGAAAAGGAGCGCTGCTGTGTTGCATTGCAGGCTTGGAGGGTAGGTACTACGGCCTATTAACCACTTATAGCCAAGAAATCATTAACTCAGTTAAAGGTACTGATAGTTTCAGCTGGGATAATAAAGCACTTGATAACAAAACTTGCCGTGCCCCATTTATTGAACTCTGCTTGAGTTGAATTTCTGATAAGTTGAACTTTGAGAGAGCTCCCACGAGATTCAACTTAACAGGACTCTGCTGTAGCGTGAAGGCCACCAGTTCATTTTGTGTATGGATCTATTAAACAGTCATCAGTTACTAATAACTTGAGGTGTTTAACTCCCTGCCCTGGATTTGAACTGGCCAGCCTTGAGGTTAAAGGCTTTATATCCTATTACCATTTCCCTTAGCCTTTCAGATGCCATAGATTAAAAAAATAAATAAAAAATATCCATGAAAAGTGGCTCTGAGTGTGTAACTTTTCACCTCTTTTATTCCATTTCCCCCTTCTCACATTTTAAATACTGATATGTCAGTACCTCACTTCCCTACAGCAAGCAGTGACCACAGTTAATCAGCATAATTGATTTGCAGCATAATTATGTGCCTGCATAAATGCAGGGTGAAAACAAAGGAGGCAGTAGCCCGCGTTAGCCCAGAAGTCACCTGCTCGTTAGTTGAGGTGCTGTCAGATGTTTGCCCACATCCGCCTTGGGGCAGGTGGCCAGCTGTTATGATGTGTGGGCTAGAGGCAGTCAGCAATGCAGCCCAGGCAAAGGCCCTTCTATTAATGGTTGCCCCTCCCATCTGTTAGACTCTGCCCTGAGGTGAGGTCTGAGGATCAGGCCTGGAGGAAGTGCACTCACCATGACTGCCAAATAGCTGATCGGGGGTATGGAGGAGAGCCCCTGATCAGCTGTTTGACACACACACCCTGGCCGTGTGAGGGTGTACCCCAGAGGCCCCCCCCCCGTCAGCTGTTTGGCGTCAGTTCTTTCTGGGGGTCTGATCCTGATGTGCAGTCAGGGTCCTGGCATCGTGTCCTGTATGGATGGCTCCTTGGCCAACCCATGGCATTGAGGGACCTGTGATGGCAGCCCCCATGCCCAGATTACGGAGGCAGGGACAGCTGCTTGTGTGAACTGCCCTCCCCACTTAACCGAGGAGTGGTGGGGGTAGCCTGGGCAACCGCCTCGGGCCTGTCTCGTTTGTTTTCACCCACTGTCAAACTAGGCTTCAGGGCCTGCTGTTTCATTCAAGTCTCTTAAAGCGAACAGCATCATATCTCTGTATTTCTACCCTAATACCTTGCAGATGTCTGTGGGATATCTATAAATGGAATTTACCACCCTAATGGAGACCCCCNCCTGAGGGAACCTTTTCCAGAGGCAATCCTTCCCAGACCTCGAGGGGAACGCTCTAGCCGGGCCCGAAAGGGTTACGTTCCTTCCCCTTCCCCTACTTTTCCCCGTGGGACCGCGGGTTGCCCCCCCGGGCCCCACAGTAATATGAGGAAGTAGCCATTTTTTTCAGTTGCCTCCATGTTATTTTCCCACAAGTGAGAGAGAGTAATGATGTTGTTGTTATAGGTTTTCTTTTAAAGAGACCCCCCAAAAAACTTCAATTCTGTTGTGCTTGTGTGTGTAATATGAGGAAGTAGCCATTTTTTTCAGTTGCCTCCGTGTTAGCTTCCCACAAGTGAGAGAGAGTAGTTATGTTGTTGTTATAGGTTTTCTTTTAACAAAAAACATCATGGCTTTCCTTTTAGAGCTGGCTCTTCAGATTTCAAGCTCATTTTAAGGCAATCATTTTTTTCACTTTGCATGTTGGTTTTGAATTTTCTTTTTTGAAATATTTCCTGTCTGACTAGTTGGCTAATTTTAATGCCCTTTTATGGTTTGGACAAGGAATTATTGTTGCCAGTAAATGACTCTGATGCCCCACCAGCAGCTTAGAAATTACCCAATGTAATTGGTTATATCCATCTCTAACTTTACGATTAGATCCTGTTCTGAACTTGAGTCTCCTTTCTTTGGCACTGAGTTTATATTACACAGGAGCCCACACACCTTCAGGAAGGCTTGGAAGATGAAATTTTAATTTCTTGACTGACTTCAGACAAAAATGTTTACCATTCACACTGCCCAAGAAAAGTTCCTCCGTGTGTTATGATTTTTCAAGAGGTTATTTAGAAGTTCAATGAATCTATAGCCCTGGAGAGTCACAAGTGAGAGATGGCCTCAGAACCACTACAAAATACTGTCTAATAGCTGATGAAAACCAGAATTTCCAACTGCCTATGGAAATAAATCTCACTCATTTTGGCCTTGAAAGTATTGGCAAACTTTGTGAAAATAAGTGGTCGTACTTGGATTTTTAAATTAATATTTTTTTTTAAAAAAAGATTTGGCATAAAAATATTACCAGTGTAGGTAATTCAAAGGTTATGTAGAACGTAAAATTTAAATCTTTCCCCCCCAAATTATTTATTTATTTTATATAGCACCAGCAGTGTATCTGGCAATGTACAATTAATTATTGACAGGTCGCTACCCCAGGGAGCTTACAGTCTAAGAGAGACAAAGGAGAGGTGAACATCAGGAGAGACAAGGATACAGTCATGAGGTTGAGAAAGGTGCATGTGCTTAACTTAGTGACAGGGAAGAGAGAGAGTGAGGGAAGAAGAGACTTGCTGTGGCGTAATTGTATGTGTGGTGGTGGTTCATTTGTTTTTTGTAATTTATGTATTTAATTGGAGCTAGTCAGCTACTTTTAAAAATTTCCTTAACTGACCAGAAAACCTTTAATTATACCATGTGAGTAAAGGCTGCTTGTGATTTGTAGGATTAAGTCACAAGCATGTAAATTAAGAGACGAAGAGTCTAACTTTCATGTATGTGACGAGTGCAATCCTCTTTCCATTAATGTAAACTAAGTTACATTAGTTACTATTGTCAGTTACTATTGACTCTTATGGTGAAGGATTGCATCCTAAATCCTTTCCCCACTGCTTTGGCAGTGTAAATCCAGTCTAAATCTATATTGAGTCACCCAAAATGAGGCTCAGGAATTGCAAGAGATCCTTAAAATGGGAGTAAATAACTTTACACCACCAGCATATTAAACTCCTTTTAAAGTGCCATAGTGGTTTAAAGGTCCATTAGTGTAATTGAGAATGAGTGTGGTGCCAAAAGGGGAATTAGTGAAATTGGCAATAACCTTGGGCTCCTTTAATTTGGTTCCTTCTGTTGACTCCATCTTTATATCATCTTTTGCAGAAGATACCCGGACAAAGGGTAAATCCAACATTGCGGATGTTTGGTCAGTCCATTTCTGGAGGAATTGATATGGATGGAAACGGTTATCCTGGTATGTTTCTAGCAACAGAAATAAGCAGAATAAAACTAAGTAATAAACTAATATAGTCCATGGAAGAATGTCCAGGTTGCTTACTAAAGCTCCTTCAAAACTGTAATGAAGTATATTAAGTTGAATACAGATCTGCTTTTCTTTTTTCTGTGTCACTGAAGGCTGCCAGCAAGATTAAAATATATTGTAGAATGTGGTTTTGGTATTGTGGTTCAGCTGTTTGTGTATGGAACCTGTGGTATGAGACTGATCATTGAGAGATATTTGTAGCTGCCCAAGAAGAGAATAAATTGCTTTTACTGAAGAAAACATTAGTTAGAACGATGATGAGAGTAATAATAAAAGGTGATGCAGTTGGTGTGATCTGTCGTAATGCAAACAAAGAATTAATATTGCAGTGGATTGCGCTGTTAAGCTGTGGGTGGGAAATTATGTCATGTATTCATATATGCATGTGTTTTTGAAAACTGCCACATTTTAATGAGTATAATTGCTGCAAGTTATTAGACTCCTATGCCATTTGAATTCTATTATAACTTCCTGAATGTCATGAAACTTTGTTTTTAGATGTGACCATAGGAGTCTTCATGTCAGACAATGTGGTACTTCTAAGGTGAGATCAGTTTCTCTTTCTTCCTTTATTAATTTCTCTCTGGCTCCTGTGGTTTCTAGTCTCGTGGTTTCTCAGTTATCCTCCCACGGTCAAAAGGGGAAGAGGTTCTAGTTTTATACAGCACTATAAGCTTTTGTTGCGCTTTATATAGATAAAGAAACCATCTCCAGATTCAAGGACCTTCCCTTTTTAATTTAAAGATAACTCAATCACTGATGGCAATAAATAGGACTGTAACTGAAGCAAGAGAAGAGCAGGCATTGTAGATGTAATACATCTTGAGAGTACAAAAGTAGTGTATGCGCCTAGTTGTTTCCTCCTTGTACAATAGAAGGAAGTATGATGTCAAGGAGTAACGTGCCCTAACTCTCCTCCCTCCCCCCACACTTCAAAATAAAAATGTCCTGCTATCCCAACCATTGGAGAAATTGAGTGTGTTCTAAAATCCTTGTGTAGTAAAATCCTTGCTTCCCTGACAGTGGCTTTTGCCAACTCCTTGCTCCCTTGACTTAATTATTATAGCATTGCCCCGGAATAGAATGGAGTTATTTTTGTGGTTAGGGTGTGTATGCTGGGGGGAGGGTCATGGGTTTGTTTATATAAAATTATGAATTGAACCACCATAACTAGGAAGAAAGCAGCAGTGAGTGGTGCAGAAATGTAGGTCAGCACTGAGAGGTAGACCGAAAAAAGCCACCAACAATTTGAAAGAGTTAAGTTGTAGGTGCAAGATTAGGGCAGATGTTGCAGGAGTGCGGGTCTAGATGGACTTGTTTGTGGAAGGTGGAGGTCAGGGAATCGACAAAAGTATGTGACATATTGGTAGAGTGTAGGTCATAATCATAAGATGGGAATGGAATGAGGTCAAAAGATGAAGCATTGTCACAGCTGAGCTCTGCATTGAACGCAAGGATGGAGAGTTTGTACTTGATGGGTAAGGAGAAACCACTGCCAAACTGTTGGCTTACAAGGCTAGAGAGGTGAGTTAAACAAGTGAGGTGAATGATTTTTTTACAATAGCTTGCTGAGCTGACTAGAGAGTGGGTACAATGTGAATGAATACAATGTGAATGATAGGGTAGAAGGTTGGTGTAGTCATGACGACATGTGACCATGGTTGGTTATGGTGGTCGAATGTCGAATGCTAGATTTATTTACTTTAGGCTCATTTCAGAGGTCCCCTCCCCTCATCCCTAAAAGTGACTTTTCAGCTGTTAAAGCCTGGGGTTACCACGTGGTACAGCAGTTCAGATGACACCGCAACTCTGAACAGAAAGCACCCCAAAGGACTGGGGATTTTATTTTTATCATGTGGACCCTTGTACTGTAGTCCATAGAGTTCTACTAGCTCTCTGAAAGCATCTTACGGACTATAGGACACAATAGGTGTAGCATAGCATTGGAGAAGAAATCAGGAGGTGAGGTAGCAGCACTTTGTCCTAATCAGGTTACCCTTGGTTCTGCTTTTGTCTGACACGGATTGAATGTGTTGTCGTAGACAGATCACTTGACGTTTCTGAAGAACGAGGTTATGGATACCCAGACACATCTGCAGATGAAATGTTGCTTTATATTTTAATCAGATTTTCATGTAGCTCAGTCCGGAGTACATATTTTAATAGAACAATGATAGCCATGATTATCCATCATCTGGAAATTCTGCAGAACGGTCATTTTAATTTATGAAATGGAGAAAATGGGAGCAGGGAGTGGGGGTAGAGAATAAAGAGCTGTGTAATGAGTCTCCCAGTATATGTCCAGTAAAAATCTCAACCAGATACTGTTACATTTAAGTCACTATAGAAAAACTCCATTTACATCATTTTGCAGGTGCTGTGTTCTACAAACATTAACATGCAGGGGTGTAAAAACAGAGGCTGGTGGAGGGGATGTTGTCATGGGGACAAACTTTTAAAAAGAAAAACACAGGTGCACCAGTGAGGAAAAGTTAATTTATGGGATTTAAAAAAACAAAAACAAAATAATTTATCTTTCCCAGCTAGGAAGATCCTCAGGGTACATCTAGCAAAAACAAAATAAATATGTAGAGGATTAGCATATCATAATAAAGCTAGCAGAGTGTCTCCTTTTTCTAGGTTGCTTTTTGTTCAGTAGCTGCTGTTCTGCTGGTATTAGCTCTTGGGGCATTTTTGTGGTCTGGGTGCACATCTCTTGCAATAACTCACAAGTTAGTGGCTCTCCAACTTTGTCCATTTAGGACACTGTCACCTGCACACAGGCACACAATATTCCCAGAGGAAAGTTGTTTACCCTTTTAACCATTTTTTGTGTGTGACCAAAAAGGTCCTGGGGTAGAAGCATACCCCAGTTCATTTTACTACGGGGTAGATTTATACCCTGGATTGGGGTAGAAATCTACCCCATCACATTTCCTGTTAGCTTACACTTTCAAGCAATTTAAGTGCCAAAGAACTGAGGTAAAAATCTATCCCATGAGCCACACAATGTTGTACTTTTCAAGGGGTAAGATGAGGGCTGCTCTTTCGTCCTGCCCCCTTTCCCTTCAATTGGTTCATCCCGGTAGAGATTTCCTGGCAAGCTAGGGCAATAAGCCTTGAGCCCCTTGCTGGCTGTTTCTAGGTGTTAGCTTTCAGGGTCATAATAAGGAGAAGGAGAGATGAAAAGGAGACAGAAAAAGAAAAAACAATCAGAAACAGAAACGTGCTACAGCACAGGCAAGCAACCTTTTATTCTCTTTGCATTTCATTTGTTCTTACTATGTGTAGCCTACAAAGCTCTCTTAGGGTAAGAGGAGGGAAAGGTTAAATGACTCTGTCACAAACATGTCTCCTCTCCCAATGAGTTTGGGGTTAAAGAGACATAATTTCAGCCCTTCTGCTACACCTCCATAAGTTATTGTTGGCTGCATTTATGAGGGGGAAGTGTACCCTGCACACACAGGTTAGGGGAGACATGTCCCCTCCGTCTCAGCCTGTTGCCTCTTTTTACAAGAGGAGACGGTTGGGGTTTTGGGGGTGGGGGGAGAGTCATGACTGTCCCATCCCTACTTAGAACTGTTATTCCACAGTTAAATACACCATCAGACTTCAGACAGAGGAATTCAGTGGGATGTTATGAAACATTAGCAGAGTGAGTCTCAAAGCACTGCTCCTCAGAAGCAGCTTGAGGAGAAAACAACTTTACAAACATTTGTCCTGTGCTGCTGTTTCTGTGAAAAGAAGATCTGGAAGATTTCACATGGCGACACTAAGAAAACCCACCACAGTATAGTAACCCGAGTCCAAACACTAAATCACTGTCTGTTTATTTCTTCAGAGATTAGTGCATTACGAGCAAACCATGTGGCTAGGCTGATTAGTTGCAGCTACTGCCATTCAGGTCGTGTGCCGTGCTTACTATTTGGATTAAGACTATGGTAAAGTAGTAGATATATATCTATTTTTTTTGTCAAGAGGTTTTGTAAAGTTTCTTTGCCAAAAACAATATGCAGCCTGCCAAATGATATTAAAAGCTTTTGTGTAAGCTGCCTTGATTTGGGATTGATGGTGCTGACTCTGTGTGCATAGTCATGAGGTAGCTTGATATACGTGACTTTTAGAAAATCATAAAATTGTTTAATTTTGAAAAGGAAGTTATTTAGTTCAGGGGGTTCCAGAAATAATTTGTTTAAATATACCAGCTGAATATTTTATCCCCTCCCTAATTGTATGAGGGTTTGTCTAAATGGGTGTTTTTTAACCTGGACTCAGTTAATGTAGGATAATTAGACTATATTAAACTCCTTTGTGGACTCTCTTCTCAAAGGTAAAAAGTCATTTTTCTTCAGTTTGCGTAGCTCAGCATAACCCTGTTCCAAACCAACTTGGGAAAAGCCACTCTTAATCTATGAAAAGAGCCAGAGCCTTCACATGGGATCTTAGCAGCTGAAATGAATAGCGTTTTGTATTCACAGTTATTATTTATGTTTTAGGATAACTATTCAAATATCCAAATGATATTGCAAAACAGTACAGAGATTTGCATATCCACTTTTTCTGTTACTTTGTTCAGGATGTTTCATTCATTTTGGTTCAGCTATTTTAGTCATTTTGGCAATTCAGCTCCTTTGTTTCAGCTATCGTGCTTTTACACGCTAGTGCTGAAATGAAATAACCAAACCACCAAAATGACTGGAAAAAAAACAACAGAACCAAACGACCGAAGACAGGTATCTGGCAAAGTGGGATTGAATATCTGAATGATTCACTGTGAATTTTAATTGCATCTCTAGGTCTTAACATGAGTTGAAAGAATCCATGGCAATTTAGTATAGGTTAATTAACTATAAAAGAAAAAGTATATAGGCAAGACTAGTTTCTCACTTGATGGGAAATAATCTTGGAAAACTTGCACTTTTATTTTTCCCTTTACCATCTTGGCGGACTATCTTCCAAGAAGGACTGAGCAGCTGTTCCTACCACTGGTATTGCTAGCTGGCGAAGGAATATTTTTGTAGCTGCTGTCTCAGCCATAAAATGCAAGCATAAATGATTTGTGGATTGAAAGATGTGAAGATGGTTTGCTACATAGTACTGCAGAGCTACTCAGTCCAGCTTAGATGTGGATCTGTTGTTGTTTGGGGTGGGGGATAATTTACTGCTTGGGCTGCTTTAGGAATACAGTATACCTTGTAGAATTGAGAATCAATGAAAATTACTGTTTGTGCACTTTGCATGCATTGAGATACATAAAGGAAGAATGCTTGGGGGAAAGAAAACCAATCGAGGGTCAGATCCTGCATAAACAGCAGTTCTCAGTGCAAGGTTGGGGCCTTTTTTCCATAGTAATTTTGCCCCCCCCACCCATTCTATGCTTGCTTTGTCATTTATATTATATTATTATTTTTTATTTTACACATTTATACCCCGCCCCTCATGCAACGCAGCTCGGGGCGGCTTCCAACAATAAAACAATAAAATACAATAAAATTCATTTAAAACAATCAAATATTAAATATTAAACATTAAAACAGGACTAGACAGGTAAAAACAAATGGGATGGGGACTAAAATTCTCCCTCCCCACCCTCCCTCGCAAAGGCCTNGGGGACTAAAATCCTCCCTCCCCACCCTCCCTCGCAAAGGCCTGGGCAAACAGCCAGGTCTTACAGTTCCGCCGAAATGTTAAAAGGCTTGGAGCCAGGCGAGCTTCCTCCGGAAGGGAGTTCCACAGCCGCGGTCCCACCACCGAGACCGATTTGAGAAAATCAGTCTCTTGTCATGAAGGCTGTGTGGATGTGATGCGACTGGCTGAACTCTTTTAACTTGAAATAAGCATAACAACGGGCTAGGGCATAAGTTGCAAAAGTGGTGAAGTCGTTCATAGCAAACGGGAAACTATCTGGATTTGCTACTATGAAGTCAAAGGAATGAAGTGAATGTTAAGTGCACATTGTGGTGAGTTTACCCATCAACAGTAATGGGAGTGTACTGTGTAATGTATATAATCCACTTCAAAGAAAATTATCCTGTAGGTTTATTTCTTAAACGTTAGTTTAATGAATGTTGCGGCTAGATTATTGTATAGAGGGAGTAGCTGTGTTAGTCTAGAGTCAGGTAGAAGGAGAGCCAGGGTTGCACCTTAGAGAGTAACTGGTAAAAAGAGGCCCAAACGTTTGTAGGCAATGAGCAGCCTCATCTGTCACCTATGAAAGCTCATGCCTCCTTTCACTGGTGGTTAGTCTCCAAGATGCTATCCTCCCTTTCCTTCTACCTGACTCCTTGGGAGTGTGGGATGAAACCCTGGCTGTATTGACTTGACTGGAGAGAGGACTTTACTCTGAGGCTGCTTTTACACATGACAAAAAGGGGTTCTTATAAGTGTTCAGGATAATACCAGGTGTTATAAATGCTGGAGTTTTGTCAAGTGTGAATGCACGATTCCTCTTTTATGCAGTGAGATCTTGCAGCCTTGTAAGACCCACCAGATGTGACTCTTACAAGGCCACGAGGTCTCGCTGCATGAAAAAGGAATAGTGCATTCACACGTTACGAAACTCCAGCATTTATAACACCTGGTATTATCCTGAGCACTTATAAGAACCCCTTTTTGTCATGTGTAAAATCAGCCTAGTCTTTACTTTACTTTTCCTCTGAATTTTCTGTATTTTCACTTGTCTGTGAACATACACCGCTGAGGTCATTGTATTCAAATGCTTCTGCATGAAGTCAATGTTCACTAATGTGTATGTTCACTATCCTTCCCAATCTTCAGGAAATCTGTGCACATGTTCCTTTACCTATGGCTTATTTTATTATTTTTCAATTATATCTGGTCAGTCATGTGGTACTCTAAATCTGTGATTTATTTTTTTAGACCGCACCCTCTTCCTTTCATCTGTTGCACACACTGCTGTCACAAATGTACATGAAATGGAGGAATTCAGATGTGTGCATTGAACCTGTATGAAAGATGTGAGATCATTTCCTTCCCCCTCTCCCCACCAAACCATGTCATTCTCCTCACCTCTAGGATTCATTCCATGCTTTTTTCAAGAGGCCAGCTGTCCGACTGACAACCACTGTTCTTGATATTTGAACAGTTTATTAAGTGGTCGAAGAATGTCCAAGCTATTCTGAGACTTGGAATTTCTTTCATTTTAATGCCTACTTGAAACAGAGTGTTTACCAGTTTTGTTTTATTTGGTTGACAAGCTTTCAACTGAAGCTGAACTAAATTATCCTTCTCCATTGATCTTCAGATCCAGACCTGTCATTACCATGGACATCTCCGTTTTCTTGCCAGCCTCCATCAACATCACAGCTCCACCGTGCCATGATGGCTTGCAGCACGTGAACTGCCTCAATGTCACAGTCTGCTTTCGTTTCAGTGGCAAGCACGTCCCAGGAGAAATAGGTAACATGCATTCTTTGCATCCATGAAACTTGCCTCACAGTGGTTAAAAACAGACATGACGGTGGTCTGGGACACACCAGCACATCTGCTTAGGCACTGCCAGCTGTTAGTCTGGTACTGGCTAGCCTGGGCTGTGTCCTCCAGAAAATTTCAAGGTCAGAACCTGGGCTAGCATGTCTGTTTGACCCTGCCATACCTGCCCCCGGGGCAGGTGTCACCATGGCTAGTTGCTATTAAGGATGGGCAAACAGAATGCGGTTTGGATGTTCTGTCGTTCAGTTCGAAACCCGAGTTCGGGTTCGATGGTTCAGTTCAGTCGAGTTCGGGTTGGCCGAACTTGGCCTAACAGTAAAAAAAAAAAATAGCACGGTCGAAACCGAAACTGAAACTTAATATTTTTTTTTGCCCTGAAAAGATGTTTTTTCCTGCCCCCGAACTCATTCGAACACAAACGAACTGTTCGGGCATTCGAGAGTTCGTTTCGGACGTTAGTTTCGGACGTCCAAACAGACCGCATTCGGTCTGAACATCCGAACCGCATTCGCCCATCCCTAGTTTTCATGGCTGTCTGCCATGGTGAGGGACAGGGCAGGGGCAACTTACCACATGGTCATTTAGCTGCCTGCCATACTTGCAACTTGTGGGCAGATTTGTTCAGTGCCCTGGACCATGTTGGCTGTGGTTTCTTACCACGGGCTGGAGAGCCATCACACCACCCACGTTATTGTTTTTACCCATTGTTACAAGGCTAGTTTGCTTTACCTTAGAGGTGGCTAGATTTTAATGATGGCTGCGGAAGCATGGTGACTGAGTAGTGAAGGTACTCAAGGCATCCCTGAAGGTCGTGGGTTCAAGATCTGATTGGTATTACACCTGATAGTCCACCTAACTATAAATGGATGCCTGGATTTGTTGGGTTGGGGTAGGCACAGGTGATTGGTTGGATACAGTGCTGGTCATAATGCTTTCTTGTATACTGTAACCTACAAAAACTGGTGTGCCTTAATGTTGCCAACCCAATGGGCCATATGGCTCAGGAAGGACTGTGACGTCTGTTTAATTCAAGATACCAGAAGTAGAAGGGCTGAGTTTTATTGCTGACTCTGTACAACCATGGACAAGTTACTTAAGGTTTCTGTGCCTCTGTACAAACCTAGCTCTAAATTAGGCATAATAGTAGTTAGCCTCCTTGCACGGTTATTTTCAGGTATTCTCATTTTTAAAAAGTTTTAAGGTTCTCAAATGGAAGCAGCTGTATCCTGTAAAACATGATTGTGAAATATTGCATATTTATATCTACATGTAATGCCTCTATAATCACAGAATATGTGCTGTGTTTTATGTGTAGTACCACTTATACACAGTGGGGACAATCCAGCAGCCTGTGTATGCTGTCTGCAGGGGCCGTGCACAGGCCAGAAAATGTGCGCTCGGATGCGCCATGTGGTGTGCATGCAGCACAGCCGCCTGGGGCTGTACTGCGCGCACGGCACACATGCACACATTAGCGCATGTGTTCTGGCCTGCGGGCGGTGTATGCAGGCCTCTGGATTGTCCCCACTGTGTGTGTATGTACATATAATCAACCCATGTGTTTACATGGATATATGTATCCTCTCTATATAGGTGTACGTGTGTATATAATGATAGTGTGTTCTTCTACAGCAGACAGTGTTGCCACAGACCTGCAAATTGTCTGCTAGCCAACAGCTATTCAGTAGAACTGTCTGGTAGGTCATATCTAGTGCTTTATCTACCTGCACTTCGGTTAGCTGGCCTTTTCAAAACAAAAGTGCTCATTGGGTTTAGAGTTCTAACATTCTAGGCTAGGAATTCTGTTTCGGTGCCTCTTCCTTTCTTGTGGATTCTTGAAGATATTTGGCAGAATGTCGTCATGCATCAGTTTGTCCAAAAATATCAATTCTCATATCTTATTTTATATAGTTCTGTCAGGTGCTTAAAAAGATCTTTTCCTTTCTCATTTAATTGCATGTTAAGATTTCTTGGAAAGAACTGAACTTGCACCATCACCTCAGGTGAACCTGTTTTTAATTTTTGCTGTAGACAAGGTAGTTCAGATGCTATCTTTTACTGGACCAACTACTATAAAGCCATCATCTGAACTACTTAGTTTCCATCTCTTACATTTGGGATCAACGTAGCAACCATCTTCTTTCTTTTTAGACTAATTCTTATAGTCATCTAGCAGAAGTGTTAATTGGAATACTCTTTGTAGTTCCTGTTGGATAAAGGTTATGGGACAAATCGTATTTTGTCATAATTTGATTTTAATGTTTTTGGAAAACAGTTTACCTATTCCTTAGTAAAAAAAAATCTTTATTTGATGATGCTGCTCTCCAAAACTTTGCCTTTTTATACAGTATACCTAACACAAGCGACTTGTCTAAAGAAAAAAAATATAATAAACATTACCAACTAGTGTAAAAACCTCTTTGGGAAATCATTTAAACTGAGTGCCTCAAATAAACATGTAGTTCAGATGATACAAGGTAATGCATTTTATTTGCATACCTGATAATATTAGGGCAATGTAAAAACTCACATAAAGGCTGGATCTTTTTTAATGTCTTTATTATTCACATGGCAAGTAATCATAATAAATGGATCAGCTAAACATGTCAAACCTTATTTGAACTGAATCTTTACTTAGTCATTAATCATTTCTTTTTGGGAAGAATTTCAACAGTAACGAATGATTTTGGTTATTTCTGACTTTTAAAGGCGCCAGGGTTGGCAATCAGCACTTTTAAAGGAGTAAATAAATCGGGCCCCTGAGTTGGGCATCCAAATGTAGGCACGTCTGAAAATAGATTTCATTTCTGGAAATCTTGACAAGTGTGCATATAGCCCCCATGGTTCAGTCAATAATCATGTCTAGATGTTTTATAAGTGTGTAAGAAACTTGCAGTACCTACCTTATATATTGCATTAGGAATCTGAGAGTTCATTTAAACGTTATCTTGTTCAGCTATATGCAAATTATAAAAACATTTCCCCTGCTTAATTGGTTTGGTTGAAGTGAAAATATAAACCTTCTCCTTATGAGCTTATGTAGCGCTAGCTGCAGTACTGCCAGTAATTTACCAGCTATTTGTAGATGTTTGTTTATTTCTACAGTGTATTTTACAAATTATAGTACAAATTCCATCCACTTTATCGGCCCTTGGTGGAGACTAAAATCTTGAACAGTCTTTTTATAGTAGAGATGGTTATGTCAGAGAGCAGAGACACACACAGTGGCGTGTGGCTTTGTACTGCGTTTCGGTTGTCAGCTTGGCAGTTTCCTGTACTATGGCAGGGAGTGTGCATTCTTTACTTGCATTTAACATACTAAGGAAAGTAAGTCCTTGTTTACATGAAATAGGTAACTAGCACGTACTCTGTGGTTATAAGTGAGGTTACAATGTAGAAGCGATACTGAGGCTAATCCAAGGCTGCTTTTATGGTGGGAGGGACTCCTTGGCAGGCTGATAGGGTGGTAATGAGCTCCAGAGGTATTTATCATAGTGGTTAATGCACATGTGAGCACTCCAGGTAATCTACAACCCCAGAGGAATATTAGAACAATATCCCACAGACCTTTGTGGCACTGAAATATGGGAAAATGCATCCTGAGAGTTGCTTCTGTCAGACAAGGTAGCAGAGGGATAAAGGGGGTTAGAAGCTTGTCCTGGATCTTGCCGAGCTTCCCCTGCCACATACTTCAAGGTACTGGATCAAGGATGAGCTCTAGTCTGATCCTTCTGGGGTTCCGGTGACTTAATTTGCCAAGAGCCTTGTGTGAGAGGATTACTGCTGCATGGTTGCTAAGGTATCAGGGAGGTCTAAGGCCGGGATCCCTAGTGACTTACACTTGTGGGAAGCTTGTTGCCTTAGGCTGGATCTGGTGACAGACGCTTTGGTTGTTTCCTTGCCTTAATCCCCTTCAGGTCCCTGGGGAGACTGAATGGGGAAACATCCCTTCACGGAAACAGACACAAACGGAGGGAGAGATCAAGATCAACTCCCCCCCTCACCCTGGTTGTATCTACCTGGAGCAATAACACCAACCAAACCAACAATGACATCTGCTTAATGAAAACCAAATTTTGCTGAAGAAATGGGTATAGAAAAACCCAAAGCAAAGTCCTATCCAGCACAGCAGTCTTATAGTTCAGTATCTGGTGAGGTGATTCCTTCTCTATTGCTCTTCCCAGCTGAAGGGTCCAGTCCAAGGCTGAGCCAGCTGTCCCCAAGGTCCAGTTCCACCTTTCCCTTCAGGCTAAGCCCACAGGCAGCTCACTCAGGTGGCTGCTGGCTTCCGCTTAAACAGGACTGATACTGACTGATACTTAGGAATCAGAAAATTTAAGCAGTCTTGACCGTTCCCACTGTGGGTTTTTCCCTGCCCTCTGAGTATACCCAGAGAGGTTGGTGGCCAACTCCAGGGGCAAATCTCCATTAACTGCGTGTTGGCCAAGTGCTTTTGTTTACTATAATAAACTGTCTATTGTTACCAACCATTAGGTGAGGCAAGTCACCTGGCTCCCAGTGGCACAATAGCAAGGCAAAGGTGTAGCTCCACCCTTAAGAAAAGGGAATGACAGACAGACAGACTGGCTGAATCCCAATGCAGTGACATAGGAGTGGGCAATTACCTTTCACGTTCTGAAGGGGAAGGGTGTAATCCTGACTCCATTGAAGTTTTTCAATTTATTTTGATTTTTATTCTGCCCTTCCCTGAAGGCTCAGGCGGCTTACAAATAAAATACATAAACATAAAATATAGAAACCTGCATAAGAACATATCAAATCAATTAAAAACCCTTAGACCCCACAAAGACCCACCAAATGCCACCTCCCCATATCCCTACCCCAAGACCACTCCAATCCCCTCATAGCTGAACTCTCATTGTTGTCAGTGATGTCGGGATTGCACCCTAAGTATGCATGTGAACAATCCCTATTGAGGTAACTGCCATCAGTAACTAGCACCACACCCTTATGTAAACCATCCCAAAGAAGTTCTTCACCTTACACACAATACTTTTTGTATGTCTGTAATGGAGAAGCTGGCTCTCAAGGGGTTAAGGTTCAGTTACCCCATTCTAAAGTATTTATATCCTCTGGGTGAAATGACATCTGGCCCTGACCTCTTCAGCCTGGGCTGAAGGGGTCGGGGCCATGTTTGAAAACTCCATTCCTGGCTGTTAGCTCCAACAAGCTAATGCCATTGTTCTAGGACCAGCTGAACAGATTGGAGCAGCACATAGCTGGAGATGTTAAGGGTGCCTTGTGCCAGCACATCACCCACATTGCTGGCACAAACATCCAGACTTCAGATCATAAATAAAGCCTTTTAAAATGTTCAGTAAAGCCTTTCAAACTGTTTTCTGTGTGGTGGTGGTGGTTTCCTCTGACTCCTCCAGCCCCACTGCCAAAGGTGGCATACTTTCCCATTAGACCCCCCACCCATCCTCTAGCCCATGGTATTTCCCACCCTTTCCATTCTCTGTGCGTTCCCTATTGATATTCCCAGGCTAGCCAGCTTTAGGTATGAACCTCTTTCCTATTGGCATTCACAGGCTAAGCTGTTCAGAAGCTGTAGCTGGTGCAGAATGTGGTGGCCTGGCTTCTTTCAGGGGTGAGGTGCCATGTGAGCACATTACACCTGTACTTTAGTCTGCACTGGTTTCCCATAGCTTTCCATGCATGATTCAAGGTACTGTTTTTGAGCTCCATATATTTGAAAAACCGCTTCTCCTTCCATGCTCCACTGCAACCCCTGCAGTTGCCTGGGTGTGCCCTCTTTTGGGTACCACTGTCCAATCTTGTCCGTATCACAAGGCCCCACAGAGCAGCATTCTTGGTTGCTGTCCCAGTACAATGGAACTCCCTTCCCCCTGAGGTTTACGGGAGCCCAAGCTGGAGACTTTTCTTTTTGGCAGGCTTTTGGCAGCGGGGGATAGGGGTTGGATGTGTGGGGTATTTTGGGGGAAGGGGGGAGTAGGGATTTTAGTGCAGTGTGTTTGTATTTTTACTAATTTTGTTTTGCTCTTGTTGTAAGCTGCCCTGAGCCTGTGGTGAAGGGTGGGGTATAAAGTTTAATAAATAAATGAAATAAAAATAGCCAGGTCTAAGAATGGCAATAGGAAGCTCCTAGACCCCTCTCCCTGCCCTCAAGTGCAAGTATTTCCAAACCCTCAGCCTCCATAAGTGCAGCAGCTTATCACAATGCCATACTGCCATTCTTGATGCTCCCCCTCGCCCCCAAATGTATCCTCACATGCAAGTGCACAGCCCAAGGACATCCCGCCCCCCCATTTTCAGTGCCCACCTTCCTTTACACAATAAAACCATTAATTTAACTTTTGGGCATTCCGCATAAATTGAGATTCTGCAGCTGTATGCAGAATAGAGTAGAAGACTCAGGATATTATATCCTCGAATGCCCATTAAATGATTCATTGAGGACCAAATATGTCAAACCATTACTAATAGGGAAAGAGCACTGGGAGGTAAATTGGAAACTCATATTTACTTGCTAACACGAGTGGTATAGTCACAAGAGTTATGGCAAATTTTGCCTGGGGGGTGGAATTGAATAGGGAAAAACTAGCCAAAAAGGAGTTAGGAAGTAATAAACTATATATGGGTCACACATTTTAAAGCTCATACCTCTCCTCATTGGGGATATGGGCTATCAGACAGTGGATGGCCACTATGTGAAACGGTCGCTACTTGTTTTGCTGAAATGACTGGATTTAAAATGTAAATTTCATGTTGTTCTATATTGTAACAGCTGTGTTAAATAAGATAACTTGCCCTGGATTATTTCTGAATCTAGATAGGAGTATTGCTGTTCCCTATACAAACTTTTGGATGGTCAAGGATTTTAACTTTTTCTATGTATATAACTGTTGATCGGTTATTTTGATCTGTTTTATTATTTTTGTATATATTTAATTTGTAATGGCCTATGGCCGAACAATAAATAGCGCTAAGTATCAAACTTACTTTATATTAACTTTACTTTTAAATGCAACTTTTGGGGGTGGGGGTGGGGAATGCTTTTTTGACGTTTTGGTTATTGCATCCTGTGCCTTTCTCTTTTTGGTACAGCTGGGCATGCTTGCTTAGATGGGAGTAATGGCAGGGCAATATTCTCATCCTCAAACAGTGGATCTGCATGTGGAGGTTGAGGATGAGTTGGGGGAGGTGTGCCTGGAACAGGGTGGGTTTATTTATTTATAATTTATTAGTTGCCCCACTTATGCCTACGGCATCTTGGGGCGGCCTATGATAACAAAAGATAGATACAAATACAATAAAAATACTAAAAAAGCAACAATATATTAAAAATATATTGAGCCCAGGGTGGAAAGGGCTCAGGTGGCTTTGTTGCAGGGTTGGGTGGATGGATAGGATTCGGGTGGGGGAGACATGCCCCTGAGCAACAATTGTTGCGCTCATGGCAGCTACGTGCTGGAGAAGGGAGTTCTGGACCTGGAGAGACTGGGACAGAAGAACATATAGAAACAAAGCACCACCATTTGTGCCCTCCACCCCACAGGCCTGACATGGTTCCTATCTCCACCCCCACCCCCCTGTGGGCCTGCCATGGTTTATCCCTGTCCCCCAGCAGAGTCAGACAGTGTCTTTGTAGAGGACAAAACCATACAGAAATGAAGCACCACCATTTACTCCCTCCTCCCATGGGTCTGCCATGGTTCCTATCCCTCGCCAGCCCCACAGTCAAGTCGGCAGTGTCAGGCTTGGCTGAATGCTCTATGCTGCCTGGAAAGTCAACTGGTTTGCATAGTGGCATCCCGCTGTAGCGCCATTCCAAGTCTAGGCAAGGACTGATCCTCTCTGGATGCCAGGCAGGTCTTGGCATGACCACACGAGATCTGTGAATGGCGTCAGACTGCCCCACGCCCACCTTTCTGCTCTGGTGTTCTAGTCCCTGCCTGCCCTTCCCACGTGAATGAACACCTGGCCTGGGTTGCTGCTGGGTGGTTGCTGCAGTGGGATCGCTTCCCCTGCTATCATCGCCTGCCATGATGCCTCGCCCCCCTCCCCCCAGTCCAAAGGGAAGTAGAATGAGCACCTGATTTAGGTTGCTGCTGGGCAGCTTCTGCAGGAGGATCCCCAGGGCTTATGAGTCTCCTGCTGTGATCACCACCAACCATGGTTCCTTTCCTTCCCCCACCCCATGCGGTGTCCTTGGGATTATCTTGCTGCTCCCCAGTGCTATCCTGGCCACCGATGAACACAGTAAAGATCCCCTCCCCCCCC